>QXTE01000014.1:8318239-8665450 GCA_003942145.1 Platysternon megacephalum | reverse complement strand
GGGGGGGGGGGGGTGTCCTGATTTAATTACAAAATGCATCCCTCTGCCCCCGTTAGAGAGAAACCCTCCATCTCGCTCGCTCCTCCACCCCCCCAGCTAATGCGTACACCCCTTATCCAATCAAAGGGCATTTCTCTGCCTTGGGAGGAATAATTGATCGCTGTCACTCCATCCACCTGCTGCATCCCACAAAGACATGTGGCCGAGGGGCTCGTAAAGGCCTTTCCTGCACCTTTTGGAATGCACCACAAGAACAAACCAAATGCCCAGGGATGGCTGGTCCCTCCCTGTCCCTTAATCCTAGTGCTCTATGTCCCTCAGCCGTGAGCTGCTCCCGGTCCCTACTGAAGTCAGGGAGGTTGCTTAGGTGGGATTTAGCCACCTGTGTTGATGACAAACTAGGGTCATCCTGCTTGTAGACTGACTGCTTGTATGCTACGCTCCAGGGGTTACCATGAGCTAATGCCCAGCTATATACTCCATGACCTGGGGGGGCGAGCGGTTATGGGAGGTATGCAGAGTGCCACAGCCAAAGTTCAGGCTGGCTGTTCAGTTTCTGAGCGTAGGATCACGTTGCAGCTCTCGGCACAGATGGCAGCTCTGCGTTACGCAGGAGGGACGCTTACCATGATGAAAGGAAATTTAATGCTTAGAAAAGAGGGATGTGTATGCACAGTTCACCCATGGAACTCACTGCTACAGGATAGCAATGAGTTCCGGAGGCTTCAGAAGCAGATTAGGCATTGATATGTGCATTAAGACTATCTGCAGTTACCTGAGAGATGATTGTCATGTAAAAGGGATATAAACACCCCTGCTTTAGGGCATAAACGGCCCCTGACTTCCTGGGACTCAGGCCCATGGGTGTGCGGGAAATTTCTTCCTATCTTCCCGTAGATCCTGCCTTCCACTGCCTCTCTACCCACTTCTGAAACCCACCAGTGGGCAGGAAATGGCAGGCTATAGATAGAAACAGCCCAGCCGACAGCTCATGCTAACCAGTCACGGGTTTGGGCTTTTTTTGCATCTTTCCCCCCACGCATCCAAAGCAACAGCTGCTGCGTGAAAGTAAAATGAGAAAAATCTTCCTTGAGCCAAATTCCTGGTGAATCGAATGGAGAGGGGGAGGGGATGCTGAATGAGCCGGTGAGTCACTGAATGCACAAGGGCCATGACAGAGGAGGTGCTGGCTGGCTCTGGGCTCACCTGCAGAGGAGGACTGCGTGCGCTGGGGAGGTACATGCATCATGCAGACAGCGCATACAGGGAGAGGGAGATGATGTGTCACTATGAATTACAAACACATCCAGTCCTGGGGACAAACCAGAAGAAGGGGGCTCGGCAGGTCACGGTGCTGCCAGAGCCTTGAGAGGGGTTCATTGCACTTGGACGTGAGTTGAGAGTCTTCTGTGACACACGGGCCACCGTCCCTCAAAGCAACTGCCTGTTCCCCTGGAATTCCCAGGCCTGGCCTTGAGACTTTGCTCTTCTCCTCCGCACTTAGAGCTGCTGCTAGAGCAGTGGGGCAATTGCCCGGCCTTTGTGCAGCCCTCTCCTTGGTGTGGCTACGGACGGGGCTACGCTGGGCCCTTGGGCTCCGCCGCCAGGTTTTAGGGGCGCTCCATCCCAGGGAGTCAGTGGCTCCTGTTGTTGAGGTTGGCTGGTCTCTGCCTGAAGCCGGCGCGTGACTCGCCAAGAGTCTTTTCGTCCTGGGAATCCAGCCTGCGTTTCAGCCTCCTGCAGCTGCCTCAGGTGCAGCCCCCGTCGTCTCCTGCTGCCGGATCTCCAGGATGACCCTGCAAATGCAGGGCAGAGTCTGGCCCCTCTGAGCCTGTCCTGCAGGAACTCGGTGGAACCCAAACTAATCCTTGGGGCCCTGCAACACACCACGCTGCGGCCTGAGGCCAGGGATGTGCAGCGCTTGCATTGGGACAATGCCTACCAAGTGGCAGCCATGTCTCGCTGGCTTCAGGCACAAAGCAAGAGCTGGTGGCCCGGCTGCCGAGACTGGCTGCGGGCCGTTCTTTGCCTCGCTGTGGGATGCGGTGGCTGTTGTGCAGTGATCTCTCTTTTTCACAGCATTCCAGGGGGTTCTGATCTGCACATTCCCAGCAAATGGGGTTCAACCCCCCTCCAGCCCCCTGGGGTAGAGCGCTCGCCTAGTCTGTGTCAGTCAGGCTCTAGAGAGAAGACCAGCCCTGCTTTTCCCAATGGGGCCATGTGGGGTGAGGGCGGGGCTGACAAGTGGGTTTGGCTAAATGACACGCCCCTTGTTAGCTTCTGCAAACGGCAGGGTGCAGGATTGGAGTGGGCTGGGAACGTGGGACTGCCCCGCCGAGCAGCGCCGGCCCCACCTTCCGCTGGGAGTAACTGGCTCCAGAAGCACCCGGGATCCAGAACCTAAGATAAAACCTCCCCTCCCCCTCATTTCCACAGCCCTGTCGCCTAACCCCCACCCAGCCGCCCTGCTTCCCTGCAGATCTCCCAGAGGTTGCCCCCCAGAGATTTGCAAGATGCCTGGNGGCCCCACCTTCCGCTGGGAGTAACTGGCTCCAGAAGCACCCGGGATCCAGAACCTAAGATTAAAACCTCCCCTCCCCCTCATTTCCACAGCCCTGTCGCCTAACCCCCGCCCAGCCGCCCTGCTTCCCTGCAGATCTCCCAGAGGTTGCCCCCCGGAGATTTGCAAGCTGCCTGGGTTGTAGCCCTTGTCGCTCTGTGGCTGCTGATACCAGGACTCATTTATCAGCCTTTGTAACTGTACTCGGCCCAGCATTCGCTCCAGCCCTGTTTAGAGCTATAATGGCATATAACTCCGGTAACATTTCATCCCAATTACCCCGGCCCTGATGCGTTTTATGGCTAAGCCTCTCTGCCTCCGAGTGCGTCTCCTTCCTTCTCTGCCCACCCTGCTCCTTCCTCCCCGCACCATACTCACGGGCTCCCTGTGAGTGTCTGGGGGGGCAGGGCAGGGGGGGTTGGATGGCATTTGACTGCTGCCTTGACACTGGGTTCAGAGACAGCTGCCTCCCCCATTCAGTCCCCGCATGCCTCCCGGGGTCTAGAGCGGAGGCGTTGAAGAGGTTACTCATGCAGCTATCTCTGGTCTCCCGTGACTCTCGGGATGTTCAGCCCCCTCCCCTCCAGCGCCCCTCTCGTGTTCAGCCTTGGCCCGCAGAGCTGTTCAGGTATGTACGCGCTGGCCCCATAGGAGAGACTCTCTATCTCTGGAGTGTCTCGGCGGCGATGGGGCCTTCCCCGCCCTCCACTCCCACAGAAGTAGGTGAGTGCTACAGACACCGCGCTCAGCTGGACAGTGAGCGCACAGGGTCTAGACACACCTGGTCTGTTAACTGTGGCTGTGGCAGTTAAAGGGTTAACAGGTGTCCCCGCAGAACATTGAGAAATACGTAGAACAATGGGCCAGATCCTCTACTGGTGTAAATCTCCATGGAGCAACATCAATTTACACCAGCTGGGGAATCCGCTCATTTATCTTTTCATTATTTTTCTTTGCCCGTTCCCTCGCGGGCATTGACGATCCCTATTACGAGTGTCTAACCCTGTTGCCATGGCCACCTCCCACCCTGGGGTTAATTTCACTCTTCTGCCTGAATTCCCCTTGGACTTGCTGCCCAAATCTGACCTAGAGTGTTGCTGTGCACTGTTACAATGCTGCTGTGTTCCACCCCAGAGGTGGCTGCATTTCTCTGTGGGTCTTGCTAGCTTGTAAAGTGCTTTGAGTTGAAAATTGCTATAGGGATATACAATACTTCTTATGAAGTCCTATACATGGGACAGTCATTTATCCCAGCTGAGGATTGGGGCCTTTTTTTTCCCCTCTCCCTCTCCAGCACAAAGTCTCCGCCCTCCATTTGCGACACTGTGATCGTTTCCGTGGGTGGAAAAACTTGTGCGACGAGACCTGAAGCCAGGTGGCTTTTTGCTTGGGTCTGGTTTCTGTTCCAATCTCTGGGCCTGATCCAATGCCCATTGGAGTCAGTGGGACTTTTCCCATTAGCCTCGGTGGGTTTGGGATCAGGCTGTCAGAGCCGTTCTAGATGCCGTGATGGTAACAATGAGCAGGCTCTATGCTGGAGCCATTCTAGAGCAATGGAGGGCGATTGTCAGGCAGTGCTCTGCACAGACAAAGCCAGGCTGTCCGTAAGCGATGATCCCCTCTCCAGGCTAATTCGTGTTCTAGCTGTCCTCTCCCCATTTCACATGTCAGTGAAGGAGTACAGCGCTGTTAACCCCTCCTTGCCTGGAGCGCTGATGCGGCATGCATTTGGGATAATGAGCCCCTGGATTATTCTGCAGGGCCTTGTTCTCGGCGCCAGTGCTTAGTGACTTGACTTTCTCTCCGGGTTTCTTGTCCCTTTCTATTTTGATTCCTGCAGACCGGTGCAGCAAGTGTCAGTTCGGGGCCATCTGCGAGGCGGAGACGGGCAGGTGCGTGTGCCCAACAGAATGCGTCTCCTCCTCCCAGCCGGTCTGCGGCACGGACGGGAACACCTACGGCAGCGAGTGCGAGCTCCACGTCCGGGCGTGCACGCAGCAGACCAACATCCAGGTGGCCGCACAAGGAGACTGCAGTGAGTTTGCAGGGGCACCCGTCCTTCCCCCCTGCCCCCACATTCCTTTCTTAACCCTTCGTGTTACTTCAGTTCCACCCTCCCCTGGGGAAAGGAATAAAATCCAAAGAGGTTTTGATCCAAGGAAGAAAATAACTTAATTGTCACCAGTGACCAATGACTTCGGGTGCCTCCATTTTTGGGTGGGGGGGGCCAACTTGAGACATCTTCAAGAGGCCCAATTTTCAGAGGGCAAATGCTAGGCACTTTCTAAAAACCAGGCCCCTTTAAGGTATGTCGACTTGAGCACCCAGATATGGAGGCATCCAAGATCACTAGCCACCGTTGGCAATCATGTCTGCAGGCCCTGGGGGAGCAGGCAGATCTCAGGCAATAGGCTGGCGGATGGAATGGTTTTCATCACAAGAATTTCCTTGGTTTGTTACGCCCAGGCCGTCTCTGTGCTGGAGCTAGAACCAAGCTAGCCACAGCCATCTTTGCCTGCTCAGGTCCTCAGCTGGCATAGTGCACCCAAAGGCATTGGCGCGACGTCTGTCTAGCCCAGTTGGTTCTAGCAGTTTCCCGGCCCAGTTTGGACAGAGATTTCTTTATTTCGTTCATGAGAGCCATCCTCAAACCGGCTTGAAATCCTTCGGTTGAAACTTTCAAAGCTGATTAGGGATTTAGACACATTACCATGAATGAAAGTTACGCGTCTCAATCCCTTGGTCAGCTTGTAAATCTCAGCCATAGGGTTTTTTTTTTCTATTTTCGAACAGAAGCTGAATGTTCTTCAATGGGCATCACCCTGCAGGGCAGATGGACTTAGTAGACGCCAAGGTTGTAAGCAGCCTATAGCGTCTTGTAGTAGCCCAGTTCTAACAGGGTCATTGCCAGCTCGGCCACTGACTCGTTCCCTATGAGATCTAGGGGCAAGACCCTAAAGCTTAGCCTTTCGAAGCCACCTTGGCTGTCGTGGTCCCTGATGAGGGCTCCTAGGGGCTAGGGTAATACAAATTAGAATAACAAATGGATTCACGCTTCCCATCCATCTTAATGGGAACGGGGCATCCAAATCCCTTAGCCGGCTTTGAAAATCTCAGCCACAATCCCGGCGTGCCTCAGTTTCCCCCGCCACGATACAAGGGTAATACCTCCCTTTATGAGTATCACGAAGCTTAATCAACCTTATTGAAATACTAACTGAAACCTTGGCAGGGAAGGTGCCGGGCTGAACAGGGCAGCCGTGCTAGAACCTTGCAATCTGCAGCTGCCTTTAAACACAGCTGTACCATGTTCCTCTTTGGTCAGCGTGCCCCTTTTGTGGTTTCTTTTTTCCTCCCCCCTCAGGGGTTAGTTCCTACCTGATCTTCTGCTCCCCCTGCCCCACCTCTCCCCGCACCCCCAGCCCCATGCGCTTTGGCCCAGCCCAGAACGGTCTGTGCTAATTTCCAAATGAACTAAAAGTGCCGATGAAATGCTACATTAGAACAAATGATACACTGGACCAAATAATCTCTCTCTCTCCAGCTGGGGCTGACATGTCCCAGCCGAGCGGGGGCAGGGAGCTAACTGATACGTTTCAGAGTGGAAACCTGAGTGCGATGGAAGGGCTGCATGGGATGCCCCGTCAGCATGGGGCGCTGCAAGGCTGGGCTCCGGCCTGCTGCGGGTATGGGACGGTGGGTGCCTAGAGAGAGTCATTCGGTGCTTATAACCAGAACGCACCGTTGGCCTGGTGTCTGCAGGAGCTGGCTACCTGCAACACCCGCTGACTTTCGGGAGTTGTGGGTGCCTAGGACTCTGCCGTGGGAACCCACCCCCAGTTTCTTCTGTCCTGAGCCCGTTCAAGGATGGGTTAAGCCGGTGATGAAGCAATCAGCAGCCAGGCCCTCTCTGAGGGCACAGCCCTCTGATGCTGCCCGGGCTGACGATTGCAACGGGAGGCTTTCTGCTGGATCTCATGCTGCTTCTCTCTCCCTCCCCACTCCCCCCAGAGTCGTGCGGCAGCGCCGTCTGCGCCTTCGGGAGCAAGTGCGTGGGCGGGCAGTGTGTGTGCCCGCGCTGCGAGAGGCAGCCCTTCTCCCAGGTGTGTGGCAGCGACGGCGTCACCTACGACAGCCCGTGCCAGCTGCAGGTGGCTTCCTGCCAGCAGAAGAAGGCCATCGAGGTTTCCAGGACGGGACCTTGTGAGGAGGGTAGGAAGCTCCGTTCCCTCTGGTTCTGGGGGGCGGGCAGGAGGGTGTGAGGAATGGAGGGGATGGGCAAGGGGGGCTTGGACTTCCTCACACATGGAGTTTATATTGCGTGGTCCGAAGGCAAACGTCCGGAGCTCATGGTTTGTGACTGGAAAGTGGATGCCTTTTCTCTCTCTCATCCCCCCCACCTGCCCTGCTGGGACTAGGTACAACAGCAAGCTACACCGCCTGCTGCTTGGAGCCGCCTATGGCGTGCCCAGGTGTAACCCCCCTGGGGTCGCCGACAGAGCGGCCTTTTTGGCAGGGTTTCTTCCTCCCCCCTCCTGGCGCTCTGGCCTGTTGTACGGCAGGTGTATTTTAAAGGCTTCACCGAGTCTCCTAGCAATCCCCCCATGCGTGGAAGTTGGCTGCTCCTCGCTCTGTATCGTGGCAGGCGAATGGCTCTGCGATGGGAGTCGGGAGGCTCCTCTCCTGCCTCGTGAGAGGGGAGAGCAGCTTGCCCGAGCTCATTTCGGTGGCTGGCGCTGTGTTGTCAACAGCACCTGGCACCCACCCCCTTCGTCTTGGTAGCTAGCGGTAATGAAAGTTGACACCACCTAATGGGCCTGGGCTAGGAGATTTATCACTGCTTTAATTTCACACTTCAAAGGGCCCAGGCTTGAGAGAGGCGTGAGGAGACGGAGCGGTTCCTGAGGCACGGTGCCCAGCTGCCTCGCCGCTGCCCCCGGGACTCTGTTGGGGTCAGGGCCTCGGTTGCCATTAACTCAGCACTGGGCACCTGGGGAAATGTGTCTCTTTGCTGAGGCCCTGCTCGGCCAGGTTTCGGGGGGATCCCGGCTGCAGGCCCCCTCTGAGCAGCACTGGGGCAGGGTGTGGGGGAGATGGCTGCCTGCAGCCTTTAGAGTCAGTGAGTGAAAGCTGCCGGATCAACAGTCCTGGACAGCAAAGGCCTCTGTTTAGCCCCAGAGACAGCCTCCTGCACGTCTTGGCCTGCCCGCCCCGGCCTGGGGGGTCCCCTTGAAGTGGGAGAGGGGAGCTCAGTGTCTTCGGCCCATGTGACCCCCAGTGCTTCTCTCAAGTCTGGGGACAATTGATGCCAATGGGTTTGAAACCAGCAGCCCGCTCGACACAGGCCACAGACCCGGACTGGATTTTAAGGGCCTGAGCCAAACCCCTCTGCGGTCAAGGCGGGGCTCTTTTCACTGACTACAGCAGGCGTGGGGACAGGCCCACAGTGGGAGTCCACACTCCAGTGTCTGTCCCTGAGCTGGACTGGGCAAGCTTCACCAAAACTCGCCTGGAGGCAGGGAGCCGCCAGCAGTGTCTAGGCAGCATGTCCCTGGGCTGCTCTCTCCTGACTGCTCTGTAAAGGTGAGGGGTGGGGCTAGCACCGCTGAAAGTGAGGGGCGGATAATGCTGGCTACAGCAAAGCTGAATGTGCCTAGGCTGTGCCAGCTTCCCTGCTGCTTCACCTCAATCCTCACCTGCAGCATCACCTTCTCTTGCAGGCCACACGCCGCTCTGCCTGTGCGCCTCCATCCTGCCCTGCCAGTCCAGTCCTGGAGCTCCCCCACAGCTCCGCCCTACTGATCCCCAACGACCTCGGTACACCAGTCCTGCCCCTCCTGCAGCTCTGCCAGTGCACTTCACCTGCAGTGCTCTGCTCTGGGCCCAGCCACCCATCAGGGGTCAGGTCGAGGCCTCCCAACTCATTTCACTGGTGGCCTGAAATCGATGGACCCAGGCCTCCAGAGCGGGCAGTGCTGGCTGAAGGCCAATAGGGGAACAGCATCCACCTTGTCCCTTCAATGTGTTAACTCTGTCAGCTGAGACCGTCTAGCTCATTGCTTATGTAGTTTAGCCAGATAGGGCTGGAGTGCTGTGGCAGGGCTCGGGAGAGTGGAAGACATAACATGGCGTTTGATCACAGTCCTCGCCAGGGAATTTCAGGTTGCTGTCCTTCCGAGAGATGAGCTTAAATAATTCTCTGTGTAACGTCAGCTCCCACCCTTTGATCACTCCATAAAAAGGGGGCAGGTTTTTTTTTTTTTAAAGCCTTTGAAATCAACATCTCTCTCTCGCTGCCAGAGCGCGGAGCATCTCGTGGTTGGTTGAGGAGCTGAGTTGACGTACAGCCCATTAAGTGTCTCTCGGCCAAGCCGGTAATCTCTGCCAGGCTGGACTTTCAACTGAAAACCAAAACCCAAAAGCACCCAGGTCTCTGTGCTTATCTGAGCAGAAGGAATCCGTTTGCCTGCTGCAGCGTGGGGGTGGGGGGGGAGAGGCTGGAGGGAGGAGGGAGTTAAACCTTTGTGAATCCAGCTGGCGGCTATTCGTACTGTGCGTGGGGCTGCTATTCGTAATGTGCGTGGGGCTGCTATTCGTACTGTGCGTGGGGCTGCTATTCGTACTGTGCGTGGGGCTCATCTGTGTCTGATCCCCAGGTAGCCATCCGAGTTAGACGGGAGCTCTGAGCTTTTGCTTGCCAAGCCAGTACAGGCGGAGCCCTGAGCCCGTCTTCAAGGAACCTCGCAAAGAGATGTCCCCTTGTTACTGGCCACATGGCTGTATTCCGTCCTCATGGGGGGCTGGATGCTCTGTCCTGGGAGAGGAGGGTCCTGCTGCTCTCGGAGGGCCAGGTGTGGACTAGGAGCAGTCACCCTCCAGGGGTCCCCTCCTTTCCTGTGCAGAGTGTGGCTCGGGGGGCTCAGGCTCTGGGGATGATAACGAGTGCGAACAGGACCGCTGCCGGCAGTTCGGGGGCTCGTGGGATGAGGACGTGGAGGACGACCGCTGTGTGTGTGACTTCACCTGCCTGGCCGTGCCACGCAACCCGGTAATTCCCCCTGCCTGCCCGCCCCTGGCTTTGGAAGAGAGCTCGGCCTAGTGAGGGGCTCTCTGGAGCTTCTCAGGCTGGAGGTCTCGCAAGCCCAGCCTGGCTCGGGGTATTGCCGCTCTTCTAACCCCGGCCACAATTGGGTGGGGCTGTGGAAATCCTAGTGGGCGGGTACGGGGGAGAAGTTCCCCCAAGCTGTCCCGGACTCACAGGGCCCATTTGAGTTTGGGAGGAGGTTCTTGTTGTATCCCTCCTGGCCTGTCCCTCCTTCCCTCATTCCCCTCGTCTCGGGGGGGCCTCTCCAGCACAGCCAGCCCCCTTGCTCCCCAGCCAGGGCTCTGGTCAGAGGCGTGAATAGATGCCTTTCCCCCGCACAGGGGATGCCAGGGCTGAGGGATCCCATCTCCCTTAGCCGTTCTTCCACCTGGGCAGGATTGCTTAGTGCCGGATTTAGAATTCCAGCTTCCCTGCCCAGCACTGGCCTGGGGATGGGGGCACCCCGGGGGGCTCTCCATTGCCGAGAGGGGTAGGCAGCTCTCTGCATGAATGTGGCTGCAGACCGTGATCTCTCTTCTCCCCCCACCCAATCCTCCGAGCAGGTGTGCGGCTCTGACGGTGCGACCTATGCCAACGAGTGTGAGCTCAAGAAGACCCGCTGCGAGAAACGCCAGGACCTCTACGTCACCAGCCAAGGAGCCTGCCGGGGTGAGTCCCCGCTGAGGTTCAGACCCAGCTAGCAGGGGTATCTAGCCAGCCTTTAGCCAGCTCCTGCCTCTCAGCATCCCATGTTCCTCTGCCGTTTGTCTGGGGCGGCAACAGGGTCCCTTCTCCTCCGCCCTTTGGGCCACCACAAACAGGCTGGAGACTTTCGAGTTGCTAAACACCGTGTGTTATTTATTGGGTCCCCTCCGCCAGGTCGCCAGTACAGCCTCATGCAGCCACATGCAATCAGTAGTAAACTGCCCCCTTAGCCTGCTCTCCAGGGAGGGACAAGGCAAGATCTCACCCTCCTGGGATTCGCATCCCCTGGTCCCTGCCAGCCTCCTCCCTCGCACTTCCTTCCTGTCCTTTAACTGTTCCCACCATCCCCCCCAATTAAAGCTACTCCGGGGGGGAATGGCTAGTACCTCAGTGACCAGAGTCCTGGGTCAGCTCTGGGCTCCTAGCACTCTGTCACACCGACCAATGCTGGGATTCAGACCCTGGACTAGCAGGGGCCGCGTCAGCCTTCAGCTGCTCCCTTCCCCGCAGCATAGGGAACTCCTCTGCCTTGCGTCTGGGACCACTGCTGGGATCAGCCTGCATTGCTGGCGGGGCGAGCATTAGTTTGTTGGTACCAATGCAGCGGCTGAGCCATTTTGTGCCTCTGTTTGCATGTCTGCATGCTGCTACTTGCACTGGGGAGGGCCTGGAGTCAGTGTCCCTGCCCTAATGCAGGGCAGAGACCAAGGGGGGTTGTGCAGGGAGGACATGGACAGACCCATCTGCCCGGATCCCATGCATTTGTGTTATTGCCCTGATGCAGCCCGATTACAGCTGCGGTTCCCCGTCTGCCCAAGGTGTGACCGGTGTCCCTCCCTCTCTCCGTAGTTATTGGAACGCCTCCCCCGCCGCTCCTGGTTCTGCACTGCAGCCAGACCATCTATGGATGTTGTCCAGACAATACAACCGTGGCCCTCGGCGTGGGCTCAGCTGGCTGCCCAAGTGAGTGAAGCTTGGGGGGGAATCTCTTGTAACAGACGAGGGGTCCTGGATTGTGAATCCCTTGTCGGGGACAGTGTGGCGATTCAGATCGCAGATAATGGGGAAAACTCCTCTGCAGAGGATTGCTCTTCTGCCTGACCCTGTAGAGCAGTGGGTCTTAGCCTTTTCCACGCCCTTCTCCCATGTTGTAACAGAAAGAAGTTTTGGGGTGTCCCTCCCATCTAGCCATGGGAAAGGGAGGGTGGGGAGAACCTCCCCAAAAAGTCTGTTGGCAACCCCCAGGCTGAGAACCTCTCCCGAAGCATATCTGCCCCATTCCAGTTCCTCCACTAGACATGCCAGAGCCTCCAGATGTCTCCAGAGCCCGCAGCCTGGAGCACACCCACCCATGAACAGAGAGAGACCCGCACACCTGTGCACACCCCCTTTGCCTTCTAAATTCCCAGCGCCTCTCGTTTTCTATAAAGAGCCCATTTGCTTCCGGTTCAGAAGCTGCCCTAAATCTATGCGGGGAGCAATGCAAGAGGGTTGCTCTGAACTAGATACCCCAAACCTCCCTCCCTCTCTGGGCAAGGACCAAACCCGGCGTGAGCTCTCGTGGCCTGTGCAGATGGCTCCCGGTGGAGCCAAGCTCAGGAAAGCCTTTGCAAGTGGTGGCCTTGTTTGTTTTCTCCGGGTTGCTTGCCAGGTGGCAGCTCGAAGACGGTTAGCAGCGCCGCTCTGCCGCCTGTCCCTTTATTGGATGGTAACAGACGTTTCTTAGAGCCTGAGCCGGCCTGGTGCTGAGCCCCCACATTACTGGGAGCTGAGGGTGCTCAGTGCTCCCCTGGAAGTGCTCCCAGCGGTGAGCCCTTCCCGAGGGCGTCTTGCACCATCTCAGGGAGTTTGGGGCTAGTTCTGGGGGCAAATATTGGCTCCAGCCCTGGCCCCAGAGTATGAGACAGATCCACCTCCTCCCGCCCGGTAGCTCCTTCGCAGCCCATCCCAGTGCTGACTGAGAGGTGACTCTGCTTCTCAGGAGGCTGTGTTGATGAACGCGTCATTAATATTTATTAAATAATTACCGGAGTCAGGGCTTTCAAAGAAGGCGTGTTCGGAAAGGCATTAGCCATATATTAACAGCTGAGGCTGTGACCGACTGTTAGGAAAGCACATTAAACTGCGGAAATATAGTTAAAGCCATGTATGGGCCTGGCTAATGCACGCTTGATGGGGATTGAGTGTCGTTTAATGTGCCATGTAATTTAATAAGCAGCGTGTTCTGACAGACTCTCGTGGCACGGGGTCACCGCGGGTGGGCTTCAGCCCAAAGGGGCCAGCGCATGGGCTGACGAGCTGACTTCCGCCTCTGCTCAGCCAATGGTCCCAGCCTTCGTCGCCCGCTCGTGAAGTTCTCAAAGGAACCCCGTCATGCTTCCCCCCATGCTGCCCCTTGCTCAGAGTCCCCCGTAACCACCCACAAAGCCACCTCGTTGTCCTCCCTCAAACGCTTCTTTGCCTCCAGGTATAGGCGCCGACTCTGTGGCTGCTCCGAGGCTGGAGCACCCATGGGGAAAAAAACAGTGGGTGCTCAGCACCCGCTGGCACCCCCACAGGTCAGCTCCTCCCACTCCCTGCCAGCGTCTCTGCGGATTAGCTGTTCTGCGGGGTGCAGGAGAGGGGAGGGGGAGGAGCGGGGACAGGAAGAGGTAGGGGGAGGAGGCGGGGTGGGAAGAGGCGGGGCAGGGGTGGGGGCTTGGAGGAAGGGGTGGAGTGGGAGGAGGGCCTGGGAGGAATGGGGGTTGAGCACCCCCGGCAACTCGGTAAATCAACGCCTGGGCCTCCAGGCCTGCAAAACACGACAGCCGTTTAGAGAGCAGGTGTGGCAAGACCGCCCCCCCCTCCAGGGTCCCACTGGTTCCTTGGGCTGTGCCATCGGTCTGTCTGTATGCACCAGTTGTCTCTTGTCTCCTTGGGGCCGGGACTGTCTTTTTGTTCTGTGTTTGTTCAGCACCCAGCACAGTTGGGTCCTGTTCTGGGATGGGGCTCTTAAGTGTTACTGCAGCACAAATTATAATGGTCGTCCTCTGGGTCAGTGACCCCCCCGCACTCCCAACCGTGGCTGGGGCCTCACGCCCCCGTCTGGACTCCCGCATCTTATCACTCCCTGGAGGAAGCCACCTGGATTGATTGGCTTGCTCTGGGTCCAACTCCTCTCCCCCTTCTGTTCCACCCTTGCCCTTGAGTTGGCGACGGGAGCATAAATCTAAATGTAATCACCTGATGCGAGTGACTTTCTTTATTCCCCACAGCCAGGTCTGGAGATAATGATTTCCCTGTATGGCTCTCGCGCCATCATGGGAAGTGGAGGAGGTGGGACACAACAACAGCTGGCCTCCCCTCCCTTTCCTGCCCCCTCTCTGCCCTCTCACCCCAGATATTATGGGATTATCCATCCCTCTCACCCCTGCTTCCCAGGAATACAGTGGCGTCTCTCTCTTTCTCTGTATCTCCTCCCTCATTTTAGAAAGAGAGAGGAACGATAGATGCAAGCAAAGTGAGCAGGAGTAGCTTGAAGGTTTTAAGACAGCCCCATGGTCAATGGGGGGATTTGAAGGGGAAGGGGTATGGTAGGGGCAGAGGGAGGGCACATTGATCAGCGTCCTGGTACCCACCCCAGGAATGTGGTACCGCCTCAGCTGAGCGGATCAGGTCGGCACATACAGCCAAGTTAAGTCCCCTCCTGTTTCAGGCCCTTGCTGATTGCTGCTAATGGGACTGAGGGTTTGCTCTCTTTGACTCTCTCAGGCACCTGCCAGTGTTACCCCTATGGCTCATATGGGGGGGCCTGCGACCCCACCTCCGGCCAGTGCTCCTGCAAGCCGGGGGTGGGGGGCCTGAAGTGTGACCGCTGTGAACCTGGCTTCTGGAACTTCCGCGCGATAGTCACAGACAGCAAGAGCGGCTGCACCCGTGAGTACCGGGGGGCGCCGGGGAAGAGGGTGCCTGGGTAGAGGAACCCATTGACCACTCGTGTTTACCCTTCTCCTGCTGCCCTACCACAAAAACAGTTTAATCCTAGGTGTTCCCTATCTCCGTCTGAGAGATCTTGACCTGATTCACACCAGATCTTAACTAGATCCCGCTCATGGGAGGAGAGCCAAGCACAGGCCTCAGGCTCTCGGTATTTCTGCAGTTCTCTCAGAGGCTAGCGCTTTGGGAACGTGTCTCCAAACTGGTGCCAAGCATTCCCCAATGCTGTTGCATCAGACCCAGGTGTGAAATCGCACTCAGGGGAAAGGGTTGTTTCCACCATCTGGGGTGACATGGAATCGGGCCAGCACAGGATTCGGCAGGCTGGCTGCCCAGTCCATTGCAAGGGAACGTCAGACGCTCCCCTGAATCCCTGTCAGAGTCTGCATGGCCGATTCCCAAATCTGCGCCGACATCACCGACAATGCCCCTGTACAAACAAGGAAGTAAACAAAAAAAGCCATGTTAATTTCAAGCTCCATTGGAGACACGAGCCAGAAAATCGATACGTGCCAAATGGGAAGAGGACAGACTGGTCAGGGAAAGAAGAGTTATTTGGAGGGGATTGCAAACAATAGAGATGTGATTCTGTCTTTCACGCTCTCTGACATTATAACGCTCTCTCTCTCCAGAGTGATAGACGTGTGTCATGCTTCCACCTGGTCTTAGGTCAAGGGATTGAATACGAGTCTCAGGCTCTGGGATTGCAAGCTCACGTTTTACGATGACATGCAGTTAAACAGGATGCAGGAAGCTTTGTTGATTCAAGCACAGGCCTGGGAGGTCAGGACTCCTGGGTTCCACTCCTGACTCTGGGAGTTTGTGTTTGTCTAAACATAGACACAGTAGCTGGGAGGTGATGCCAGCAAAGTTCAGACTGGAAATAGGATGCCAGCTTAATGGAGAAGGTAATTGGAACAGCTACCCAAGGCCTGTGGTTAATTCTCCACCACTCGGTGTCTTTAAATCGAGATAGGATGTTTCTTCTAAAGGATCCCTCTAGCTCAACCACAAGATATGGGCTCAATGCAGGAATTAATGGACATAATCTCTGCGCTCTGCTATGGAGGAGGTCAGACTAGATGCTCATGGTGGCCCTATCTCACCTTAAAATCTATGGCCAGACTCTCACTTACCAGAAGGGCCCTGTACACAGTGCTGGCTGTGGAGACTTGTAGTGAAGGGAAATGTAATTACCAAAGTGGCCTTAGTGTTAATGAGAATGAGGGTCCGTGAATCTAACGGTAGGAACAGGAACTTGGGCTCCAGCACGCCTGGGTTCTATTCCTGCCTTGGGAAGTATAGTGTGGGGATTAGAGACTAGTACGGGAATCAGGACTCCTGGGTTCTTTTTCCTGATTCTGCCCCTAGCAAAAGGGAGACTGAATTAATCCGAACAAAACGTCCTTGGCAGAACTCAAGGACTGTGAGGAGATCATGCCTGGTAAACGGGAGAAGTGTGAGACGGGAAATCAATGGACCCAAGTTGGTGTGCAGGAAATTAAGCCGAAGTGGTGGACGAAATAATGAGAGGATGGGGTGTTCCACCCACCACTCCCCTTTGGGGATCCCCAAAAGGGACTTCGGAGGGAAACTTTTTCCTTCCCCACTGTTTTTCTTCTCTTTCCTCTCCCTCTCCTTTTTTCCTTCTGGCTAATCAGAGTCTGGCTTAGCCAGGCAAGCCTGCCGATTTTGCAACGCTGCTTTAAAACTGTGACCAGGGAGGCAGCTAAAGGCAATGCCCTCAACAGCCCGATGCTGGCACAAGTTTGCCAGGTCTCGGAGTGACCAATCAAACAGGGTGCTGTGCCTGGGTTTTTCCAGCAGTCAGGTTGCAAGGGAGCCAATGCCAGAGACAGAAGCTGCATTGTCCATCTTTGCTGTTCTCTTGTCTCCCCTTCTGAGTGGGTTTGTCTTGTCCTGTCTTCAAGAAACAGGATCAGACTTTAACAGCAGCAGCAACAGTTCCAGCCCATTTCAACTAACCTCTTCCCTTTTCCTCACAAAGGACAGTTATTCCCATCTTTAATACCATCGAAAAGCCTGTCAAATGGCGGGGGGAGGGGGGGATGTTCCCTCTAAAATCTCTCTCCGGCTAAAAGGGAAGGGAATAAGAGACAATGTTAAGATACAAGCCTTATTTAACACTGTACATTTCAAAGGCTTTAATTGTTGACTCTGGGCCCGTTTATTCCATTGAAATTAATGCAGCTGGGGGGTAGGAAGGTTGAATTCATTGGCGTGCGCAGGTGCTCCGCTCTTCTGGTGGAAGGCGCTAAAAAGGGGAAGGCTCGCATTGTAAAACGTGGCAATGTTTGTTCCTTGCCTCCCTACTGCCTCCTTGCCAAGCTTGTCACTGCGACCCGGTGGGCTCAGTGCGTGACGACTGTGAGCAGATGACCGGACTGTGCTCTTGCAAGACTGGCATCACCGGCATGAAATGCAACCAGTGCCCCAACGGAAGCAAGCTGGGGATGACCGGCTGCGAGAAAGGTGAGGCGAGGAAGCCACTCAGCCAGTGGCTCTTTTTCCTTGCGGAAGCAACCTTGGGTCAGTTGTGATGTACTGGCTAGCGGGTGCGCGGCTACCGCTGCCTTCTGCTGACCTGTTCACACGTGTGGCATCTGTTGCCCCTTAGTGGGTGACCCGGAGAGGGGACCCAAGCCCGAGTGCTCATGCTACCATAGAGATTCTCTTTTTGCTCAACTGCCAGGAGCTTATTTCTTTGGAGCAGCAGGTCCTGAGTCTGTTCCTTGATGTCTGATCACCCACAGACTCGCGACAACAGATTGTCTCAGACCACTGACCTTTAACCAGTTTGGAGGGCCAGGCTAAAAGTCTGGCTTGTCATCCTCGGTGGGACCAGTTGAATCTTCTCGGGAAAGCCCCTGACTGAGCTGGGCTTGTTTTGCGTCCGCGACCGGAGCAGAGGGACACTGCATATGTGTATCACTCGCGTGTGCGTCTTTTCCCTTCCTCTCACCCCCAGATCCCTCCGCGCCAAAGTCCTGCCGCGAGCTGAGCTGCGAGTTCGGGGCGTCGTGCGTGGAGGTCAGTGGCTTTGCCCACTGCGAGTGCCCGTCCCCGCTGTGCGTGGAGGCCAACATGACCAAGGTAAAAGGAGGAGGCAGCCCGGTGGGGCTGGGGGCCAGACGGCAGGCACTCGTGCGTTTAGCTGGGGACGTGTGTGGGACTGAAGCCTGGCGTTTCTGCCGGCTGCAGGCAGGGCCGCTCTGCTCAGCGTGCACAGAGAGATGATGTTGCCAGCTGTTGAAGGAGCCTGTCGGAAAGGCCGGGATTTCTCTGATAGCCTCACACGGTGCCTCTGGGCTCCTCCTTTCAGGATTTGTCTCCCAGGGTCTCCTCCCAGCAGGGAGACACAAACAGGCGTCTCCCTGGCCTTTAACCCTTCGCTGACCATGTAAAGAGGGAGGTTTATTTTGCGTCGTGGGTGGGGAGGGAGGAGAAACCCGTGTTTCAGGTGGGCTCTGCTTTACAGAGGGGATGATGAGAGGAAGTGACGATCTCTCCAGCTGCCCCCACTCTCCCTTGCCCTTCCCAGGTCTGCGGCTCTGACGGAGTGACCTACGGTGACCAGTGCCAGCTGAAGACCATTGCGTGCCGACAGGGGCAAGTCATCAAGGTGAAGCATGTTGGGCAGTGCCATGGTGAGTCTCTCCCCTATCTACCACTCCGGACGGGCACATATGGGCCGTGCTTAGCCCGCTCCTCTCAGCATGACTAAGCACCTAGACAGTAATAAGGTGATAAGTACCGTTCAGCATGGATTTGCCAAGAACAAAACATGTCAAACCAGCCTAGTATCCTTCTTTGACAGGGTAACAAGCCTTGTGGAGAAGGGGGAAGTGGTAGTTGTGACAGATCTCGACATTAGTAAGGCTTGTGATACTGCCTCACATGATCTTCTCATAAGCAAACTAGAGAAATATGGCCTAGACCAGTGGTCCCCAACCTTTTTCGTCTGGCGGGCACCCAAAAAAACCCCAAAAAACCCCGAGCGCTGCCGGCGGGCGCCAAAAAAAAACCAAAAAAATCCCCGAGCGCTGCCAGCGGAGCAAAAAAAACCAAACAACAACCCCGAGCGCTGCCGGCGGAGCAAAAGAAAAAAAAAAAAGATAACCGCTACGCGGGCGCACTTAGACACCCTACTATATATATATAATGGCCTAGACGAACCTACTATAAGGGGGATGCACAACTGGTGGGAAAAGCGTACTCAGAGAGTAGTTATCAATGGTACACAGTCAAGCTGGAAGGGCATATCGAGTGGTGTCCCGTAGGGATTTGTCATGGGTCCAGTTCTGTTCAATATCTTCATAGATGATTTGGGTAATGGCATAGAGAGGACATTTCTAAAGCTTGCAGACGATACCAAGCTGGGAGAGGTTGCAAGTGCTTTGGAGGACAGGATTAGAATTCAAAATGATCTGGACAAACTGGAGAAATGGTCTGAAATAAATAGGATGAAATTCAATAAGGACAAATGCAACGTATTCCACTTTGGAGGGAACAATCAATTCCACCAATACAAACTGGGGAATGACTGCTTGGGAAGGAGTACTGCGGAAAAGGATCTGGGGGTTATAGCGGTTCACAAGCTAAATATGAGTCAACAATGTGATGCAGTTGCAAAAAAAAAAAAGAGCGAACATCGTTCTAGGATGTATTACCAAGAGAATTGTAAGCAAGACATGAGAAGTAATTTTTCCATTCTACTCAGCACTGATAAGGCCTCAACTGGAGTATTGTGTCCAGTTCTGGGCACCAGGCTTCGGGGAAGATGTGGACTAATTAGAGAAAGTCCAGAGGAGAGCAAGAAAAATGATTAAAAGTCTAGAAAACATGACCTATGAGGAAAGATTGAAAATCTGGGATTGTTTAGCCTGAGAAGAGAAGACTGAGGGGGGACCTGATGATAGTCTTCAAGTACGTAAAAGGTTGTTACAAAGAGGAGGGCAATAAATTGTTCTCCTTATCCGCTGAGGACAGGACAAGAAGCAATGGGCTTAAACTGCAGCAAGGGAGATTTAGGTTAGACATTAGGAAGACTTCCCAACTGTCAGGGTAGTTAAGCACTGGAACAAATTGCCCAGGGAGGTTGTGGAATCTCCGTCACGGGAGGTTTGTAAGAGCAGGTTGGACAAACAGCTGTCAGGGATGGGCTAGATCAGGGGTCGGCAACGTTTCAGAAGTGGTGTGCCGAGTCTTCATTTATTCACTCTAATTTAAGGTTTCACGTGCCAGTAATACATTTTAACGTTTTTAGAAGGTCTCTTTCTATAAGTCTATAATATATAACTAAACTATTGTTGTATGTAAAGTAAATAAGGTTTTTAAAATGTTTAAGAAGCTTCATTTAAAAATAAATTAAAATGCAGAGCCCCCCGGACCAGTGGCCAGGACCTGGGCAGTGAGAGTGCCACTGAAAATCAGCTCGTGTGCCGCCTTCGGCACACGTGCCACAGGTTGCCTACCCCTGGGCTAGATAATACTTAGTCCTGCCTCAGTGCAGGGACTGGACTAAATGACCTATTGAGGTCCCTTCCAGTCCTACGTTTCTGTGATTTTATTATGCCGCTGGGCGCAATCTCTGGCTGCCTCCCTCTGTCCCTCCCCCATAGACCCAGCCCTGCCTCCCAGAGGATGAGATCCATGGCTCCTGTCCAATCCATCCCTCTAACCGCCTCCTCTTGCTGCTCTTTCAGAATCCATAACCCACGTGAGTCACACCGTACAGCCCATGCCACTGCCCACGCTGCCTCTGGACAAGCTCCTCCACCCCCCGCCTCTAAGGCTTACCACCCGGGCCCCCGACCCCACGGAGACAGCCACCAGTTCCCTGCTGTTCGAAGCCAGGCCCATTCCTAGAAGCCAGCCTGCCACGGTACGGGTGACCACCGCCCGGCCGGCGACCACCACCTGGACCACCCAGGGGATCCGCAGGACCACCGTCCGCCCCCTCTCCACCGCTCCTGTGGTCCTGGCCACCCCCCCACCCGCGTACTCGGAGTCCGGCAGCGCAGAAGGCAGCGGGGACCCAGAACTGGGCATCAGTGGGGACCAGGAAGCCAGTGGGGCTGGCTCTGCCGGTAAGTGCCCTCTGCTCCGGCTCAGTAGTCACGTGGTGGCCACGCCCCTGCTCCCACCACTTCTGCTTCCTCCTTAGCAGCTGTTCTTGCTGATGGGCCCTGAGTGGAGCTGGCGCTGGCAAAACTACCCCAGTGCCAGGGGGCTGACCTAGCGCCAGCTCTCAGCTCCCAGCCCAGACCTCCTCGAAGGCTGGTCACAGCATCTGCTTGGGGGAGGATTGGAGCTGTGAGACAGGAGGTGGGTGCTGGTGAAAGATGCTGCCTAGGCAGCCTCGGGGTGGGGAGGGAGGGTCTCCTTCAGCACAGGTAGGAGGCCTGTACCGCCAACCTGCCTCCTTGCTCACCTGCAGCGGGGGCCACCTTGTCGGGGGAGACGTTAGTCCAGTCTCCATGGCCCGTTCAGCCCTGGGCTTCTCAGCACAGCAAGGGGGCTTTAGTAGTGACTCTTGCGCCTGGAGAGTCACCTGCCTGTCCATCTCCCACAGGCCACCAGGCTGAGCGTGGCTACTGCTGACTGGGTCTGATGGGGCCTCTCGCTGGGGCTGTGATGGGGGCGGGGGGGGGGGTTCCCACCCCCCGACGGGGCGGTGAGCGGGCTGGGGGGTCCCGCCTCTCGCCGGGGCCGTGACGGGGGCGGGGGGGGGGGGGTCCCACCCCCCGCCGGGGGTGGGGCCGGGCCAGGGGGGCTCCTGCCTCTCGCTGGGGGGGTGGGGGGGGCGGGGGGGTGGGGGGGGGGGGGTGGGGGGCGGGGAGGGGGGAGGTGTTCCCACCTCTCGACGGGGCTGTGACAGGGCCAGAGGGGCTCCTGCCTCTCGCTGGGACTGTGAGAGGGCTGGGGGGTCCCGCCTCTCGCCGGGGCTGTGACGGGGCGGGGGGGGAGGGGTTCCCGCCTCTTGCCGGGGCTGTGACGGGGCCGGGGGGTCCCATGTTGTGATGGGGCTGGAGGGGGTCCCGCCTCTCACCAGGGCTGTAACGTGCCCATGTGGCCCCCAATGCCATGCAGGGGAAGAGGAGCCAGAGGAGAACCAAGTGACTGCCACCCCCGCCATCGAAAGAGCGACGTGTTACAACTCCCCTCTGGGATGCTGCTCGGATGGCAAGACAGCAGCTGTTGACGCAGAAGGAAGCAACTGCCCGGGTGAGTGTCGGCCCCACGACTGGGGGCGGGGTGTGACAGAAAATCTCTTGAGCTACGCCGAGCGACGGCTGGTGCGGGGAGCGGCTGCCCACTTGTTTGGCGGGGTGTCTCGCTCCCAGATCTTCACTGGTAGCCTGTTAGCTGGAGTTGTAGGGGCTCGTTTTGACCTACATAGGCCCACACGGCCTGGGACGATCGTCCGTGAAATAGCCTGGTGTACTGACCTCCCAGGCCTGTGTCTTTGCCCAGGTTTTGAGGCGTGATGGGGGTGATTAGGGCTGGTCCTGGTGGTAGCGAGGAGAGGAGGGGGGCGCTGCCTGGGTTTCGATTTCGTCTCTGGCTAACGACCTTCTGGTTTGCGGCTAGCAGCCGCTGGCTCAGTGTCTCTGACGTGGCTGAGTTTGGGGTTACGGCCAAGGCGCCTGGGAGCTTCTCTTTCCGTCGTGTTCTGCCTCCTGGCAGCAGGCACCGCTCTCGCCAATCGGTGCGGCTCCTGTCTCGCTGAGTGAGAGACTCTGGGAGTTTCCTTCTGAACTCGTCCTGTGCCCGGAGGGCATGAGAGCTGGGGTGCGCCTCTCCGGAGCCCCAAGCACATGCTCCTGATATGGGCCCTTGTCGTCCTGCTCCCGAGCTTAGCAAACCAGGTCCCCTCCCCATGCGCGTCCCAGGTGGGTTTCTCCCAAGGTTCTCCTTGTCGTCGTCCCCGACACTCCCTGCGGTGGGGTTTCCAGTGGGATGCCCCCTTCTCTTTGCGTACAGTACCCCCATCCCCATAAGGGGGTGCAATCCCTCCATGTACTAACACCAGTGCCAGGAGGGTTGCTTCCTGCAGCTCCCTGTGCACCCCCATGGGGCTCTCTGGGGGGGGCATCCCCCTTTGCAGGGCTCCGTGCTGTTTCCGTCCCCTTCCTCTGATTTCTGGGTGGCTCGGTGGGAACCCTGCAGGAAGTGCCAGACCACAGATCCCCAGAACCTACAAACAGGCTCCCCGGTTCCCTCCCCTAGCCAGGGAATTCTCGTCGCCAGGGCCCCTGGTTCCCTATGGACTCTCTCAGCTGCCTCTGTGTCTTGCATGCACATGTCTGATCCTGCCTTATTGATTGTGTCCTGCTCTGGCTAACGTCTTTCTCTTGTTACCCAGCCGGTCCAGGGGGGCTGCTATCCGGGCCAGAGTTCAGAGGAAACCGTATGGTAAAAGCTGCCATCTCTAGCCTGGTTTTTGCCATCTGACCCACCTGCTCCAGCAACCTCAGATACTAATCCTCCATAGCCATCAAAACTAACCCAAGCCCTGGCACTCCCCACACACACTACCATCAACCCCCACCAGGGACTGAACGCTCCGCTGCCAACCCCCTCCCAGCTAGCCCGCTAAACGAGTCTGTCTTGTTTCTTTTTGTTGCCCCTCCTTCCCATAGCCACCAAGGTCTTCCAGGGAGTCCTCATCTTGGAGGAGGTGGAGGGCCAGGAGCTGTTCTACACGCCCGAGATGGCTGACCCCAAATCGGAGCTCTTCGGGGAAACGGCCAGGAGCATCGAGAGCGCGGTGAGTTGGCTGCCCTGGGAGCCTTGGGCCTGCATTTGGCGAAAGGGAGGGACGATCCCCCTTGGCTCAGAGTGTGACGGTCAGGTATCCTTCCTTAAGCTGCTCTAGGAGGGTAAATGTAACCTAGCCCTGTGCAGCACGCGGGGAATAGAACTCGTGACTTTTGGCTCCAAGAACACACGCCTCTGACACCGGAGCTAACAGAGAAGCTCTCTTAACTGCTGTAAGTAACAGAGCTCATGTGTCTCTATGGACTGGCCATGAGTGGGCCAGGGGCTCTCTCACACGCTGAGTGAATATGTGACAGACGCACCCCTTCGGCACCGCCATGTGTCTACAAGTTACCTGGCTGTGGCAATGCCAGTGTTCCAATGGCAACCCTTTTCTGCCCACTCCCCCCACGTGAGGCAAAGCGGCTAACGGAGAGACCTGGCACTGGAATGGGTCCAGAACGCGTTCACCGGGATGTACTTTCCTAGGGCAGAGCTTTCTAGTGGATGGGAGAACTGGTCTGAGACCTGGCTAATATTCCTGGCTGTGCCAGTGAAACCCCGTGTGCCCCTGGGTAAGACACACTCCCCTACGCGCACGCCCCTCTGTGCCTCAGTGTTCCTGTCTGTAAAATGGGAACAATAAGACCTTGCCGCCTATGTCAAGTTCTTTGAAATCCCGGATAAAGTTTCCTCTGTGTTGTTATAATTAGAGATGGGCTTAAACCGCAAAGTTGGAAGCAAACTTTGAAAAACCGCAAGCTCAAGAGCTTCCATGGATCAGGAGTGTGGGGCTGCTTGGGCCTTAGGGGCGTTGCTTTGAACCTCTCAGTTGCTATAGGTGTATGTGTGTTCATGAAAGATCCCCTAGAAAAGGGGCTGTCCCCGCCCTGTGTCTCTGCTCCATGCTTCGCTCCGCCAGACTCTCCCAGACACCTTGGGACGTCGCGCTCGTCAATACAGTTCCCTGCTTTTCCAAGACTTGTAAAGAGCAAACGCTGCCCGCGCGCATCGCTCCCTCGGCTTTGCCAGCTCTCAGGCGGGCGCGGTGCCCCCTTAGATGTGCTAGGCAGCGGGTGAGACAGGAGCAGTATTGTGCCGCTGACTGCAGCGTCCATAGGAATGGAACCAACATAGTTCACATTCACAGACTGTTCCGGGTGGTACTTAGGAATTTGGCAAGTGCTTGGTACAGTTACATAAGTAGATGTGCACTTGGCATATGGGCCATGTGGTTCATGCAGCTACGTGTAACAGTCACAATATTTTGCATTGCGATAGAGGCTTCCATCGGAGGATCTCAAAGCACCTTAATCCTCGCCACCCTTCACCTCTCAGGGGGTAGATTTCATTATCCCCATTTTACAGATGGGGAAACCGAGGCACAGAGTGGGTAGGTGCCATTTGTCGCGTAGTAAGTTTGTGGCTGAGCCGAGACTAAAACCCAGTTCTGTGCTTCAGCCATCCTTCATTCCCTTAGCAACAGGCATGTTTGCGTAGCTATTGGTATGCCCCTTTAACACGTGGAGATATTAGGACCCAAGCAGGGTGGGGGTGGGGGAACTTCCCTAGTGTAGAGAACCCCATGGAACCTCTCCTTTGAGACACCCTTGTGTCCTTGCCCTCTGGCTGAGGGGAAAGAGTGCGGGGGCTTGGATCCAGCCGGGGTGAGGGACAGATGGAAGGATGTGTTAAGGCATTGGGCTGGGACTCGGGGGATCTGCATGCAATTCCCAGCACGGCCACAAACTCCCTGGGTGACCCTGGGCAAGTTGCTCCAGCTCTCAAGGACAGACTTTCAGAGGTATTTAGGTGCCTAAAGATGTAGCTAGGGGTTCAGCGGGGTATGGGAGTCCTATGGGAGTTGGGCACCGAACTGGCCGAGGTGCTTTTAAAAATGCCAGTAGGTGCCAATCTGCATCTTTCGGCACCTAAATACCTTAGTAAATCTGGCTCTCCTGTCTCCGTTCCCCACCTGTGAAGTGAGCATACAGACAGTCCCTTTTCCCCACCCTTGTCTGTCTTGTCTCTTTACCATCCATTGTGAGCTCATCGGGCAGGGACTCTCTCTCCCCAAGTGTCTGCACAGTGCCCGGCACGGGAGGGGAGGTGACAGGGGGATCTCGGATAGGGGTCTGTGTCGTGCCCAGCAAAACGGGGGCCCGATCTTGGTCAGGGGTCTGCACTTTACACAGCACAATGTTGGTGGCCTGGTATCAGTCAGGGGGCTCTGCTCAGTGTCTGGCATAATGTGGGGAGGGAGTGGGGGGTCTGTGCAGAGCCTGGCACAAGGAGGGGCCCCCGATCTCTGTTAGGACCTGTAGCAGGCTAGTATAATCCTGCTGCTTCTATTCATAGTAAGCAGAGGCTCAGATATGGAACCCAGTAGGTGGGGGGACAGGGTGGGAACAGGGACTGCTGGGCTTGGGTAGGCCAGGCTCCTGAGGCTGAAAGGAGGCGGTCCACGCCACCATGAAAGTCCACGCCACCATGGCCTCAGCCCGACTCCCTTGTTTGTGTTTCTCCCCCTTGGCCAACCAGCTGGACGAGCTTTTCCGGAACTCCGACGTGAAGAAGGATTTCAAGAGCATCCGCGTGCGCGACCTGGGCCAGAGCAGCGCGGTCCGCGTCATCGTGGAGTCCCACTTTGACCCAGGTGAGAGCCGCCCCTCGGGTCTCTGCCGATGCTCCCCAGCGGCGCTATCTGCCTGGAGGGGGTGGGAGAGCCGGGGGGCTGGAGCGGCCGCAAACCCAAGGAAATCGCACGAGCTAGGCAGGAAAGGGCCTCGTGAAAAACACCGAACGCCGGGTGTTTTGCTCAGCAAATGCAGCAGGCGCGCCAGGGAGGGGGCTGCGGCGGGGAAGGGAATGAAAAGCATCGGCTGCTTCAAGGGGATGGCATGAAAGGGAAGGAGGGCGGGAGCTACCCTGTCCTCACTCTGTGCCTTTCCCTTCCTCCTCCTGGGTGTGAGCAGCCACCTCCTACGCAGCGGCTGACGTGCAGAGGGCCCTGCTCAAGCAGATCAAGGCCTCCAAGAAGAGGCCCATCCTCGTGAAGAAGCCTCAGCAGGACCACATCAAATTCATGGACTTTGGTGAGCGCTTTGCGCCCGCGGTCTGCCTGTGTCACTCGCTCTCTCTTGTCCTCCCTGCTTCTGTCCTCGGCTGGTCCTTGTCCTCTCTGGCAGGAGCCCATCCAACGCACCTTGTCCTCCGGAGGACGTTTCATCCACAGAGACCGTAACGCTCGGCTTCGCCAGGGCGGCGCTGGTCTCCGGGACACGCTGGGAGCTGCATTCTGCCCAGCTTGGCTCCTTGGGAACTGCCGGGCTCCCTTAGCCCAAAAAATCGCATCCGGACCCCAGTTCACGGTCAGGTCAGATCCTTGGCCGGCGTGAATCTGGGCAGCTCCGTTGAGTGCTGATTTACACTGAGGGTCTGGCCCCTGTCTCCATTTCTTCTCCTACTGCCTGTGCATGGAACAGAAACCCCCATGTTATAATCTGCTCGCCCCCGCCACCAAAGAGGGTCTGCAGCCCCGGCCATTGTCCTGCCCCCTGCGCTCCCATGAGGTTGGGTGCCATGTGATGCTGCAGCGCAAGGGCTCAGGTGCCAGGGCTTGAGTGCCCACAAAACGTCAAACGCCCCACCGCTGCTGTCGCCCGGTAACCGCGGGGCCAGGGGAGTCAGCCGGGCAGCCCCATGGGCCTGAACAATCGATTTCCTATTGATCTGCCAGAGAATAGCGAAGCACAAGCAAGTATTGATGTCGCGTGCAGTTCAGTTTGATTAGGGAGCGTATTTAGCGTGATTAGCACTGACGTATTCCAGTGACAGCCACTCTGCAAACACCCCAGATAGGCTAGATAGCTGCCAGAGCCACCCACCTGCCAGCTCATGCAGCGAGTCTCCTGATCCCCAAGGAAGAGCTGTTAGTCGTAGGGGAAAGCTATGGGGAGAGAGGTGGCCATGGGGGGGTGGAGGTTTGAGCCATGAGACTGACTTTTCTCCAGCCTTTCAATGCGGTGGAATAGATGGTTCTTCGGCCATCGTCTCTTGCGATGGTTCATCCAGGCCCAATGGAGGGCAGAGGATGCTACTTCCTGAATGAACCAACCCTTGTAAGGGGGAGGGAAGGCTCAGGATCAAGACTCGGCCCCACCGCAGCCCCTGAAAAACCATTAATCTCATGTTACAGGTGGGGAAACTGAGGTGCGGGCAGGTAAATGGTCTAGCCCGAGTTCATTGTCAGAGCTAGGAATAGAACCCAGGAGTCCCGACTCCTAGTCCCCTGCTCTCCACATTAGGCGCGCGCTCCCTCCTGATGCGGGGAATAGAACCCAGGAGTCCCGACTCCTAGTCCCCTGCTCTCATCATTAGGCTCCCTCCTGGTGTGGGGAATAGAACCCAGGAGTCCCGACTCCTAGTCCCCTGCTCTCCGCATTAGGCTCCCTCCTGGTGTGAGGAATAGAACCCAGGAGTCCCGACTCCTAGTCCCCTGCTCTCATCATTAGGCTCCCTCCTGGTGTGGGGAATAGAACCCAGGAGTCCCGACTCCTAGTCCCCTGCTCTCCGCATTAGGCTCCCTCCTGGTGTGGGGAATAGAACCCAGGAGTCCCGACTCCTAGTCCCCTGCTCTCATCATTAGGCTCCCTCCTGGTGTGGGGAATAGAACCCAGGAGTCCCGACTCCTAGTCCCCTGCTCTCCGCATTAGGCTCCCTCCTGGTGTGAGGAATAGAACCCAGGAGTCCCGACTCCTAGTCCCCTGCTCTCATCATTAGGCTCCCTCCTGGTGCGAGGAATAGAACCCAGGAGTCCCGACTCCTAGGCACCTCGCCGCTCTAACTTCTCTACCTCACTCTGAACGCTGGGAATTGAACCCAGGAATCTGGCTCCCAGCCCCATACCTTCCCCGGGGATGCCAACTGGGTGCCAGGCTCCTCCTGAGGACCAATCCACCCCTTGATGTGTTCCAGACTGGATTCCCAGGCTCTTCACCACCACGACCACCACCACCACCGCCACCACCATGGCTCCTATCACCACCCGGAGGTTTACCGCCCCCACCGCTGCCCACGTCCTGCCCCCGGAGGCCATGGAGAGGCCCAGCACCAAGATGGCAGGGCCCGCCACCACCGTGCCGGCCACCACCCGGAGGAAGCCCACGCGCCAGCCCCCCGCCACCAAGAAGCCGGCCCGGCCCTGTGACTCCCACCCCTGCCTGCACGGCGGCACCTGCGAAGACGACGGGAAGGAGTTCACCTGCAGCTGCCCCGCGGGGAAAGGGGGCGCAGTCTGCGAGAAATGTAGGTAGCTCCCTGTCCGTGGGGAGCAGTGAATGAATGCCAGGGGGCCTGATTATGAGATGCTAAGCCCCAGCAGCCCTCAGTGACCCCAGCTGGAGATGGAGGGGCGGGGGGCACAGGCCCATGCTTCCCAGTGAATAACAGTGATCCGGATTTGTCTTAGGCACACGCAGTGGGGTACCCAGACCAGGTGGTGTGTGTGCAAATGACTGCAATTAGCCGTTTGCATGCACAGTTGTGCATGCATCATGCGGGACAAACACCTGTCCAGAATGGTCTTGTTATTACGTAGTCCTGCCTTGAGTGCAAATCAGGCCCAAATTGAAAACCATCTTTTCTCTCCCTCTTCATCCCCTCTGCCCCCACAACGGCACTGCAAGCTAGAGGAGGCTAGAAATGCCACACTGGTCCCTGTAGCCCCATGTCTTGCTTCTGTTCAAAACAGGCATGACACTCCCCGTGCAAGGCACCTCCTTAGAAATATGACAGCCTTAGTGAGGGGACGCATCCGGCAGTCATTTCTTCCTGACCCCAGGCAGTGATGCACTAGTGCCCTGCCGCATGAGGATTGTGAGCTCTGGGCGGGTCATACCAGCTAGTGGAACATGCTGTTCTCAGCCTCGGAGGCCACTGAACGCTGGGTACGGTCTAGCACAGTGACAGCTCAAAGTGTTCTCTCATACCACAAGTGGATGCACCTGGGCGGTTCAGGACCTATCCCCCAGCACTCTGTGCTGCTTATCAACCTGCTGCAGGCTGCAACCGAAGCTGTTCCCGTTCGCTGACAGCTCAGGATGGCAAATCCGTGTCAGGTTGGGGTGCAGGATGGGACTGTAAAGTGTTGATTCCTGGAAATTATTGCCCCTAATGCCGAACGCTGAGGCTTTCAAAGCCGCCTTTGCATGTGGATATCCAGGCCTGTTAATGTTAATGGGAATTGGCCGTCCAGATCCCTTTGAAAATCTCAGCCGCACTAAATAAGAACGGGGGTGATAAATGTAGCTCTATGGTGTGGGATTCAGGGAGAAGAGAGAGAAATGAGCCGAAGGCTGGAGGGGCTGGGTTATGAGGAACGATGCACACAGCTCGAGGGGACGGGGTAGCTCTCTGAGTGTGTGAAAGGCGTATCCGACCCGGAGGGAGGAGGAGAACTGAGGGGCATCTGCATGGGTCTAGAAATCGAACAAGAGGAACCGTGAGGTAAATATCTGGGGGGTGCTGGTAACAGCGAGATTTACAAGGCTGTGGAGTCATCGCCCTAGGGGGCCCCATCACTTGGCTGGGTAAATGTCCCGGGAGGATGGTGTAGGGGACCGATCCCATAATGACCTGGGGTGGGGCCTAGCATGCCCTTTCCATCTCGGACCCCTTCCCACGGATGAGCAGGGAGGGTGTTGCTCTCAGACTCTCATCCGGGGTTGTCTCTCTCTCGCTCTCTCCCGCCGTGCCCCGTCCTCTTTCCGTCTGTGCTCGCAGCCATCAGGTACTTCATCCCCGGCTTCGGCGGGAAGTCCTACCTGGCCTTCAAGATGATGAAGGCCTACCACACGGTGCGCATCGCCATGGAGTTCCGGGCCTCCGAGCTCAGCGGGCTGCTGCTCTACAACGGGCAGAACCAGGGCAAGGACTTCATCTCCCTGGCGCTGGTCAACAGCTTCGTGGAGCTCAGGTGGGTGCCCCTAGCCATCAGCCTGGGCCCGTCCCCCATCGGGGGGTTACTCAGCGGGGAAGGGAGGGGAGCAGCCTGGCAGCGTGAGCAGGGACCCAACTCCCCTGGACGTTCCATGGGTTGCTCAGTCATTGAAAGCACACATTCGTCTGTCCCTTTTTACCATGCAGGCCCCTCTGGCCAGAGTGACTCCCAGCCAGGCTGTCCTCAGCCCGAGCTCTCCGCATGGCCTCGCCAGCTCCCGGCTCTCCAGGTCACCTTACTACAGCCTCCTCTTTAAAAGTGCCCAGGTGTGACTGGGGCAGGTGGTGGCTTCTACCCTGGCCCAGCGAGGTTGTGCCTCCTACAGGAACACCCCTTTGGGGGCTGATGGGATGCAAAGCACTGGCCAGCTACAGCAGCAGGGGTCTGAACCCAGCCAGATCCAGGGTCCGGAGTGGTGGGTGGGAGAATGGGGCGTTAGTGATCCAGTTGTTAAGATCAGAAGGACCAAAAAATAAAAGGGGTCTCGAAGGCAACAAACACTTCTGCAAAAAATAAATAAATCAGTTTTTCAGCAAAACCCAATGAAAACATTTGGTTTTCAAAACCTGAACATTTTTGGGGGGTTGATTTTGGGGGTTTGGGCTCCTCCCCCTTTTCTAATCCCTGTTTTCTACAGGAAAAGGATGGAGAGAAAGGAGAATCCCAAAATCAAGCCCTGTACATGGTGGGGGTTTCAAAAGCCAAAATGAAAATTCTGTTTGAAATGAAACAGTGGCTGGGGGAGCCCTGCAGATTCTGGACAATGGGGGGTGGGGGTTCTCAGGGGAAGCCTATGTAATGAGTCCAATCTGCCTACCCTCAGATTCCAGAGTCTGTCTGGCTGGTGTGTACAAAGATCACATCACCCACCACTGAAATGCAGCCACCTCTGTGATGGGAAGTGGCAGCTGGGATGTGGTTGCAGCGTCTAACTGAGAAGCTGTCCCAAGCACCACTTTTCCTGCAATAGTCACGGCGCCACCCCAAGCCCACTGCCCCCCTCCTCCATTTCAGGTTCAACACAGGATCTGGTACAGGCGTCATCACCAGCAAGGTGCCCGTGGAGCCTGGCAAGTGGCACCAGCTGGTGGTGAACCGGAACCGCCGCAGTGGCATGCTGTCGGTGGACGGGGAGCCCCACGTGAACGGGGAGAGCCCGAGCGGTACCGACGGGCTGAACCTTGATACAGATCTGTTCATCGGAGGGGTGCCGGAAGACCAGATGGCTGTGTGAGTAGTGGGCAGACTTCGCTTCCCCTGCAGAACTGCTGCTCCCAGGGTCCTAGCGCTTCCTGCTGGTGGCTTCTGGCAGTGCATCCGTAGAGGGAAAGTGCGGGGTTGAGGCCAGCACCTGAGTCCTCTTTGGAGCAAAATCTGGGGTGATGTTAGAGGCAGACGGCTCTCGGAGCTCAGGGAGCCGGGGGAGCCCCTTCTCCTGGGCAGAGGGGGGAGCGCGTTTGGAGGGGAGGATCCTGGCCTGGGGTCTCTGCAAACGAGCCCAGCCAAAGCCAGGCTACTAGCGCAGACGCCACATGGCCCGTCGCGCCCTGGCCCCGCTGTCTCTCCTGAGCGCCGCCCTCCCGTCCCTTCAGGGTGGCAGATCGCACGTCAGCCACCGCCGGCCTGAAGGGCTGCATCCGCCTGCTGGACGTGAACAACCAGATGTACGACCTGCGGGAGAAGGGCAGCGACGTGCTGTACGGCAGCGGGGTGGGCGAGTGCGGGAACAACCCCTGCCACCCCAACCCCTGCCACCACGGCGCCATCTGCCACGTCAAGGAGGCCGAGATGTTCCACTGCCAGTGTCTCAACGGCTACACGGGTGAGAAGCTGGGGGAGTGACACTGGGAGACGGGGCATCCCTGGGGGTGGCCCAAATCACGAGTCCCCTTCGCCCACCCTAAGAGCTCCCACGCTTAGGTGATCATGTCCCCACCCGCCGCTGGAATGCAGCCACCTCTGGGGTGGGACATGGTGGCTGAGTAGCAGTGCACACAGCAACGGTGCCCAGTTGGAGGTGAATCCTGAGACCAGGAGCCTGGAGTTAATACCCAGCTGCTCTTACAAAAAAATATATGCCCATAAGTCAAGGCCTCTTGGGTTTTCCGTGACCCAGAAGGCAGACCCTCCAGCAGCGTGGCCTGCCCCTAGTGCCAGGCAAGGACATCAGTCCATTGCTGACCCAGCCAGTGCAGCCTGCCCCCAGGTGGATCAGTTAGAGGTAGCCCAGAGCTTCCAGCCTCACCCCGGCCCCGAGACCCCTTCCTGATGTGCTGCTTTTCTCCCCTAGGACCGACCTGTGCCGACGAGAGGAACCCGTGTGAGCCCAGCCCGTGCCACGTCTCTGCCACCTGCCTGGTGCTGCCCGAGGGAGGCGCCAAGTGCGAGTGCCCCATGGGGCGGGAAGGGGAGTTCTGCGAGGCAGGTGGGCTGCGCTGGGCCTGGCGCGTGGGGGGGGAGGGGCTCTGTGTGTGAGGGGCACCCGCCCCCCTGGCTGAGGGCTTGGGGGGCACAGACCCAAGTGGCTTCTCCTCTTCCCGTCTCACCCCCTCTTGTTTTGTGACTCAGTGACGGAGCAGGACCAGACCCGGCCGTTCCTCCCGGAGTTCAACGGCTTCTCCTACCTGGAGCTGAGAGGGCTGCAGACCTTGGGGCGTGAGCTGCAGTGAGTGTGTTTCACGGCCACAGAGAAGCCAGCGAGGGAGGGGTGGGGTGGGGGGAGGGGAAGTGTGAGAGGGAGGTACAGGGATGGGGAGGGGACTGAGGACTGTTCCTGAGAGGGGAGGGGGGTTGGTTGGTCTCCTCCCCCCAGGCACAGCACCCCCTGTGACCCATTCTTCCCACACTGCTAAATGGGAGGGGGCCCCGGGAGATAGCCACAGCTGAGCCATCGGGCCCAGGGAGACTTGGCCCTCAAGGGCTCTGGGCCACTCAGGCCAGAGGCCCTCGGGGCTGGGGGTGGGGGAAGCTGGCCCCGTTGTGTGGCTGAACAGAGGACGCGGCTGCCCAGGGCTGTCAGGCTGGCTCCTCTTAATCTCTCCGGTGGCTGCAGAGACCTTGCGGTGCAGCCCCTCGAGAGGGGACGAAGGGAGAGACTGTGCCTGGGGCTCGCGTGGCAATAGTCCTGGGGTGGCTGGTTGGGGGGGGCGGCACTCATGCCCTCTCTCCCTCAGGGACAAGATGTCCATGGAGGTCGTGTTCCTGGCCAGGAACCCCAGCGGCATGATCTTCTACAACGGGCAGAAGACGGACGGCAAAGGGGACTTTATCTCTCTGGCCTTGCACGATGGCTACCTGGAGTATAGATACGACCTGGGCAAGGGGGCAGCTGTGCTCAAGTACGTGCCCCTAGGCTGCTTTGGGGAGGGGGAGGGGGGGTTTGAGGCTCTGCTTTGGGCTCTCCAAGTGGGTGGGAGAGCGCCCCCTATGGAGGGGGCATTGCCTCGCCAGAACAGGCCCCTAGCCCTGTTAGCTGCTGGGGAGGCACAGAAGGGGACCAAGGAATGGAAGGAAGGGATTGGGGGTTAACTCCAGGACCCCTTGGCTCTGGCCCCTCGCTCGTTGGTTTGTGGTGCTCCTCCAAGGAGCAGGGGGAGTGGGAGTGAAAACCGCCAGGCAGCGCTCCTCTTAGCAGGCACCGGGGCCNGACACAGTACTCCAAATGAGGCCTCACCAGTGCTGAGTAGAGGGGAATGATCACATCCCTTTCAGCAGCTGGCACGGCCCCTAAGCAAAACTCCAATGGGGCGGTTGGATCTAGTAGCCAAAATGAACAGGGCTCACTTTAATCGGGTAACCGCGCCCCAGCTCATCTCCGGTCCCGCTGATTCTGGCCCTGATTCCCAGCACCAGGAGAGGAGACTTGTTTGTCCTGGAGATACATGATGCGGCCCTTTCACCAGAGAGCCGTTACTACTTCTGTACAACGTGCCCCCGCTGTCAGACTCCTCCGCCAGCTTCTGGGAGGGGTTGGGGTTCTGCCCACGAGGCAGCCGTGGGGTTAAATCTGTCTCCCTCGGTGCTGGCTCATCTTCCATGTTAATAATACCGGGCCGGGTCCTTACCTGTGGGAGTCAGTACAGCCCAATTGATGTCAATACAGCTCCATCGATGTAGGCCAGCTGAGGATTGGGCCAGTTGAGTCTAATGCTTGTCACAGACTGGGGCTTCCCAGGGAAGATTGACTGACACATCTCGAAACACTGATGGGCTCCACTACTAAAGTGGCAGGGTGTCGAGGGGGAGGGAGCGGCTTGGACGTGTCACGGGGAATTGTGCCTGCTGTGTTTCACCAGCGCGCCCAGCAGTGTGGGGTGAGCCAAGCCCCATTCAGTATTATGGGATGTTGCAGCCAGCTGTTCTGATGGCTGCAGGACAATAGCCAGGGATGGCTGGGCTGCTATTTCTCTTTCTCTCTGCTGATTCCTCCAGCTAGGCCATCTCCTGTGTGTCGTTGCTGGTTGAGTCTTGGCTCCTCCTCCCTTGACACGCAGCTGGAAGGATGGTCTAGTGGAGAAGGCGCCGGACTTCAGGCCAGGAGACCTTGGCTCCCTTCCCACCTCTGCCACAGCCTCACTTTGTGGCCTTGGGCCTGTCGCTTGGAGCCAGATTTCTCAAAGGTATTTCGGTTCCTAAAGATGCAGAGAGGCACCTAACGAGGTTTTCAAGGGTGCCCAACCCCGTTAGGTGCCTGACGCCCTGGGTGCTTTTGAAAATCCCACACGGTGCTTGTGTTCATCTTTAGGAACCGAAATTCCTTTGGAAATCTGGCCCTTAGCGGCCTAAGCCCTGTTGACTTCCATTGAGACTCTCTGGCTTCTCAGTGCTTTCTGAAAACAGGTGTTGGCACTCTTAAGCAGCTGAGGGCCAGAGTGCAACGTAGCTAGGCACCTGCACGCCTTTTAAAAATCTGGCCCTTAGGCGCTTTTGAAGATGTCCCCCTGTGGGCCTCAGTCCCCCCCCCCCCCCCCCCCCCCCCCCCCCGCGGGGGGGGGGGGGGGGGGGCCGGGGCCCCCCGGGGGGCCCCGGCCCCCCCCCCCCCCCCCCCCCCCCATCTGTGGAATGGGGAGCAGAATCCTTCCTGTCTCCTGCCCTTGACTAAGCTCCTTGGGGCAGGGCCTGTCACTCCCTTAGCATGTCTACACTGCAGCCCGAGGTGTGACTGCAGCACGTGTAGACGTAACCAGCCTAGCTTTGCTCTAGCTAGTTCCCATAAGAGTGCGCAGTGCCCAGCCCAATGGGGCCCTGGCCAGGGGGTGCTCCCATATTGCAAATAGGAAATACCAGCCAGCACAGTCTGTTCTGCCCCACCTCGCCCGGTGCATCTGTTGGATGACTTTCACCCGAGCTGTGTTTTTTTCCCCCTTTCTTCCTCGCCAAACCCCATAACCAGGAGCAAGGAGCCAGTCCCTCTGAACACCTGGAATAGTGTATCACTGGAGAGGAACGGGCGCAAGGGGGTGATGCGGATTAACAACGGCGAGAGGGTGATGGGAGAGTCGCCGGTAAGTTGGCAGGCCAGTGAGATCCCAGCCGGAGATGGCCCCCACCCCCACCAGACCTAACACAGTCTGAACAGCCTATCCGGGACTTCTTGTACCAGCCCCACTGATTGCAGGGAGACCCACGGGGATGCAAAGCCAGGGGAACAGCAAGAGAGGCAGACCTCTCTTAGAGGAGCCAGCTGGGGCCTCTTCAGCTTAGACAGGCTTCAAATCCACGCCTTTCACAAGCGAAGCGAGTTGAATGGTTCTCAGCCCCAATCATTATTTAGTGGGCATTTTTCCACTTCACACAACTGGGCATGCTTAGTACCCTGTGCTCAGGGGAGGAAGGAGAGCATGGGAAACCCAGGGAGCAGTGGCGAGGGATGGGGCACCATGCGGCAGATCTAGGGTGACCAGACAGCAAGTGTGAAAAATCGGGACGGGGGTGGGGGGTAATAGGAGCCTATATAAGAAACAGACCCCAAAATCGGGACTGTCCCTATAAAATCGGGACATCTGGTCACCCTAGGCAGATCTGAGGTACCTTTGCGGAGCTATTGGAGTGAAAATTACAGATACAGGCATAAATATACTGGCACATGAAGAGAAGGGAGTTTTTGTAAAGTAATTCCCTTCTCTTCATGTGCCAGTATATTTATGCCTGTATCTGTAATTTTCACTTCATGCATCAGAAGAAGTGAGGTTTTTTACCCACGAAAGTTTATGCCCAAATAAATCTGTTAGTCTTTAAGGTGCCACCGGACTCCTTGTTGTTTTTGTGGATACAGACTAACACGGCTAACCCCTAATACTTTGCAGAGCTGTGTGGCATAAGCTTTTCCCAGGCTGGACTCTAGCCCCAGAGCTCTCAGACCCTGGGTCACTAGGGGAATGCCTCCTCCCTGTCAGAGCAGATCCACTCTTCTTTTCTACCTTTTCCTGCTCGCCCCGCCTGGAGAGCTGGCAGCCCCTTTGCACGAGGAACATCCCTGATTCCCCAGACACCGGCTCTGTGGGTTGTGTACAGTCAGGCATCCCCAGCTGCAGATCCCTGACTGCGTGCAGCTGCAGGTACCTGGCCCTTCCTCCACTGGGGCCTAGTGTTAGGGCCAGATCCTGGCTTCGGGAGCCTTTCCTGGTGCTCTGGATAAAGAGCCAGACAGTGCTTTTCAGGGGGAAAGAAAATTGAGTCATTAAAAGCAATTACCATGATCACACAGATGCCAGCAAATCTGTCCCCACTCTCTCTGCTCCGCTTTCAACCTGGCAGCTTCATTTTTCTGGTTTCTCTCCCCCGCTCCCCTCTACGCTTCTCCCATTTCCCTACAAACGGCCCCACTCACAGCAGGTTAGACACTGACATTCTAACCCACACCACGGATGCTTTCTGCCCCTTCCTTTCCTCATCCCCGACCTTACCTTTCCCCAGTGAGTGGTTGCTTCTCCAGCATCCCTCCCCGTGTATCAGGGAGCGATGATCCTGAACTTTACTGAGACAAGATCAACTGGAAGTGCTGGTAAACACGCCCCTACACACGGAACGCAGACTTTCTGATGAAATGAGCGAGGCTGTGTTTTCCACAGATGGTGTCGGACACAAGCCTTGTGCACACACGCTATTCCCAGTGGAGGAGCAGCCCCAAGCTCTCTTCTCCCAAGCAATGGAAAAGTTTCTAAGAACGAAGGATATAAACCTTCCAGTGAGAGAGACTTTGGTACTGGGGGAAACCTCATCCGGTTTGATTGCCTGCTTCGCTTTGGATGCTCTCCTGACATTCACTTATTACCAAAGTCATCTGGGGTTTAAACTAAAGATGGGACCGAGTCTCAGGGCTTGGAGCTGACCTTTCATAGGCCTCAAGGGAGTTGAGTATGGGTGGTCCATGCCCGTCCGTAGCATAGGCTGGGTAGTCTGTGCCCATCTGGACTTAGACTGTGGGCTGTGCCCAGCTGTAACTTAAAGCTGGGCATTGTTCCCTCTCCACTGTGCAATCAAGTGGCTGGATTTGTGCCCTCCTTTGTGAGCTCCCCCATGTCAAGACTGATGCCCGTTAAAACGTGGGACCATTCTGCACCTGCAGCGGGACGAGAGCTCTTTGATTCCCCCACCGCCGCTCTCTCCTCGATAGCAAAGGGGACGCAGGGTGCCAAGGGCTGTCTGATTTCCATAAATGCTCCTTTTATTCCCTTTTCAAGCTTCCTTTGGTATTAAAGTTGCCCTTTTTAAAGCAGCGTTTCACCTGGCAGGACAGCAGCACCGTCTGCCACGCCATTCTGCATCTTTCCTGTCTTAATTGCCTGCTAACGAGGGAACGGACGTTAGCCAATGCGCTTGCAGCTCTGCGTGCTATGACGGAACCCCACTGATCTCCTGTTTCTCTCTTTTTCTCTCTCCCTTTTGATTTTCATTCGTATTTTTCCCTCCCCTGCTGTCTGGATTTCAGAAATCCCGTAAGGTAAAGATAAGTATAACCCATCGTGCTTCCATCTCATATGCCATCGACATGTTGTTTTACATTCCTCCATTCGAACCCGAGTGATCCATGCTCGTCTCCACCCGCCCACCCTCTCCGTCGGACCAGCCCCACTCTGGGGTCTGTAGACTAGACACATTTTTTGTTCCTTTTCCTTTGTTAATTTCAGCAAGTTCTATTTGATTTCGACACATTTCAGTAATCTGGTCATTCCTTCTTGTTTTAACTCTGCAAAGTGTTAGTTAGTGATTAATATAACCTCGTCTTGGCCGGCCGGCCGGCAAACCTCCAGTGCTGCATTGTGAATGATAAATGTTGTGGCCACTACTTGGGACTTTCCAGGTGTTGTTAAGCTGCCCACCATGGGTTTTATGGTGACAGCAAGGATAGAACTCAGATCCTCCTGCTGTGAGACCGCAAACTCCTGCTGTGCAAACTAAAAGAGACTCTCCCTATAGTTATTTGCTGTTTGGGGTCTATGACACACAAGCAATCAGTTCTGATTCCATCCAAGAGCGGGCAGTGGTTACACATATGCCCTAACCAGAGCGTGTCAATATTTATTTACAGTAGAACCTCAGAGTTACGAATGCCTCGGGAATGGAGGTTGTTCGTAACACTGAACAAAACGTTATGGGTGTTCTTTCAAAAGTTTACAACCGAACATTGACTTAATACAGCTTTGAAACTTTACTATGCAGAAGGAAAAAATGCTGCTTTTAACCATCTTCATTTAAAAGAAACAAGCACAGAAACCGTTTCCGAAATCTTTTTTTTTAAACTGGCCCTTTATGTTTTTAGTAGTTTGTTTCACACAGCACTGTTCTGTATTTGCTGTTTTTCGTCTCTGCTCCTGCCTGATTGCGTACTTCCGGTTCCAAATGAGGTGTGTGGTTGACCGGTCAGTTCGTAACTCTGAGGTTCTACTGTATTTGAAGTCTCAGGTCACGAATAGACCTAGAGGCCTCCACGCTCCAGGGGAGTCTATCCGGTACCTTCATCAGAACTGAATTCATTTGAAATCTCTTCCTTTTTACTGGCATGTAAGAACGTGGCAGTCGGACTCAGGGGGGGCACAGCTCAGGCGCCCTGTTCCTGCAGCCACCCCGTTTTCCCCCAGCCCTTTCAATTCCAGACCCTGACTTGGTGCCAATGTGCATAGAGCCGTGGCATGAATGCTGGGCTCAGGGTGCATGTTCTCCACGCAGCATCCCTAGGCACGAGCAGCGCTGGGGTCCCACGCAGCAAATCTGGCTCTGGAAAGACTTGTCTTACAGTTACCCAGCCAGAGCAGTGGCTGGAGCCTGGCCAGACGCCTGGTTTGCTACGTGGTCTAACCAGCGGCTCAGCAAGCCCCGGCTATCTCAACTGCACTGGTTCAGCTGTGCCAGGGATTGCGAGGATAGAATCCAGCAGCATGAGGTCCCAGTCTCGGCTGTACCATTCCTCCGTCTGTAAAAAGAGAGGCGATAATTCTTCCTTGCTGGGAGGCTCTATTTATTATTGTGCCCAGCCTCCGTGTGGCAATAGGGCCATAGGAAAGCTTCTCAATAAGGAGAGAAAGAGCCGGGGAGTGGGGAAGGTTGGCCAAAAGAGCTGTGTTCTCAGCTGTAGCATTTAAGGGTGGCCAGCAGAGGGCGGTAGCAGTGCATGGGAGAGGAGGGTAGGATTGCCGATTTTGGCTGGACATATTCCTGGAGGTTTGGCAACCCTAGAGGAGGGTGACCGTGTAGGTCCATGGGGAGACGGTATTTTTTGGAGGGATGTTGAATTCCTCCCTGTAATGTTGTGTGTCTGCCCCCAATGAGGGGGTCTCTTCCCTTGGGTGAGGGACCGTTGGCTTCAGTCAGGGTGGGGAGGGGGCTGATGTCTCCTCCTTCCTACCAGGCCGGGCCCGTGAGCTGCGCTAAATCCCCTTCTCCATCTCGAGCCGCCCTCCCTGGCTCCTGCCAGGCCACCCAGGGCAGCTGGTGCAGCCAGTGCCCCACTTGCCTCCCCTGCTAGGATGCAGGGCTGGGCATTCACTCTCCCGCTCCGCATCCTGGTCCCGGATTCACCTTTCGCCCTCTTCCCCTGCCCCCAGGTTCCTCACACCTCCCTGAATCTGAAGGAGCCCCTCTACGTGGGGGGAGCGCCCGACTTCAGCAAGCTGGCTCGCGCCGCGGCCATCTCCACCAGCTTTGACGGAGCCGTGCAGAGGGTAAGGCTGCTGGCTGTGGGGTCGAGGGGAGCCCTGCGCGGGCATCCGGCAGTGAGGACCCAATGGTTGGCAGCCCTTCCGTCCCTGGTACCCTACTGTGCCACCATTGTAGAAGTCACAGGAGCCTTAGGACAGGCCAGGGGGCATCCTGCCCCCCATGCACCGGGGGACATTTTGCAGCATGGTGATGCATGCTCAGCCAGGAGGTAGCAGCATACCAGGCTCAGGGAAGTTCATTCTAGGGCAGGGGTGGCCAACCTGAGCCTGAGAAGGAGCCAGAATTTACCAATGGACATTGCCAAAGAGCCACAGTAATACGTCAGCAGCCCCCCCATCAGCTCCCCCGTCCCTGCACCTCCTGATCAGCTGTTTCGTGGCGTGCAGGAGGCTCTGGGGGGGGAGGGGGGAGGGGGGAAGGAGTGAGGGCACGGCAGGCTCAGGGGAGGGGGCGGGAAGGGGTGGAGTGGGGGCAGGGCCTGTGGCAGAGCCAGGGGTTGAGCAGTGAGCACCCCCCGGCACATTGGAAAGTTGGCACCTGTAGCTCCAGCCCCAGAGTTGGTGCCTGTACAAGGAGCCGCATATTAACTTCTGAAGAGCCGCATGTGGCTCCGGAGCCACAGGTTGGCCACCGCTGGTCCAGGAGGTGATGAGCTGAATTTCCATGTCCTTCCTGGGACGGACTCTGTACGTACCCTCCTTTCTTTGTGCCCACCCTCCCTCCAAACCCCAGCTGGGAGCAGAGTGTAACCCTCATGCTGCCTCTTGCTTCCCTCCCTGTGCCCCCCCGTCCCCTTCAGATCTCCATTAAGGGCCTCCCGGTCCTGAAGGAAGAGAACATCCGCAGCGCCATTGAGATCTCTGCCTTCCGCTCCCACCCCTGCTCCCAGAAACCCAACCCCTGCCAGAACGGAGGCATGTGCAACCCCCGGCTAGAGAGCTACGAGTGCGCCTGCCAGAGGGGCTTCTCCGGGGCACACTGCGAGAAAGGTGAGGCTGGCGGGAAGCGGGCCTGGGCCAGACGGCACTCCCCACTGGCAGTGGCCTCGCCCATTAGCCAGGCTGATGGCAGCCGGCTGGAAACTCTCAGGCCCCGGCTGGGGTTTTATTCTCGTTGGTGCCATTCATGTTCCTGGGCAAGGGCCTTGGGGTCACATGGCCTGGCCATGCTCTAGAATTGCAGCATCTGACCGGGTGAGAGCAGCGTGGCCCTGCGGCTGCTAGCGTTTTACATGAGGCCCGTCAGTGAAAACGTGGCCCACTGAGTTAACCAAAGGAAGCCCCGTCCTCTGGCTCTCTCTGTGCACGGTGAGTCTGGACTGTGGCATCCGTCCCCACTGTAAGCTCCATGGGGCAGGGACCGGGTCTTTCGCTGTGGCTTTGTACAGGAGCAGTGCACTCTCCGGCCCTGGCTTGTAAGGCTCTGTAGGTGTCGCCCTGCTCAGCTGACTTAGAAGCCCGAGTCCCATTGACTCTCCTGAAACTTACCCTTATGGTACTTTTTAAAATCAGACTTCGGCATGGCCGCGCTGAGAGGAGCAGTGTGAAGATCTGGGGTTCGGTGCTTAGGAAATAGATGATCACTCTCTAGTTCACTCCCCCAGCCCGGGTTCCTCTTTGGTTTTATAGAAACCCAACTCCCCAAGCCAGCTACCCTGTTTCACTCGCCTCTGCCTCTGCCTCAAAACCAAGCTGTGGATTTCAAATAACCTGGCTGCTAGGCCCTAAATTGGCCTGACCTCGCTCTGCACGCTGGCCCCTGGTCTCTCGAAAGGTGTGTGAGCCGTAGCAAACCTTTCCAAGGACTTGCTCGGGGCGTCAAGTTCGTAACGAACCCCAGGAGCAGGCGAGTTTGCCAGGTGCCCTGGACCCGTCCGGAGCGCTCTGTGCCGGGCCGGTTTATTATTGCTCTGTGGAGATGCACCGATAATGTCGTGATCCCTGCTTCTGCCTCTCCTCTCCCCACCCCCAGTGATCATCGAGAAGGCAGCAGGCGATTCAGAGGCCATTGCCTTTGATGGCAGGACCTACCTGGAGTACCACAATGCCGTGACAAAGAGGTGAGCTGGACTGAGGTTTGGGGAGGTTAAATCGAGGGGGGGAGGCGGGGTTGGTGGGAGCTAAGCTGATAGGGCACAGGAATGTGAATCACGGGCTCAGACCAGGGGTGGGCAGAGCTGGGATTTCACCAATCACCCTCTCCTGGGCTGGTCTTTTCCTCCCCTTCGGTCCCGTCCCACAAGACACCCAAACGTGGACATTTTTGCTCATGAGTCAGGTTGGTGGCTTTCCCGCTCAGGCAGGCCGGTAGCTGCTGTCTGGTGCATGTGCACTCCCTAAGCTGGGCGGGATCCACTCTCCGGAGTTACTGGCCCAGATCAGTCATCCGGTCTGGGGGTGAGGCAGCGCCCAATGGCAACAATGTGTTACGATACCCAGAACTGAGCTGGGACTGTACCCTGCAAACCTCCCAGGCTGAGGGGAGCGAGAGGGTCCTGCAGCTTCGAGGACGAGTGACATCCCCCAGCCAGTTTGGGCAGTCCTAAGGGTGCAGAATAGCGAGAGTGGGAGCCCTGTCCCTATCAGGAGCTGCCGTGTAAACACTCCTGCCACGAGGAACCTCTACAGCACTGCCACCCAGCTCTCCCAGGGGCCTGCTCCCCATCTTTCTGTGCTCTCCTATCTCTGTATGTCTTGGTCTCCAGTCACTGTCAGTCTCCTTCTGTGTCTGTCTCCCTTATGGAACAGACCCCCCTTCCTCCCCTTTCCCAGACTTGGCTGTAACACCCGGCAGAATGGGCCCTACCTGCAGAGTTCACGGTTCAGGGCTTTTCAGATCCAGGGTTTAGGCTCAGCTCAGCTCTGCACCAACCCCCCTGGAATGGGGGAGGCCATGAGGAGACCCCAGGACCCGGCGGTGCTGCTGAGAACTCTTCCTGCCCTTCCCGCTGCTTTTGGCGACCTTACACCAGGCTTCATTGCTTGCCAGCTGTCAGAGACTGTCCTTGGCCAGCGTTCTGCCGGGACCTGTCCTAGCCTGGCCTGCACCCCAGTGGCTGATATTTTACTGTATAACTGACTAATGGGTTACAGAGCTGGGGAAACTATAGGATCCTTACTGTAAATTTCCTATCATCATAATTGGCTGGCTCTCGATGATTACTCGTGTGGCTTGTGATGTAGCCAAACGTCCATCAGGGACTAGGCTGCAGGGCCCAGGCTCCACTGTGCAGGTGACCGGAAGCCAAATCCAAAGCCAGGTTGGCAGACCTGAAATTCATAGATTCCAAGGCCAGAAGGGACCGTTGTGATTGTCTAGTCTGCCCTCCTGCCGAGCACAGGCCGGAGAACTGCCCCACACTAATCCCCAGAGCAGAGCTTTTAAATAAAACATCCCGGCTTGATTTTAAAATGGTCAGTGATGGAGACTCCACCACAGCCCTGGGTAAATTGTTCCAGTGGCTAATGACTCTCACCATTAAAAATAGATGTTTTATTTCTAGTCTGAATTTGTCTAGCTTCAGCTTCCAGCCATTGAATCATGTTAGACCTTCCTCTGCTAGACTGAAGAGCCCGTTATTAAATATTTGTTCCCCACGTAGGTACCTGTAGATAGTAATCAAGTCACCCCTTAACCTTGTCTCTCTTAAGCTAATGCTTAACATTGATGCTAGTGTTGTCAATCCACAATGTCCCCGAGCTCTCCTCCCACACAGGAATTTCAATTGGCTGCCGCAGGCTGGGATTTGGAGAATTTGTTCCATTTAATATGCTGTGGGCCAAATTCGGATCTCAGTTACACCCCTGCACCGCTGAGTCCAATGGAGCAGCCAGGGTGTAGCTGAGGGCAGCATTTCCCCGGACAGCTACATCCCAAACACTGGGGTCAATTCTACCCTCAGTTCTGCTTCTGCGACCCCATTGAAATGGATCACTTGAGTGGGGTTGCGAGGACCTAACTGAGGGCAGAATTGGGCCCTTTGTTTTCAAGCTGATGGTTTAAACTAACCCCTCTGGGACCCTGTCATTCCTCTCACTGGCTGTTTGTGAAGCGACGGTGCTGCTAGGGGCCATCTGTACTACGCGGATGTCTCTGTTTGGCATCCTCCAACCGCACCTTGGCCAAAGCCATCCCTGGCACACCTCCGTTGGCGTCGGGAGTTAATTTGGTCCCGGTGTCTCCGGATTCTGGCTCGTCCATTTGTTTTGCTGGCCGATTAGGGGGGTTTCTCTCACACTCAGTGGAGCATTGTGGGCAGCTAATAACAATGCACGGTCAGCCGGGCGGTGCTGCCCACCTGCGGCTGACCCTGTGTGACCCCACCAAGCCCCCAGCAGTGACGGACTTGTCTAATCCACATCAGGGTAGCTCAGCCTCTGGTTTTATCCAAGGGGCATCTCAACTAGCTTCCGAGCTGTTCCTCAGCCTCATGGTTCCCGGAGCTAGTCCAACTAGTTCCCAGCTCTGGGGACCATTTGGCATCTCTGGAGCCAGATAACTAATTACTCTCTGCCCTTCTCCCCACTCTGCTTCCCCACCTACCCCCACTGCTAACACCCCCGTTGCTTGTTGCTCTTTGTCTGTCTGTCTGTCTCTTCTCAATGTCCTTGTTTCTTTGTTTACAAGCCAACTGACCAATGAGATCCCAGCGTAAGTAGTTCACACACACCCCTCCTCACTGTCAGCCATCTGCCCTCCACCACTGCACATAGATTGCCATCCGCCGCCCTGGGCTTCCCTCCTGGACCCCGAGCCCCGTTCCACGCAGCCAGATAGCGAGCGGTGTTGCAGTGGGTGCTACGTGCGTTTCACTGGCAGGGTTAGGTGCTGAGAGAAGGAGCGAGGGGCTGGTCTCAGAATCCAGGGCTGAGACACTGGCCCCATTGAAGTGGGTGGGAGCTTTTGCCATTGGCTTCAGGGGGGCCAGGCTTTATGCCAGTGGTGCGTGCGGGTTAGCTCCATCAGCGCAGATGTGTTCAGGGCAATGGGCATGGGGGCTAGGGGGGAAGTGAGTGGGGGATCCTTTGTCAAGCATCTCTTCAGTCAGCAATGAAGGGGTTAAGCAGTGAGCAGGGTGGACCCTCTGTAAGCCTGATTCTGCGCTCACTTGTACCAGTGTGGATCCGGAGTGAGTCCCTGCAGTGTAACGCTGGACGAGGGCTGTGCAGAGTCAGGCCCTGAGGTCCTGCCACCCCAGGGAACGTGGCCCAGATGCCCACTGGGTAACATGCACGGAGGGGCTCCTTGGTGCCAAGGTTTGGCTGGGAGGGAGGATTCTTCTCCCAAGTCCTCTTGACAGCTGCTTATTTGCTAGTTGTCTGGGAGCAGGAGTGGGGGGTACCTGATCCCTTGGAAGCAGCAGTGGCTCATCCAGTTGCATTCTCTAGTCTGTGTGTGTTTGGGGGTGGGGGGCGCAAGCTGACTGGTGCATCCCCATCCCACCTCATTCTCTCCAGGGCAGGAATTGGAAGGAGGGCTCGGAGGCTGAGAACCTGCATGCATGCATGTCTGCACTGAGGGAGGCGGAAAGCAAAGCAGCCTGACTGACGCTGCATGCTGAGAGCAGCCCGGGGCATCCTCACAGGAGCCTGGCCCCCTCACCAGCGAAATGATGTGAGCCCCGCATCTCACAGCAGCCTTCCAGCTGGCAGCATGCCGAGTCTCTTTGCCATGCCGCTGGAAGCCTGGCTACCCTGCTGGGCCAGGAGGAGCCATGCACACTCGTAGGGTGGTGGAACGCTGCTCCCCCTCAGTGCCCTGCCAGGAAATGAGAGGGGGGTCACTGCTTCCCGGCTTGCTTGGGGAGCTGTTCCACAGCGGTGCCAGCCAGTGCCCACTCATCTGGGCATCCAACCGCAGTGGAGCTTAACCCTTCTCCAGCTGGGATTTGGCAGTAGGCCCTAGCTGGCACCGCTCGGGGCTTGCTCTGCAGAGTTGCCCGTATGGGCTGATGGTTAGAAACCAGATTCTTCTGCCTCCGTATGTAAAGGTTGGAGGCGTGCTGGCCATGCGGAGCTGTTGCTAATGACACAGTTGCCTTGCTGTGTTGTGCTGGGCATGAAATGCCCTTGACTTTTTTTTTTTTTTTATAAACTTGTTGGAGCTCATTTTAGTGCTGGACCCACAGACCCTGCGACTGGCCCCTCATGTGAGCAGGACAGCTGTAGTATGGGATTTCCCCCACCCAGCTCTGACCCAGAGTTTGCTCCACAGCCATTCAGGCCTTGGCCGCTCATCAGACAGCCAACAAGGGGCCGATCTTGCTGATGCAGACACCTGTCTATGACAAACTGCACCAAGACCCACCACTGACAACCGGTTGGGTGGGATCTGCTGCCACTCTGGGCTGGATGCAAACTGCTGAGCTAGAGGCAAAAGGCTCCATCTCCTATTGCCCGTCCCGTGAGCCATGCAAACCCTCTCTTGCCCTGTGTCAGGCAGTCTGGATTGGACAGTTTGAATCTCTGAGGGGTTTCTTGGTGCAAATACGTACCGGTAGCAAAAGCAGCTGTGTAATTAGCAGGACCCCTTGCAGCACCCTCCCCAGTCCTGCCTTGAAATAGTACCTTGCTGCCTGCCCTCCCCCCCTTCGCAGGCAGCCTTTAGAGTATCCACAGCAACGCTCTTGTGAAAGTGGAGGCTGAACATGCAGTGGGCTCCGCGTTCCTGCGTGGGTCAGACATGCAGGGATCGTGCCATGTCCCTGCTTACCGGAGTCCTGAGAATTCACCCCCGTGGGTGTCAGGAAATCCAGGCAGCCCTAAAGGACATTTAATTCCCCGCTTCCAGGGCCGGCTCCAGGCACCAGCTAAAGAAGCAGGTGCTTGGGGCGGCCAATACCAAGGGGCGGCACTCCGGCCGCTATTGGGGCGGCACGTCCGGGTCTTCGGCGACAATTCAGCGGCGGGTCCCTCAGTCCCTCTCGGAGCGAAGGACCTGCCGCCGAAGAGTGGAGCGGCGCGATCGCGCTGCCGCCTTTTTTTTTTTTTTTTTTTTTTTTTGCCGCTTATGGCGGCAGAAAACATGGAGCTGGCCCTGCCCGCTTGAGTTCTTTCTAAAGACCGTTCCCCAGGCTTTGTGCTCAGGGTGAGAAGCTGCCCTGTGCCAGGCAGGACCATGCACCGCACCCAGGGCCTTCAGCGAGCCAGGCGGGTGGTTTCCTTTTTTCTCCTCTGGCGCTTATGGCATGCCTCCCCTTTCTTCCTGCTTCTAAGTCCCGAAGCACCGGACTATGCCCCGGATCACAGGTGAGTCTCCGCCAGCCTTCTGCACTTGTGTCTCGTGCGCTCTGGTGTTGCTGCTCTGTTGGCCTCTCTGTCTGTCGTGCGTGTCTGAACGTTTGGCTTTTTATTGATAAGGGACGATGGTTCGCAGCCTGCGAGAGCCTGAAATAAAGGGAGGCCGGGGAGGTGGGGGGGGGCCCATACAGCACAGGACGAAGACTCAGGAGATGGGGCTACAGCTCTGTGGCCTGGAGCAAGTCATTTACCCGCTCTGGATCTGCCTTTCCACAGTAACTCACCCACCAAGCAAACGCTTGATAGAGCAAATGCCCACAGCTTAGTGGGGAGGCTGGGTCGTATTGCTAGCGATGTGGGCGTCACCCAGAGCTGCCATCTGGCTCTTTGGCTGCAGCGTCCCTTGGGAATAAAATGCTCTCCCTGCGGCTCTCTGTTTTGTCTGGTGTTCTGTGTGCACACGGGTCTGGGAGAACAGAGGGGGAAACCCAGCATTTCTAGCCACCTGTAACCGCAGCAGCAACGTGGCCAGTCACTCAGTGCGGTAGCCAGTGGCAGAAACTGGGCCGGGGTATTGTACCCCACCCCAGGAGTGACCGAGTGGAGATGTGGATTCTGGTGGGGGATAGGCTGGCCCCAGTAATGCACTGGTTTTAGGAGGAGAATGTCTCTGTTGCCCCAGGTGCAAAGTGCAGCCTTCCCCCCCAGTTCCCATCATGCCTCTCTTCCCCGGAGCCACGCCACGGGGGTGGGTGTCAGTCCAAGTCACTGGGGGGGGGTTCAGTGACATCGAGTTTTGTTGCTACGGAGACGCCTGATGGTCTCGCCATTAACCCTGTGGTGCTATTTCTGGATGCTCGAGAAGGCACTCTGACACAGGGCCACTCCATCGTCTGCAGGGCCAGCCCAGTGCTGCTCCCTGCTGGCATCCTGTGAGTCAGGCAGGTGGGCTGGGCAGAGGGCGACTCTGGGGCTTTGGGGGTGAGGGGGCAGCGGTGTTGGGGGGGTCCTTCCCTCGTGTGTGGCCCCAGCAGGCGGAATGATGTCTCCTCTGGCCGGACCCAGAGAACTTGCTAGTGGAGGGCAAAATGGCATCAGCCCCAGCTGACTCCTCCCCATGGCACTTCTAGTCCGGCTGATGGAGCCTCCTTCGTACTGAACTCGCCCGGCTCAAAGGCTGCTGTGCGTGAAGCCATGTTCGATAGCAGAATCGGGGCCTGCCCAGCCCCCCTCCCCGCCATTCTCCAGGGTCTGCATACCAGCCGAAACCCCGGGCAAAGTGCTTGTGCCTCGGACCTTTAGCAGGGGCCAAGATGGGGCCGAAGCTCCTGCCTCTCCTCTTATCCCATTTTGCAAACAGTGCATCAGGCCTTGTGAATTGCCTGTGCCTAAGATCCGGCACGTACTGCAGATAGATGTATAACCCCCCCCCACACACACCCACACACACGCTCCCCATGCCTTGTTCCAGAGGCTAGCCGGGGTAAACCAGCCAGGGCGGTGACCTGCCTGGGAGCAGAGGCGCATGCTGCTCTGGTGGGCTGGCCACCTGCCTCTCTGCCCGAGTGGGGGGCTGCCCATTGCTTCAGTAGCCCCCTTCCTGACTCAGGCCTGTCTTCCCTCCCCCACCCGGCCCCTTGGTGCAGCGAGAAGGCCTTGCAGGAGAACCACTTTGAACTGAGCATCAAGACGGAAGCCACCCAGGGTCTGATCCTGTGGAGCGGGAAGGGGCTGGAGCGGTCGGACTACATCGCCCTGGCCGTAGTGGATGGTTACGTGCAGATGACCTACGACCTTGGCTCCAAGCCAGTTGTCCTGCGTTCCACGGTGCCAGTGAACACCAACCAGTGGATCCAAATCAAAGCGTACAGGTGAGAAGGTCTGGGGGGGCGAAGGGGCGTAAGGGCTGGCGGGGTTCCAGACAGTGTGCTCACGGCTGGGCAGGAGCTGGACTGGGTCACGTCCAGGGCACCTGAGTCATGACCCTGGAGCCGGGCCCTGCGGTCTCCGTGGGTCACTGAGCCCTATAGATAATAATAGAGGAGCGGTATTCGGCCAATGCAGCGTTGGAGGGGGTGCGTGCCTTGACTTGCCTGCCCTAGATTCTAGGAAATGCCAAAGGGACAGGCTCAAGGAAGTACTCCCGGCCGTGCCTTTTATTTTAGCCGGCTAAGGGCTTGGAATTCTGTTCGTGTTGGGCCTCCCGTAGTTTTTATTTATATTGGTGATGAGGGGAGTGGTGAGCTGCTCGCATGGCTGGAATGCCAGTGGTTTCTGCTGATGAGTCCGGAGGGATTATTAGGAAGCAGGGGCTGTTGGAGAGCTTTGCATGGGACATCAGCTTGCAGCAGGACCCCCCCCATAAAGGCAGGCTGGAGGAGAGAGCTCACCTTGCTTGTCGTACCAGCCTCTCCCAGGAGGAGTCGCTGCAGGGGATAGTGCAGGAGGGCTGGCTGCAGATTGCGATGCCAGTCCTGGCAGGAGAAATCGAGGCATGCAGCACAGAGAGCAGGGGGCTGATGGTGGAGCCATCTGCAGCATCCCTAGTCAGGCTAAGGCAGAGCACTGCTCCAGGCCCCTTTACTGAGTGTCCCTCTCTCTTTTCTGGGAATAGAGTACACAGAGACGGCTCCTTGCAGGTTGGCAACGAAGCCCCCATAACTGGTTCTTCCCCTCTTGGAGCAACTCAGCTAGACACCGACGGAGCCCTTTGGCTGGGTAAGTTGAACACGGGAAGGAATAATGAAATTCCCTTCTGTACCCCAGAGCAGAGAGTCTCAAAGCCCCCAGGAAGGGTTAGAGAGACAGTTCCCATGAACCCCAATGGGAACGGAGTGCTAAATCCCCTAGTTGTCTGAAAATATTAGCTCTGGCGTAAATCAGTGGAATGGGCCCCAGCGCTGGAGAAGGTGATGGCTGCTTTGTGCCATAGGTACTGCTGTACAGTTAAAGGGATAGCACATTTTCCTCTGTAAATCTCAAAGGACTGGACACAAGCATTAACCTCCTGCGACAGCTGGTCTAACCAAGTACAGAAATTGTACAGGGGGCACCGTAGGTTCGCCTGGTGGGTGCCTACCCCTTAAAATCAAGCGTCTGTTCCCACCTATGCCCCACTCCTCCTGAGGAATCTTTGGCAGGCCCCTGTTAAAGGAACATACTCCATACAGCAAGGCAGCAGGAGCAGTTGGCTTCCCCACATGTGCCAGAGATGTCCATGTCGTCATGTCCAGTTGGGAAGTCGATGATGGAAATAGTCTCTGGCCCTGTGCTTTTTCCTCCAGCAGCTTCGCTGACAGAGAATTGTGTCCCGATTTCAAATAACGGCTTCTTTCTTAAAAACATTTCACCACTGCTGCCATTGAAAACGGTCTCTTGCCCGCGCCAGTATCCGAACGCCCTCCCTGCCGTTCCAGTTGGGGGGGGGCGGAATGTCATCACCCTGGGCAGCGAGAGGGAGACACAGAACTAGGCACTTCCCAGGGGAGTCATTGTAAAGTCTGGGCAGCTCCGATTCAGCGAGGTTTTTAAGCACGTGTATAACTCCAAGCAGGTGAGCGGTCCCATTGATGTCCAGGGACAACTCAGGTGCTTAAAGTTCTGCACACGCTTAGTTACCTTGCAGAACCGGGGCCTGAGTCTCCAAGCATTCGTCATCAGTTTAATCAAGCTCCTCAGACAGCAACCTCGGTGGCTGGAACGCTCAGCCCCAGGAGTGTAAAGACACGACAGTTACACACACGCACTCTCTCTCAGGATACGTCGGCACCGCCCAAAAACCCCACGGTAGTGCGTCTTAGAGCCCGGGTGGGGCTAAAAATAGCAGTGTGGACATTTGGGTTGGAGCCTGGGCTCCGAGGCCCTGCTCCATCATCGGATTTCAGAGCCCGGGCTCCATCTACACTACTGGTTTAGCCCCACGAGACAAGCCTGAAGCTGTTGATCTGGGCTCTGAGTCTCACTGCTGGGGGTCCTCTTTCTCTCTCTCTCTCTGTCTCGTGCCAGTAATGCAAACAAATCAGCCTTATAAAGTGACTGTGGTGACAAACCTACCTATGGAGAGGCTCTTCCCCTCCCCATTATAAAAGGCGGAGACCGAAGGCAGTGAGGTCTGGAGGAATTAGCACTGGGTTGGGAGTCAGGAGGTCTTGAGTTCTAATGTCCATTCTGCCCCTCACTCACTGTGGAGCCTTGGGCAAGTCCCTTCGCCTTTCCATCTCCGTTCTTCAGCTATAAAATGGGAATCCTGCTTGCCCTCCTACCGCCACTGTCCACACAGTGCTGTGAACATAGAGGGTGATCTAAAAATAGTGCTATTCTGGGGCTGGAATCCTGGTTCCCAACTTACTGCTGACAGAAGAGCCCCGTTAGGTATAGAAGCACTGGCACAGGTGACCGGCCTGTTAAAGGACAGAAGGCGCCGTACTCCGCTTTCCTCCCCAGGTGGGGAAATGGGTCATGTGACTCAAGCAGGCCTCTGGGATAAGTAAGGGAAAAGCCTGGGCAACAAGAGAGGAGGAGAGGCCTGGGGGCTGCAGGCAGCAGAAGGCTCCTGCAGGAGACCCTAAGATACCAGGGGAGAGAAGACTCCAGCTAGATGGGGCTGGGAGCGGCTTGCCAAAGCTGGGAAAGGCTCCAGGCGTGACGGGCTGCTGAAGAGCATGGGCAGATATATATCTGGACGTTGAGGGCTCCATTTTGAATGGTCCGCGATAATAAAGCAGAGTATTACTGGCCAAGAGAATAAGCTTGTGGAGAGTTGATTGAGGAGCCCAGAAGAAAGGGAGACTGAGGCAGGGCCACCCCATGCCCGGGGGGGGGGGGGGGGGGGGGGAAGGGGGGAGTGGTGCTCTGGAGGCAGTGACCCTGCTACAAATATCTGTATGTCCTTATCAAGATGCAGCCTGTCAACAGAAGATAACCTACAGGCATATACACCTGTGGGGCCAAATTCTCTGCCGGTGTCAAATCCAGTGGAGTTGCGACAGCAGAGAATTTGGCTCGTTGTTTCTGATCCTGCCCCCACTGAAACCCATGGCAAAAATGCCCATTGACGTGGGTGAGAGCAGGACTTGACCTCAGAAGCATTTGTTCACATCCGTGGGGGCAGGACAGGGCCGAAAATGACCCACAACAAATACTCTATTAACCCTGCTTAATTACACCCCATGGTCTTCAGATACAGCCCGTGCAAGTGCTCTCCGCTTGAAGAGGCAGCAGTGAGCTGTTTTTCTCCAATCATTGGCGTGCTAGCGTCAGACTCGGGAGACCTGTGTTCAGGTCTCTGTTCTGCCACAGTGTTTGGGCAAGTCACTTAGCCTCTCTGTACCTCGGTTCCCCATCTGTCAATTGATTATAACAGCACTGCCCCACCTCACAGGGGTGTTGGGGGATCAGTACCTTACGGATTGTAGGGTGCTCAGATAGTAAGGGGAGGTCTTCAGATAGATCGAAATGGTCAACACGCCGTGTTTTTTGATGATCTGTCACAAAGAAGCAACGTGACACATTCTCTCCAGTCTTTGCAGACACATCCGCCATTAGGGGGAAGTGGTGCCATTTTCAGCTCTAACCAATTTCCCTTGCCAAAGTTATTAGGAGGGTTTCCTAATGGACAATGCAGCCTTTAACGATGCGGTGGCTGTATCCCCTCTGTAGTTTATCGACATGGGAGTTAAGAGAAGGGTCATCCACAGAGCTGGTTGGAAAACCAATATCTTTCCCACAAGAAATTCTAGTTTGAAAAGAAAAAGTGTTTTCCCACTGAACCTGTCAGTTTTTGTTTTGAATCAACATTGCAACATGAAGCAAAAGATTAATTTTGTTTCCACTTAAAATGCCATTTCACTGCATTTTCACCTGCAAACAAAAAAGAAACAAAACAATATTTGAAGTCTAAGCGCTGATATGAAATGTAAATTTTCATTTAAAAAATCCCCTCCAGGAAAACTAATTTTTTCCCCGGACTTGACGTTTACTTGCAAACAAATTCAGTTTTGGCAAAACCAGCCAGGAAAACTTTTCAAGTGAAACATTTCAGTCAGCTCTTAAGCTTCATGGCACCAACTACTCCTTGCTGAGGGGTCAGGAAGGAATCCCAGCTGTGCAGCACCGCAGGCAGCATTGCACAAGTGCCAGGATGGAGAAAGTCACTTGCCTGTGCTGCTGCTCTAGACAGACCAGCCCATCCCATCCTCTGTGCCCCTACCTGATCTGTCCATGCCATCTCTTGCAGGGGGAATAGAGAAGCTCAGCGTGGCTCACAAACTGCCCAAGGCCTACAGCACCGGCTTTATTGGCTGCGTAAGGGACGTGATAGTCGACCGCCAAGAACTGCATCTGGTGGAGGACGCTTTAAACAACCAGACGATATTACACTGCTCAGCCAAATAAACCCCCCAGGGGCCCTTCCTTCCCCTTCCCCCTCCTGCCTCTTGCTGTAATTATTTTCTATTTTTGTAAACTTATTGCTTTTTATATTTTGGGGGGGATGAGGGAGAAAGGGGGAGGAAACACCTGTTGTTGTTTTTTTGGTTGGTTATTTGTTTGGTTGCAGTGTAGCCACATCGGTCGGACTTTGATCGAGCAGCAGCAACATAGAACAAGCCCTGAACCAAGTCTCCAGGAAGTGACTGAGGAACAAACCCACGTAGCCTCCTTCATTGTAAATGTCATTAATACTTGAAGCCTTTTCCCACCCCCCTCTTATTTTATTTTTATTTTGTGTTGGTTCTTGTTCACGCCCACGAGGGGGAGAAAAACAAGGATCGCGGCGCCGGCAAGGCGGCGGCCTTCGGGGAATCCTTGCTTTGCGATCTCAGGCTGGGTCCACGCTCCGCTTTCTTCATTCCTGGCTGAGCAGAGAAGAAGTCATTCAGGGGAGGGGGACATCATGTTGCATTTGGGCCAGGATCTACCAAGTCTTTTCCAGGCTTCGTATCCATCCCCTTCTTTCCTCTCTGTCAGTAACAGCAGTGTGTGAGGATCTCAAGTGGTTTTCTCTGGGATGCTCTGTCAGGGAACGCTACTTGCTGGAAGATAGACCAAGCTCAGCTCGTAGCAGGTCAGAAAGCACCGATCTGTGGTTTGGCTCATGCCTCCTTGACGACTGACTAGCTGGACTCAAGTTTGTTTGTTTTTTTATCAATTTGGCTGAGGAGGGGCAGCAGCTTCTTTATGTGTTAATCGCTCTCCTCCTGGATGCATGCAGAAGCAGCTGAGAAACCTATTTCCAGGCTTTATTTTTATCCAGACATGTCCCAACTGCCCACTTGGCCTCGCTGTGCTTTCCAAGAGTCTTTGCTGTTTACCAAAACCTGCCCTCTCTTGTGCCAGTGAGAACATTGCAAAGTATGTTCGATGTCCGGGGCTTGATCCGGCAAGGTTCACACACCCCCAATCTGTTAAGGTCAACAAGATTTGAGGGCACAGGCTGAGGGCCCTTTTCCTCTGTAATCCATGTGAAGCACACTTCCCTTTTCCAGCCTGTCCTCTATTTAGAGAGATGATGGTTTCGGACCAGCTGTCCTAAGGATTTCTGCTTACAAGCTTTGAAAGCTAATGGGTGTTTGGCCATTGACTTCATGTTTGTACAACAGCCAGCACAACAGGGGACCCGATCCTGGCCAATGCCCATAGACACGACCATGATACAAACCATAACTTCAATGGGGAACAAGATCGGGTCCTTACAACACAGGCAAGAGACAGGGTTGTCGTTTTTTGGTTTTTTTAAGCTATTTTTATTTTCCACGATGCAAATCATTCCTTGTAAAAATTTGCTATGATGCAAATACTGTAACGCCAGCTCCGAACCCAGTGTGCATGTGTGTGTGTCTATTTACATGTACGCATTTGTATGCAAACACCAATTCTCTTGTTAAGGGAAAAAAGCCCACAAGGCTGTTTAAGAAAAGAGGACCAAGATGCTGAAAAGGACTGACCTGCTTAGGGTGACCAACTGTCCCGATATTATCTGGACCATCCTGACATAAGGGGCTTTGTCTTATATACACAACTATTCCCCCCTCCCCCTGAAAAAAAAGTGTCCCGATTTTTCACACTTGCTGTGTGATTACCCTAGACCTGCTGTGTTCAGTTTCATTGTCTGTGGGAAGGACTCACCGATGCTGTCTAATTCGGTACGTCTCCTTCCCCCGCCCCGAGCTAGGCGGGTTTTGCTTTACTGTGTGTAAAGCACATTTTATGGAGCAGCTGAGCAGGGGCCATTAATTTGCAAGATCCTGCCTCTTATAAAGTGATATACGGTTGTAGCAAAAGGTGCCACCATTTTGCAGTTTTCTGGCCTGCCTGCTGGTGCTCCCTCCCCCCCCCAAGAAAATAACATTTCTCCGGGCTGAACTCTGAGCCAGGAAACCCAACTGCTTTTCATGGGGTTAGAGCTGAAGGCAGGTGAAGCGAAGGGGACCGACATACCTTTTAAAACCACTTTTTTCCCCCCCTTCTAAAGTCAGACCAACTCACACCAGGGATACCTGGACTAGAAAGTGTCCCAGGCCTCAAAAGATGCCCTGTCTTGGACTTGTGATTCCCTTTCTTTTAGGGTGGGGAAGAGGCAGGGGGTTGTTTGATATTCCTTGCCTGATGTTTCTTCTTTTCCCTGCCTAGCTTTATTTACCCGATCCCGCTTAAAGAAACAAAAAACTCCATCCCACCTGAACAGCCCTTGTTTCATGTCCCAGCAGGCAAGACATAGATGTATTTTTCCCAGTGGAAATCTACGCCTACGTTGTTGCTGCCCCTATAAAAATGGAGGTCATGGCCTTCTGAGAGCTACAATGGAGATTCCAGTATTTTCTTGTGTGTGGCAATACCACATTTTAAGTGGCGACTGTAAATATATTGTGGGTCCCGATGGAGAGTAATGTGATTGTGTTGTAAAGCAAACTGACTACTGGACTTGAAGCACATGGTGTCGGTCGCCAGAGGCTAACTCGGACTGGGGTGGCGGCAAGGCGGGAATGTAAGACTCTCCTTCCGTATTTTGAAAACCTAGGTTCTAGCTGGACAGTGCAACCTCCTGAGCTGCAAGTAAGGGCTGAAGATTCCAACCCCGGGGAGAGGGAGAGGGGTGTGCAGAGAGGAAGCTGCTAATTTCCCAGAATGCCACTAAAATGAAGCCAAGGTCACTGCAAAACAAAACATTTTCTGCTTTTGCTGGGGCTTGGAAATGCCTTAAAACAAAACATTGTGTCCTTGTTGTCAAGCATCTTGACCCAACATCGGATTCAGCAGCGCTCCCTAGGGGTCGTGCACTTAACTTCGGCTTTATTTTCAACAGCATTTATAACTCCTATGTACAAAAAGACATTGAGTTTTGATTTTTTTTAACTTTTGGTTGGCTATTTTTTTTTACAATTTGTCTGTCCACGTGGCTTCATTTTTAGGGTAAATTAATGACCATTGTGAACTGCTGTATGAATTCTGAAGGGCAATGCACAGTAGAGGAGCAGCATGATATAACCATTACTAACTTGTGTCTTTCGTCAATCACCATGAAATAAAGTTTGAAAACTATTCAATATGTTTAAAAGGGGCCATTGCTTTGTCTCTCTGTGGCTCACATCTGCCTTCCACCTACACTGACTTCACCAGCTGAGGATCTGGTCTAGTGAGCGTCAATCTCAAGTCATTGATACAAGACCCGACAGTCATTTTGCAAGCCGAGACCGTAGCCTCATATATTACGTACCATGTACAACAAAAGGCAAGAGTCTTATCTCCAGTGAACTTTGCCCATCGTTCCCTGTCTCAAAAGGTGTGCTGCTGCCCTAGTCTTTGCTGCTTCTTACTTCTCTAGCCCAAAACTATGGGCTGGTCGACACTGAAAATACCTTGGCATAGCTGTCTCTCAGGGGTGTGAAAAATCCACCCCCCGAAAATACCTTGGCATAGCTGTCTCTCAGGGGTGTGAAAAATCCACCCCCCGAGAGCCGTAGCTAAGCCGACCTAACCCCCGGCGTAGACAGCGCTAGGTCGATGAAGAATTCTTCCACAGGCCTCATTAATTAACTCTAGCAATGGGAGAACCCCTCCCGTCGCTGTAGTGAGTGACTATACTGAAGAGGTAAGTGCTAAGTGAAATACACTGTTTAGAGACCTGTAAATATCCACCAGGATTAGCCTGAGCTTGTCCAAAGCTATACTGCGGTCAGGGGCAGTGTTAGATTGTAAGCTCTTTGAGGCAGGGGCTCCCTGTTCTATGTTTGTACAGCCCCTAGCACAATGGAGTCGTGGTCCATGACTGGGGCTCCTAGGTGCTACTGCACGACAGTAATAACGGGAGTCATTCCTTTTACTTCCAGCAGGCTTTGGACCAGGCCCAGAGCTTGTGTTTTAACAGTTACATCATGGTAGCTCCTGGAAGGTTCAGCCAAGTCTGAGATCTGCTGGGGCAGACGTATTGTGTGAATGACGCGTTTTAATCTTCTACGTGTGTTTCCCTCTTTATTTTTTAAGAAAAATGGAGAGAAACTAATGAAAAATGTAAGATTGTGACGCAAACTGATTAAAAACCCAGGAATTTTAACAACTAAGAATTCGGCCTTTGCCCCTCGGTATCCTGTTGGTTTGGGTTTTATATCTAGCTATAATCCAGTGTGGCTGGTTACGTATTCACTTGATATGGCTCCATTTTTACAAGTATCCTTGCGAACATCTTTCTACCTAAAGGCAAAGCCTTGGAACAATAAATCTGGCAGTTTAAAAACTGCAAGCTGGGGCTAGATTCTAACACTGAATAGTGGAGGGTAGGAAAAGCCTTTTAAGAAAAAATTTACAGACGCTTTAGGAATTCAATATTAAACCCCTGACTTTCCCAGTGCTCTTCCTAGAACCAGACCTGCCTTCTCTATTCTATGCATTGCCTTTACTGGCATTTTTAAAGCAAGAAATTGCATGTGTCTTTATCTGCAGGGGTGGGACTAAGCTGTGTACTGTCTTTGAGTCTGCAAACACACAACAGCTAGGAGAGGTGTGAAGTGCCCCATTCATCTCTAGCTGTGTTAACTCTGAGGTTGAATGATGCCATTTAAAATGCCAGCATTGTTAACCTATTTCACTGCTGATCATGTGAGTAGAAATTTCTCGTTGTTTGGGGTCTGTGGGTGGAATTGAGCTAAAATAGCACTCACCCTCCTGTGCCCTGCCTGTATCATACGTGTACATATCTGCCAATTAATGAATTGATCATAGTGATTGGAGGACATTGAATTATAGAGATGTAGGGCTGGAAGGCATCTCGAGAGGCCACCTGGTCCAGCCCCCCTGCACTGAGGCAGGACCAAATAGACCTAGCCCATCCCTGCCAATTGTTTGTCCAACCTGTTCTTAAAAACCCCCAGCAATGGGGCTAGAATAATATATTATTTAGCCTTGATCCTGCTCTGTCTTGCTAGGGCCAGGAGACCACTGCAGCCTGCATCTTCATTTGTATCCCGATATAGTCCAGAAGCAAACCCATCTCTCAGCCACCATTCCCCTCTGAGCCAAAGTGCTCAACCGACCCCATCCCAACTCCCTCCAGGCTCTCGGAGTCCGGTTACGCCTTCCAAATTCACCCTCCCTCTGAGAGTCACCCTCTATCCAACCCATCCTGCACATAGAGGCCAAACGCTTCAAAACACCTTCACTTCCCTTAACCTGCAGCCATGCCCCTCTATGCATTTTCTTCTCCTTCAGCCCCATCAATATTCTTTTCTCCCCTCACCCCACCCCTTTATGGGCTGCCCCAAAGCACTTTGGTTTCTCTTACCTACTCCAGTCTGGGTCTCTCCGCTCTTAGATGCACTAATAACATTTGCTTTGCGTTCCATGAAGTTGGTTCACCCCAATTTTTATGTGACATCACTGCCACCTCGTTGGGGGGTGGTCCAAAATGCAGCTTGTCACGGGGTGGCTGGCCCCTTTAAGGGGAGATGAGCCAGTCTAAAGTGGCCACCTTTAAGGTACAAACACCTGGGACAGCTGGGATGAGCCTGAGCCCATCAAACTGGCAGTGTGGACTGAACACCCTGACAGACTTCCCATGACAGCTACTGTGAAAAAGGGACACGCCCGGGAAAACCTGGACAGGTGCCAATCTTAGCCCAGGCCCAGCTGTGATCCACTAGCTTGCGTCCCTGGGTGGGGCAGATGAAGGAGATCATGGGACGAATAGAGTCAGGTGACAGCCTGGTGAACACCTGGGCCTTATAGAAAGGGCTGAAGGAACTTAGGAGGAACTACAGGAAGCAGGCTAGGTTCCTGTGGAAGGCCCTGAGATAGGGGCTCGAGGGAGGCCCCGGGGAAGGGAGCCTTTCTGAAAAAGAGCCTCCCTGGAGAAAGCCCTGGGTGAAAGTCCTCAGCTAAAAGAGCACAAGGAGGAATTCTGCAGGGGCCAGGAGTAAGGGGTGAAGAGCAGGGAGCTCCAGTGAGTGGCAGATAGCAAGAGGGTGTCCAGGGAAACCAGGCAGGGAGTCAGCACTCTATAACAGAGGAGAGAAGGCTTCAACGTAGCGCAGAAGGGGCTGAGGCCTGAGCCCAGAAGGTGGACAGAAGAGTCACCCAAGAGGGGCAGAAAAACCTTTGGTTTGTGTGGATTTTTGTTAGCCTGGAAAGGGTTAAATTTGTTGAGTGACTTGATCAGAGGCTCAAGTAGGGTGACCAGATGTCCCGATTTTATAGGGACAGTTACGATTTTTGGGTCTTTTTCTTTTATAGGCTCCTATTACCCCCCCACCCCCGTCCCGATTGTTCACACTCGCTGTCTGGGCACCCTAGGCTCAAGCCACATCACCAACACGAACTCATGTGCAGAAGGCTGAGGGAATCCACCAGCGCGGAGGAAAATGAGGGAGCGATGCTGCAGGGCTACCCCGTGCCATGAGGGAGCGCTCTGGAGGGGGTGACCCTGGGACACAGCTATCTTATTCCCCAACAACGTCTGGGGAAACCAACGTCTGCCCTTTGTTTATGGGGTTCAGACGAACAGCATGGTGAGCCATGCACCGTATGGAGTGGGTGCTCCAATGAATGTATGACTCTCCTGACAAACACTTTCTCCTTCCTGTGCTAAAATGGAGGTGACAGCTGTCAATTTCAGGACCATGTCCTAAGTCCTGGTTTGCTGGGCAACTAAAGGAGTCCAAATGTGTTTCAGGCTTTGCTGCTGCACCAGCCTGAAAAGGGAAAAGCTCCAAATGATGCTACTTTATCACTTGTCTCAGGACAAGTCCCCGAAAGTGGCAGCATTAGCACCTGGACGTGCCTGCTCAGCGAGCGGAGGTGCCATCCTGTGAGGGGATAATCACAAAAGGCACGTGATTAATTGGTTGGTGGTTCTGCACCGCAACTCATATCTGTACGGGTCGTTAGCTCGGTGGCTGGCCGCAAAGGTTTTCAGGTGCCTAACTCCCAATACCTTTGCAGATCTGGGCCTTAGTTTGCAGATGTGTTTGCGGTGGTGTCTTTTCACCTCCTAGGAACCAATTTAAGGCTGTTCTCAGCTGTTGCATAAAAAGCTGGCAAGTGGAGACCTTTATTCATGCTTCCATATACAGGAGCCAGTGCTCAGTGGAGCTGCATGGGGGGAGTGCATGTGCTGTTAACCAGCAGGTGACTAGAACTTAAAATCAAAGATGTTCTTGACATCCCGCACTGATGAGCATTTGATTGGGGTCGAGCCACGTCTGCCTCGGCTCAGTGGGAAGTAAACTTTTCAATGGGCAACCAGACGCCGGAGAATTCTAAGGGGGGGGGGAACAATGGGGCTAGTGTTTTAAGAGCAAAAGGGGTGGCACAACTCACCACTGGGCCTATGTTTTGCTGAAGATCAACCTTCTGGTGCAGGGTTTTCCTGACAATGACCCTATTATGCAGCAGCAGGCAGCGGCTTGCTAAATCGGTACCTCTTCAAGCCGCTGACGCAAAGCGGCAGGAGAAAAGCCACTGTTGTCTGGCACAGAATGAAAAGCAGGGCCCTGCCTGCCGGTGTTCCACTCTAGGCACTAGAAAAGCAGTTGGAGGACGAAGGAGAAGTGCCGTTCTGGGCACACAGCGGTGTGTGCAGGAGGCAGCAGTTGCCATTCAGAGGAAGGGCCTTCCTGTGCTTTGGGCGGTCACACGCCATCTGGAAGGAGGCTGGTTAGCCAGGCCAGGTGCCCCTGGCAGCAGCGGGGGCTCGTTGTCTCTGAAAATCAGGCCTTTAACTTCAGGGGGAGGCGCAGACACTCAGCACCTTTGCAAATCAAACCAAACAGGGTCTGATCCTTCTCTTACCTGCACTGGTGTAAATCAGGAGTGACGGCAAATGGGAGGAGAACTGGGCCCCTGACTCACCAGCCCATAAGCTAACCCCACACCTGTCAGCATAGCTCAGCCGTGAGCATCCTATGGGGTGAGAGAGGAGAGCCTTTTGAATAGCCTCTTCCATGAGCCTGCCATGGTTCCAGTTGTCCCTGTTCTATAGCAAACAAAATCACTGGCTTTCGGCTCTGTCCCTCCAAAAGGCTCCTCTGCTCTAGTGCATTTCAGTGGAGGGGGCGGGGGGGGGGAGATATGTCACTCTGCTTCCACCCAGCCGCAGCCCCATTTAACCTCCAGCATCCTAGGCTTCGAAGGGAAGGAGAAATCTGTGGATGGAATCTCCAAGGAGGAGGGTGTCAGGCATGGAAGGTGCGTGTCCTTGCACAACTTTCTGTCACGGGTGCTCAGCCTGGGGTGGCTGTGATCATAGTGAATGGGAGAAGGTCCCAGCGAGGGGCTGGCTAGATGGGAGAGGGGAGATGTGTAGTTTATGGAACATCTCTCTCCTCCCCTAGAAGTCTCAGCTATCAGCTGTTCCTGGAGGCAGAGCACTAGACTTAATCGTCTGAAGCAGCCTGGCAAGCCCTGTGCTGCCTGCCACATTTGTATGCTGTATGCAGGGAGGCGAGCCTGGCGCGGGGAAGCGGGAGACCTGGGTTTTATTCTCTGCTCTGTCACTGACTCGCTCTGTGGCCCCCGGCTAGTCAATTCACCTTGCTGCACTTCACTTTCCCCAGCTGCAAAACCAGAGATAATGAGATGTCTCCATCTTGGTAAATTGCCTTGAGGGCTATGGCTGGAAAAAGGTTCTCTGAGGACTAAGTATCCTGCTAGGATAGGACAGGGTGTGAAACAGGGCCCTGGCCCCGACAAATAACATTGACTCTTATAACAATCCCTCATTCTCTAAGTAGAGAGGCAGCCGCACGGCTGCTGTAATGAAAGGTCATTAGAAACCCCTCATTTCGGGATTTATAACACACTTGTAAAAGTTTGCTGCTGGAGAAAGCTGAGCCCCTGCCACAGGGCTGATTTCTTTCCCCTACAGCAAAATTCCAGGAACAAGGTTTTGGCTGGTTACTATAATAAGAGACGGCAGAATGGCATTTGTATGCATGCGGCACGGGCCTGATCTGGAGCCCATCAAAGCCAATGGGATGACTCTCATTGTCTTCAGCAGGCTTTGGATGTGTCCCGGTCACTGCGTTAGCGCCACTCCTAAGGGCTGAGATGAGCCTGCACTAGAATTTTCATAGCATCTCCGCTTTCCGAGCTGCCAGGGCTGGCCCTCCCGAGGATTGTCTCTCCCCTCCCGAGTTCAAGCAGCATTGGAGCTGTTCAATACTTGGAAGGGACATGTCCAAGGGAAGCCCAGGGTGCTTCTGGATATGATGGGAACTCGGTAGTGTTGTCTTCCCCGACTTGGTTCAAAACCGATGCCCTAACGTGGTCTCAGGGGGCGCTGTGCGGCTAGGGTGACTAGACAGCAAGTGTGAAAAATCAGGACAGGGAGTGGGGGGTAATAGGAGCCTATATAAGAAAAAGACCCCAAAATCGGGACTGTCCCTATAAAATCGGGACATCTGGTCACCCTATGTGCGGCTCTGGGTGCTGTCTTTCAGATGAGATGTAAACATCAGATCCTGGCCCCGTACCATCATTACATATCTCGTGCCCTTTTTGAAACTGGGGGAGTGGTATTAAATATAGTGTCTAGCAAAAATCTAGTTTGGGGGGTTCATTCTGCCAAACTAAAATCCCAGGCCCCTGCAGTTTGTTACGTAGGTGTTCTTTAGTTGCATAGTATTGCTGTGTGCTGTTAAAACAGTGGTTCTGTGCCAGCCCAGAAGTGGCTGCATTTCTCCAGTAGGAGAAATGAGAGAGAATAGATGGATTGGGGAGAGATTATAAATCACTTTGATCAGTTTGTGAAATGCTTTGGGATCCTTCTGGATGACTGACCTTATCTAAATGTGGTTTAAGGATCAGGCTTCTACCTAAACCCCTAGAATCTTAGGGTCAAATGGGGTCTTCATGCTCTTGGAGAGAGAACTTTGGGTGTGTGGCTGCTAAGATTTGTAACAGCCTAGAACGCAGGCCCTCAATGCCAACAACAAGGCTCCCCTGGTACAAGAATTGGGTTTTATACAGCTGCCCTTAGCCAAAACTCTCCCTCTCTCCTCTGCTGAACAGTGTTCTATGGGCTGATCGCTGCCCTTCCACCCCAGATGATGCCGCATCTCAGTGGTGCTCTTTGTGCAGCATAAAGGGCCTGATCTTGCTCCTGTTAAAGCCAATGGGAGCAATACGGGGCCCCTGCTTTATTTGCCTTAGCAGTCTCCAGCATGGAAATGCACTCGACAAATATAAGGCAAATCCCCTGCCCCGGTCATGCTTTCTGGCGGGTGTTAGATTGTTAATAAACCCAACGCCTGCTGTATGTGCGCCCCAGCCGTTTAGCATGTCGGCATTTACCAGTCTGCTCCCCTGCCCCAATACGAATGCCTAGGAGAACGTATGTATTATAGCTAAATATACCATGTCCTGAGCCTGCAGCAGGAAATGCCTTGGAGCTTGGGCATGAATGATGGATTCCACGGCTTCTGATTAAGGAGCTGAATCCCCCTTTCCCATACAGTTATGTTGGGCATGCATCATCACAGCCGCTCCCCCCTCTGGAGAGGCTCGATATCCCTCCCTGGCATGCGTCAGAGCAGTTGCCTCAAGAGACCAGCCTGGAATTAGCAGTGGCAAATGAAAAAGGAGGGAGGAAAGAAGCCATCCTTGGTAGGAGCCGAACTGGGGACCTCTGGAGCAGAGATAGTAGCACTGTCCACAACATAGACTTTTCTAGTTTACCAACTAGAATTTACTAGGGATAAAATCAATGGGGTTTGGCTAGAAATGTAGCATGGTGGTTATTATCATGTAACATTCATACTGCAGGGCTCAAGCAGGCCGAGGTTCCCCGTTGGGCTACGGTACTGTGCAAACATCTACCCAGGGGCAGACCCTGCATTAAACACCTCGCCATCCAAGGGCCTGATTCTCCACTGCTTTGCAGCACACTGGTGTAACAGACTGGGGAATGCAGTTACTGAGGTTGGATAGAATCTGGGAGGCCGGATGCCCAGCTGATGGAAGTGGGTGCAGCCCCACTAGTTTCCGGGTGTTTGTGTGTCCATTTACAGCAGCAATTTGGTCCTGGCATTCGATAGCAGTTACTCTAACCAGCTCTAGGAGCGAATAGAAAGTCAGATCCTTTCTAGCAGGTTTTTGTTTGTTTTTTGTTAACCCTCCCATGAAATTTTCTCTAGCCAGGATCCACTCCTCTCTCCCACTGCTGAAGCGGGTTCAGAAAGGTTCCTGGTCTCCGTTCAGCCCGGACAGGATTGTCACCAGCTATGTCTGCCTCAAGGAGAAGCCATGGCTCTGCCTCTCACAATGGAGCGCTGCAAGGTGTTCCCAGGAGCTAGTGGACACAGCAGCAGGGTTCCTTTTGTGGCTCTTTTGTCTGTTGTGTCTCATCACGCGTTATAAAATCCACTGCTTCACAGCTGGGTTCGAAACTATGCAACCCTGCCAGCCTCCCCACTGAAAAATGAGCTAGCTGCTGCTGCTGCCAGGGCCCTGGGTATTCCCCGAATAGAAGTGGAATTCTGTGTGTCTTATTATAGTTAGAAAACTGCTATTTGTGCTACTGCAAGCGGGTACACGGCTGGGGGAAGGGGAGTTGGTCAGTCATGTTCTGGCTTTTTCTGCCTTAGACAGCTGGCTTTGTTTTCATGCAGTGCTCGGGAAAGGGGCCGGAGGCCAGTACTTTCTTTGGGCTAAACCCTGCCCTCATATAAAGAGGTGTAAATCATTAAAGTCCTCTGGATTTACACCACAGATGGCCAAATATTTGTACAAGCTTCCTCACAATCGGCCAGCTGGAGCCTAGCTCCACTGATGCTGATTGACACCAGCTGAGGATCTGGCCCAATGTCCCACTCATTGGACTTCACCTTTGCCCTGGGAAAGAGGACAGAGTTAAGGGGACATTCGGCCTCCATGGCCCACTCAATCCTTGCCCATTTGGCTGAGGCTAGCAGGGGCACCAGTTGGGCTGGTGGTGCTTCTGACGGGGACAACTAGAAACTGCAGAGCTCCACCCAACTCATTGTATACAGCTCACCAATCAGCCTTCACATGGTAATTATAGGCTACAAGGACTTGGCTTTGCTTTTCCAGGGGCACAATTGGTTTTACTTGAAGCTGACATGGCCAGACCTGCATGAAAGAGAGAGTGAGTCTGATTCTTCTCTCATTTACACCCATTCAATTCTATTGACTTCAGCGTGACACTGGGGCCAGACCCGAAGGCTGTCAGGTGGAAGAGACGTGGCTGTAGATCGTATCCTGTGTCTTAGTGCAGAATTCAAAGAATAACACAACATAGATCCCTTTCTATTGTCCTTCACATTTTGTAAAGCTCTGTCCTCTTCCCCACACACATGGCACCTACGTTCTTGGGGCTATTCCTTCTATTCTTCTCTCTGACTAGACTGCAAGGACGTTGGCCTGTATATTTCATCACTTTGGCCTTTTCTTTTCCCCTTCTCTGTTCTCGCACGTTATTTCCCTGTTTGCCCGTGTCTGTCCCCGCCCCAGCTGTGAAGCAATGGTTGGCTGTCCTACCACCTTTCACAGAATGCTGTGTGATCCTTCTGATGAAAGGTGCAATGTAAACATGCTCCAGCCTGCATCCTTCAGGTCTATAGTACCAGGCGTTCCTCATTTAACCAAAGTGGGAGCAGCTCTGTTGTGGATTAGCTTCCCCCAGACCTACTCAAGGGTTAGTGGTTTGTAACTGTCTTGCCCTCTAGTGGCTGGTTTGTAAAGCAGTTGGCTGGCAGAATGGGCCTCCAGTGACCTTTGCTTTTTCTAACCAGCCTGATTACCAGCTTGCTCCTTTCATCAGAAACCCAAAGGGGGAACCTAGGGTGAGGGGCTGCAGATTTAAGAGATGTACCAATGCAGCGTGGTCATTGTTGTTGCTTCTCTGAAATCTAAGCCTGATCCTCTCTCTAATATCATTGCGTAGGCACAGGGATGATCACAATGTGTCCCTTCATATTTAAGGACTCTCTCTCTCTCTCCAAAAGAGAAGGCAAAACAAGGAATATAACCAGCCTTAAAGACCAAGTGGGCCAGTGCTCATAGGCTTACCTCTTAAGAACATAAGAACGGCCATACTGGGTCAGACCAATGATCCATCTAGCCCAGGATCCTGTCTTCCGACAGTGGCTGCTGCCAGGTGCTTCAGAAGCAATGAACAGAACAGACAATCAGTGAGTGATCCATCCCCTGTCTTCCACTCCCAGCTTCTGGCAAACAGAGGTTAGGGACACCAGGGGGCTGCCTCCCTGACCATCTTGACTAATAGCCATTGAGGGACCTATCCTCCAGGAACTTGTCTAGTTCTTTTTTGAACCCTGTTATAGTTTTGGCCTTCACAGCATCCCCTAGCAATGTCTGATATTACGTTGCCATGGCTGGCAGCTTTATGCCACCTCTTAGCAGGTTTTTTCTTCCTACCTCGTATTGTACTGGCATGGTGGGCCGCTTTACCCTAAGTTGATTAACGGAAAGCGAATTTTCTTTACTGGCAGCCTGATTTAAGTGCTTAATGTAGTGGATTGAATTACTGTGGCATTTGACCACGAAAGCCAAAGATACCATCCTCCAGTTGTAGCTACTGTCATTCTATAATCAAAATGTTTGCTGTTCCACGTAGCAGTTATGTGCTGCATTTTATTTTATTTATTTATTTTGAAAGGTGGCAACCTTCTGTTAACTTTCGTGCTGGGCAATTAAAGCAGATCAGATGGTAACATAGAAAGGAAAGGTGAGGTGGCGGTCCTGACCTCTTAATTAAGTGGTATTGTTTTAGGGAGCAGATAGCTTCATCCAATGGTGGAGGGAAGAACATATACAGAGGTATTGAACTGTGGCGAAAGGTAAACAGCACATCAGAATACATTAAGCAATTGATAATGCAAGCCACAGAAAGCTATAGAGAGCAGGGGGAATGCTTTCCCTGGCTGGGAAATTATTGAGCCATAATTAATGTGTAGGAAGCACTTCAAGAACCTGTGATAAGAGGTTGTAAATACCAATTACACATGTATTATCAAAGTTTAGAAACCAGGGGCGTGATCATGTAGACTGGGTTGGAGGAGGAGGAAGATTTCCTTGGTTTTTCAATAGAGGCAGTGCTTTATCTTTTATTAATGTCTTAAACATATTAGTTCATCCAAAAGGATCTCGAAGCCTTTTCTAAATATGGACCACATCCTACTTCCCTTAGTGGTGGGAGTAGTCCCACTCCAGTGGGGCGGCACGTAGAGAAAACCATGCAGACACCTCTGGGAAAGCAGCAGTTTGGGGTATAGGAGGGAGGTGGAAAAATGTGTTCCTGGGCAACAGGGTAACAAGAAGTGCCATGGTACCTGTAGTGGGCAGCAGAACAGAGAGGATCCGTCTCTCTCTTTCTCCTCCTGAACAGCAGGTCAGCTTGGGCTCCTAGCGCCCGCCTAAACGTGTCAAGAAAACAAAGGACAATTGTATGAAAATTACAGGACAAAGCTTATTTTAAAGGAAGGCCTATCACAAGACCACACACTGGCATCTCAACATGTGATCTCTGATCTTCTGCCTTGTGCGGCCAGAGCCACAGGACAAAGCACAGCCTCGGATGACTGAGCCAGAGGGCCCGGCACCAAATCCAGGATGTTGCTTGAACAAATGCCACGCGCCGTGCCCCAGGAATTTTATTTACGCAGCAGCAGACTAGGCTACCTGCCCTGGGGTTTGACTAAAGCTCACACCATCCTCTGGCAGAGGGACTAAGGACAACGGGCTGAGCTGCTCCCTGCTGAGTGTACAGACTCCAGCAGGCCTGTCCATGGGCTCTAGGGAACAGCCACAGAGCTACCCTCCATCCCCACTTACCTGGGCCCACCTCACCCTGACCCAGCCTCAGCCCTACGGGGACCACAGGCTGTGATCCCCTTGCTGGAGCGTGCACCCTGCAGCAGCCAGGCTCCTACCCTGCCTCTTCAACCAGGCTCGGCCTTTCCAACCTGACGCCCAGCTGCCTAAGCCAGTGTTTTTCAATCCGAGGGTCGCAACCCACTACTGGGTCGCGGCATGTAAGGCGCTGGGTTGCCTTGCTCTGGTCAGCACCGCTGACCGGGAGGTTAAAAGTCCCGTCGGCGGTGCTGCCTGGCTAAGGCAGGCTAGTGCCTACCTTTTCCGACACCGCGCTGTGCCCTGGAAGCGACCAGCAGCGGTCTGGCTTCTAGGCAGGGGGGCCACGGGGCTCCGTGTGCTGCCCCCGCCCCGAGCACTGGCTCCGCACTCCCCGAGCATTGGTTCCTGGCCAATGGGAACTGGGGGAGGCGCTGCCTGTGGGTGAGAGTCGCGCGGAGCCAGTTGTGTGCCTCTGCCTAGGAGCCAGACTTGCTGCTGGCTGCTTCCGGAGCGCAGCGCAGTCCACGGTGCACCCCGGCTGTGCCACTGAGCCGCCGGAGGTAAGTCCGTGCCCACGCCCCAACCCGCTGCCCCAGCCCTGAGCCCCCACAAACCCAGAGCCCCTCCTGCATCCCAGACCCCTCATCCCCAGCCCATAGATGTGACCCCCCTCCTGCACCCCAACCCCCTGCCCCAGCCCTGAGCCCCCTCAAACCTGGAGCCCCTCTTGCACCCCAGACCCATCATCCCCAGCCCATAGACCTGACCCCCTTATGCACCCCAAGCATCAGCCCTAAGCCCCCCTGCCAAACCCGGAACCCCTTCCTGCACCCCAAACCCCTCACCCTGGGGACCACCCAGGAGCGCCGCCAGCTTTTCCGGCGCCCTAGGCGGAGGAAGGTCCCGCCCCCGAAATGCCACCCCCAAAATTCAATGGACGGACGGGGCGCTGGCGCCCCCAAAATAGCAGCACCCTAGGCGACCACCTAGGTCGCCTAATGGGTTGTGCCGGCCCTGGCCCCACCCCAGAGCCTGCACCCCTAGTCCAGAGCCCTGACCCCCTCCCACACTCCAAACCCCTCATCCCCAGCTCCCTTGGGTCGCGGGCATCAAGAATTTTCTTCAACTGGGTCCCCAGAAAAAAAGTTTGAAAACCACTGGCCTAAGCCATCCCCTCCCCAGGACGTGCGCTGCCCCTTTAAGAGCCGCAGCGACTGCCCAGACTCTGTTGCTAGGCGGTGCCAGTTGCCAAGCGGAGAGGGAGGGGGCAGAGGAGCAGAGGGCGGGGGTCCCCCTCGTCACAGGGAGGGCTTTCCCCCTGCTGACACGTGGTTTAACCTTCCAGCTGGAGGAGGCGGGGCTACCCTGGCAGGCTTGACCAATGAGCGGCCTGGGGGATGAGGGCGGGGGCGTGCCCAGTCCATATATGGCCCGGGAGTGGGCGTGGCTGGGGGGCTAAGCACCGCCCCCTTCTCTGACCTGGGTAGCTGCGCCTCGCCGGCAGGCACCCTGCACTTGGCGGAGCAGCCTGAACGCCGGCGTCCGCGGCTCTGCCCGTCCCCGTCCCGGCCGGCGCTGCCATGACTTCCCGCAGGTAAGGGCTGCCCGGGAGCAGCCGCCTCGGATCCTTCCTCCCTCCGGCTCTGGGCTGGTCTCCCGCGGCTCTGCCCTTCCTCGCCCCCCCTGCCCCGGACCCGGCTCCCTCCCCTGAGCTCTCCCGGGTCTGCGACCCCTTCGCACCCGGCTTTCTGCTCCCGCCGGCTCGGTCCCAAGCGGGGGTGCGCGCCCCAGGAGCAGCGGCTTTAAACCTGCCCTGGACAAAGCACCCAACTGAGCCCACTCCCTGGCGGGGCATGGGCCAGCAGACAGCCCCTCCCCAGCCCTGGGCGTGAGGGCATGGCCTGGGCTTTGTTCGCGTGTGCCCTCCACATGTGGGGGAGACAGGCGCTGTTGGCTTGCTTTTAAGGACCTGCTTTTGATTTTGTTGGTAACCATCCCCGGGGCCCTTATTTCCTTTTTTTTAAAAGAAGTTGCTGAGTTGGTAGAAAGAGACTGAAACCTTTCCGCAGTGAGGTATCAAATAAGTAACACAGAGGAAATCATGAGAGCGACTCCTGAAGGCTTGGAAAGTTTTTTGGCCTTGTGGGGTTTTTTTGGTGTGTTTATTTTTTGTTTTCAAAGCTGACTCTGGTGCATGTTGCACTGTAGTGACATTTAATCATCTAACTAGCCTCTTGGGCCATATTGTGGTAAAGGAAGCGGAAGGTGCAAAGTAGCATTTGAGCTGATATTGGCCATAGCTGGTACACAGAAAGGAACTCACAAAAGTACTTTCCTGCCTGCGTTGCTAAAGCCAGGGATTTGAAGCCGGGGGGAAAAAGTTGATCCAGAATTGTGTTAAAGATGTTGCTGTTTCGGCCAGGGAAAAGGAGGAGCTTGGTAGCGGAGTTCTGATTTCTATTGCCGTTCGTTTGCTAGTTGGCAAGGTAAATGCAGTTAAAGAGGTGGCCTTTGAAAACGAAACAAATGGGGCGTTATCGTCCATCTGTCACATACCTCTCCACTCCTCCTGCCCCTTGGTCCATCCTTCCTTCAAAAAGTGAGTGGTTTGAGCATTGGCCTGCTAAACCCAGGGTTGTGAGTTCAATCCTTGAGGGGGCCACTTAGGGATCTGGGGCAAAATCAGTACTTGGTCCTGCTAGTGAAGGCAGGGGGCTGGACTCGATGACCTTCCAGGGTCCCTTCCAGTTCTGAGATAGATTATATGGAAATATACCTAACATAGCCTTCTCCAACGTCTGCTGTCCTTTACCAATAGGACTTGATTTAAATCTATTTTACTGGCCATGGGTAGCAGCCAAATGTGGTTAAAACTGAGTTCTGATTTCCATGTATAATGTGTGTGACTATGAACGCGTGTGGTCGTTTCAGATCAACGCTTTTAACGTGCAGAGCTGCTCCATAGTTAAGGTTGCACTGAGCGTTTCAGCGAAGGCGGGATTTACTGGGCTCCCTCTAACAAACGAGCAGTTTGGCTTCAGTTTTTCTTGACAAAGTGTCTTAACTCAAACTCTGCAAAGCTTTCCTTTTTCCCGAAAGGGGAGGGAGAGAGATGGTGCTGACTCTGAACGTCTTCCCTAAATACTTGAGGCCTAAATCTGCCACTGTCATAATCAGTCAGTTGCAAAATTGTTCCTGACTTAAGCCTCTGTCTTGCAGTAGTTCTGTGGAGCAGCCCCATTTCCTTTATTGGGGCTCTTCACGGGCACAGGGTTCTGATACCATCATCATCAGTGACTTTGAGTGAACCAAGGATTGCTCCTTATTTATGCAGGGGTTTTAAGGAGGGGAGGTGAAAGATGCTACCCACTCTTAAAACTTTCTAGTAACTGGCTTCCTGAGTAGTGGGTCTAAAATGGGTAAACAGACCTTGCAAAGGATTTCTTTTCGACATGCAAGCTGCTTTCTCTTGTGATCCTATGAAACCAAAACACCTGCATAGTCCTATATACCCCCAAGTGGCTTTGCCCTTGGAGTCGGTCAGGAAAAGTAACTTTCAAAGCCTTCGTTCATATTAAAAATGGGGTGGAGGGTGTCTCTTCTGCTGGGAGGGTTGAGATGGTGGTGGAAAGCAACACCACAAATGACTGACACTTTAAACTGTGTGATGTGGCTAGCTATAGGACAGGGATGATCTTTTTGTTCTGTTTGTACAGCCCCTAGCACAGTGGAATCCTTGTCAATAAATGGTGCTCCTAGACACTACAGTGATATAACTAATGTCGCTGGACTTGGGTGGTAATTGAAGGAATCTGTTTTCACTTCACTCCAAATATTACTGGGTAGTAAGTATTTGTTCATGATTTGGGATCTTAACATTTATTTTTCTTAAAGCAAAAGGTTTGAAGTTTGCCTTAGAATCTTTCCTGCAGGGAGAATCACATGAATGTTTGACCCAAAGTATAACGAGGAAGTAAAAAATAGAGGCACCACACTAAGCTGGTGGGTGCCTTGTTCGGTTATGAAGCGCACGTCTGCTGACAGGCAATGGCGTTAGAGCAGAGGAGTGGGAGTCTAGTCGCTTGGGTTCTATTCTCAGCTCCGGCCCCAGCGCTCTGAGCTTGAGCCCGTTGCTTTAAGCTCTCTGTGCCTCAGCTTCTCTGTCTGTAAGATAGAGATAATGGGCCAGATCCTCCTCTGGTGTAAACTCTTCCAGCACTATTGACTTCGGTGTAGTGACGTGACTCATAGCAGATGAGAAACTTCAGTGAAGTCAATGGAGCTGTGAAGGTTTATACCAGATGAGAATTCATCCTAGAGCCAGTGTAACCCACTGGCTTGGTACGTATTATGAACATAAGAATGGCCCTACTGGGTCAGACCAAGGGTCCATCCAGCCCAGGATCCTGTCTTCCGACAGTGGCCAGTGCCAGGTGCCCCAGAGGGAATGAACAGAACAGGTAATCATCAAGTGATCCATCTCGTCGTCCATTCCCAGCCTCTGGCAAACAGAGGCTAGGGACCCCATTCCTGCCTCCTCCTCTGTGCCTGATCCAGAGATGGTGTGGTTCTGTTTCAGGCCACAGCTGCAGAGCCTGACTCTTTGGTTCAGGCTGTAAAGACTTGCATGTTTAGCTTTGGCCATCCCTAGTTCAATCCCCAGTGTGTCTTCCGAGACCGTGGCTGTCACACCTGCTTAGCAAGAGTGCAAGCAGTATCATGAATGTCTATAAAAACACATTGAGATGCGTAGGTGCAAAGGGCAATAGCTGTGCAAAGGGTTCTCTCACACCGTGCACCTGCTTTCTTGTCCGTGCATATTTCAGACTTGCACGGCAGCCCGTGGTGCTAAGAGGTGCTCTGGAATGCATAGGCTTACTGGCTGCATTATCAACGGATGGCAGTGTGGAGTGCCTGGAAAGTGAGTGTAGGGCTCTGAAGTGTCTTCCTATCCTACTGTAAGAGGCTACTGCAAGGGGGCGGTTCTCATCCATCAAGTGATACTCCAGTGGTTCCTGCCCGGGCGAGGTGTGCTGATCTGCTGCTTCAAGTACCACCTCTGTGGCTATATCTACCTTCTGCATCGAAAGATTGCAATGAGGTGCTTGCCAGCTTAGAAAGCTGGAGGCAAGTGTGAACAGGAGTGTAACTGTGGGTCATCACTCGTGTGTGTGTGTGTGTGACAGACTTGGCTTTAAACCCTCGGGGGGTCCTGTCGTAGTGGAAGGCAAGACCAGGTCCCCTGATATTAGCTTCACTGTGTGCGTATTTAATGCTTCAACGTAGGCCCTGCCTGATGTCAGGAACCGGTTGCGTGATGCGTCGTTACGGCTTTCAGCCTAGGGGCAACGTAAGGTGGTTACCTCGTTACATGAACTGAGGCTGCTTCGGAAGCATTTGCTGTTGGGCTCAGTTGCCAGTGCAAAGCATCAGCACAAACGGCCCTTCGGCTTGTAATGTTGCTGAAATAAGAAGGTTCTGTGCTCAGTTATATGGCGGCTATTTTTGGCCCTTTCCACTTCAAACTCTAGGTCAGTAGTCTCGTGTGTTGGATGGGGGCTTCAGGTTTTAGGTGATGGAAAGAGGGTACAAGCTGTGAATTGACACTGAACTTTCCTTCAAAGATCAGATTGCTACTGCTTACAAGAGGGCTTCAGCATGTGGATAGTCCTAAAATGAGCTGATGGAAATCTTATCTGATTGGCTATTATACGGGGATATCAAAGGGCACATGGTGTACAAACTAGAGAGGAAGTTCTCTGCCCCAATGAGCTTACAGCTTTCGATATGTAAGTAGGCTTGGAAGGATGAGATTTTTCAGTCCACATTGATTTCGGCATACGCACTCGCAAACTGAGGAAAGAATATTTTCACTAATGATGGACATTAACAGCTAGGCAAAGTAAGAAAAATGCTGCTTGAGAACTTTAGAATTTGATCTAAGGATATTTGCGTGGTATATATTGAAGTGTGACGGTGACATTTTGTGTTTTAATGGTTAAAGCTTTAACTCTTTTTGAATCTCGGTGCCTCTACTGGTATTACATAATGGTCTGATCCATGGCCTCCCCTATAATTTTGCACAACCGTGAACATTTAAATTGATGAAAATTAAAAGAAAATCCTGAATTCTGTGCAAGTGTGAAAATTAAATTGATTGAAAAATGCTTTAAAATGAACATTGGTATTATCTGTCCAAATTATTTTTAAAAAGTAGGGGAAAGGAAAGCATCTCTTTGGACAGATTTGTTACAAAGAATTGACACCTTTTTAAAAAGGATTGAATCCTGCTTTCCCGATGCACAGAATGGTACTGTGATAATAGTGAGCCGGACAATTAAGCCCTTTATTTGTGATTTCCTGCCCCTATACACAAAACCGGAACAAATGATCTGCCATGAAGTGTGTGGCGGGGGAAGGAGCGGTGGTGGGACTGGCCTTGCTGGTAGTCGGCATTTGACACACCTCCTGCTTGTGTGTATCTGTTTTGGGAAGATAACGCTACATGCTAAAACTGCTCTTCCTTTAAAGGAAGGCGTAGGGTCAAGATAGGTTCCTTCTTATTGCACATCTATACTTATATTTAATCAAATCACATTAAAATTAAATACTCCCCCCTCCCCCCCCCTCCAGAGAACTGCAGGTGACAGATGCTAATCTCACTGCCTCATTACACTTCTTGAAGGCACTTGGATACTAGGAGCAGTGGGGGCTGTATAAGGGCGTGAGTGTGTGTGTGTGTGTGTAAACTGACAAGTGTTCACAGCTCTGCAGTAGAGGGAAATGGGTTTGTTGTCTTAAAACTGTAACACAAAGCTGTCCCTGGCTCTTAACTTTAGTCTTCTGCCAAAGCTTTGTTGTTTTGGTTCTCAAAGGCAGCCTGATGAAATAATGGTCACTTCTTCCTTCCACCCCTTCATTCACCCTTTAATAGCATCTGCTCCAGTTCAGGCCTCAAGGCTTTGACTGTCTGAAAAACACCCAAATCTGCAAGGTTAGAGAGGGCAAGCAGCAGGGTTCTGCTGAAACACCCCAGCTGGCTTGCTGAGAAGTCAGGCATCTAAGAATAGCTCCCCCCAGCCTCGTGCTTAAGTCCACTCCGGTGAGATTAGAGGTCTTTTGCTGGGATGTAGAGATCTGAATGGATAAATCTTGCCTCCCAGCCGTGACCGGCTGCTACTCGCTCCTGTGTGCCCTGCGTCCTGTTTCTAGAAAGGAGACGCACAACACTTGTACTGTTGCTCCTGCAGGACCCAGATATGTGCGGGGCAAGACTTTAACTTCCATCCGTTCCCTGGGACTGCAGGGTTTAGGAAGAAAGAAGGGGTGCAGGAAACAAGCAGAGCTGGGTGGGAAATGGTCTTCCCCTCCCAGGAGAATTTTTGCATGAACGAAAAAATGTTTTGTCCCAAATCTGAACAGTCAATCTCAAATTTTCCAGAACAAGAAATCTGTTTTGTTTTTTCCCCAGTTTGTGTCAAACAAAACATTTCATTTCAATTTTGCCTTTTTTGTTTAATTTTTTAACCTACATTTACTAAAATTTCAAAACAAAGTTTTTTTGCATATTAAAAAACAAAACACCCTTTCTGGTCGAAAATGTTAAAATGTCAGGAATTTCAAGCATTTTTTCCAAAAACGTTTTGTGTTGGGAGATTGGTCAAAACCAACCCAGTTTCTCAAACGGTTTTGATGAAGCAGCATTTTTCAGTTAAAATAGTTTGTTGAAAAATTTCTCACTAGCTCTAGAAACCAATTCGGTAGCAAATGCCATTGGGCCAGATCCTGAATTTACTTATGCTGGCATAATCCCCATTGTCTTCAGTTGAGTGACACTAACCTGAGCTCAGAATCCAGGTCCTCATACATAAGAACTGCCATGTTGGGTCAGACCAATGGTCCATCTAGCCCAGTATCCTTTCTCGGACAGTGCCAGAGCTTCCGTGGGGTGTAGAACAGGGCAGTAGGAGTGATCCACCCGTCTTCCCTTCCTGACTTCTGGCAATCAGGCTTAGGGTTGCCCTGAGCATGTGGTTGCATCCCTGACCATCTTGGGTAATAGCCGTTGATGGATCTGTTCTCCATGGACTTAACTAGTTTTATTTTGAACCAAGTTGTATGTTTTGGCCATCATGACATCTCATGAATAGTTAGGGCCCTTTGTTTTCAGTTTTTATTTTATTAAAATTTCCCTAGGAATTTATCAGTGTTTGTTACTACCACAACAAAAACAGGTGAAAATCAGTGCAAAAAAAAGTAGTAATTTTTCTGGGTAAATATCAGGGTTTATTTTGATGGACGGAAAGACGGGGGGGAAAGTATTCAGTAGATTAATGCTTTGAATTCCGTTCATCAGTGTGGTTTGCTGTAGAACTAAAACAGAACTCAAAACACCACCACCACCTGTGAGTTTAAGAAAACAATACATCTCTAATCCCCAAAGAAAACTTTTGATTTGAATAAACAGTTTACTGTTGTAGATTTAGAACTATTAGCTTATAAATATTTACAGCGGATACACTCAGCTTTGTCCCTTTCTCCTGTTTTTGTTGTTTTTAAACTTTTGAATACTTCCTTGTGTTTTGAAACATATTCTGATACAGATTTTCATTTTCTTCCCATTTTAGTGCGTCAGATCTTTAAATCATTATCTGCTACAGCTTGAAAAGTGTACATGGCGTGTGTGAGATTCATCAGTATGTTCAGATGCGCATGCACTTCAGAGCTTGCGTGCGTGCCCGTTTGTTTATTGTGTGTATCTTCTAGACTAATACACAGCCTTACTTCCACGGGCAGCTTTGCATATACACAGACTAATGTATTCTCATAATACATCTCTCATGCAATATTTTGTGTTTTATTAGGAAAACAAGTTGTTTTTTTGTATATTTGAATGATACAAAAGTAGGGTGAAAATCAGAAAATACTGGATACTTTTTGTAAAACCTGAGAATTTTTCGGTAAAAATCAGTTTAAACTGAAAACAAAGGGTCTTATGAACAGAGTGGAAAGAGAACATAAGAATGGCCTTACTGAGTCAGACCAATGGTCCATCTAGCCTAGTACCCTGTCTTCTAACAGTGGTCCGTGCCAGATCCTTCAGAGGGAATGAACAGAAAAGGGCAATTTTGATGGTCCATCCGTTATACAGTCCCAGCCTCTTGCAGTCAGAGGTTTAGGGACACCCAGAGCATGTAGTTGCGTCCCTGACCATTTTGGCTAATAGCCATTGATGGACCTACCCTCCATGGGCTTATTGAATTCTTTTTTGAACCCAGTTATACTTTTGGCTTTCACAACATCCTGTGGCAATGAGTTCCACAGGTTGACTGTGTGGTGTGTGAAGAAGTACTTCCTTATGTTTGGTTAAACCTGCTACCAATTGTTTTCATTGGGTAACCCCTAGCTCTTGTGTTATGCGAAGGGGGTAAATAACACTTCCCTATTCACTTTCTCCACACCATTCATGATTTTATAAACCTCTATCCTAGCCCCCCATAGTATCTCTTTTCTAAGCTGAATAGTTCTAATCTTTTTTTAGTCTCTCCTCGTATGCAAGCCGTTCCATACCCTTGATCATCTTTGTTGCCCTTCTCCGAACTTTTTCCAGTTCCACTCTATCCTTTTTGAGATGGGAGTGACCAGAACCAGGTTGATATGGCTAAAGGCAGTAGGCTGTAGTCGCACTTGTGCTTGCAGACTCAAATGGCGCACAGTCCCTCGTTTATCTGTGTCGCTCTCTTCGCCGTCCCCAATAAAGGGCGGAGGGGGGCTTCCTCCTTTTCTTCCTGTTTGTGGGTAAATGTAAACCTTTCTTCTTGAGGGCATGTTACATCTGAAACTGTGCTGCTAACGCCAAGCCTTTAGTGGGTTCCAGAATGACAGGGCGTGGACCCGAGTCACAGCGGGACTTGGGCTCTGGCCCACCCAGGTCCTGAGTGCTTGCTGACCCGAGTCAGACTGATTGGTGTGTGTGGACGGAAGGGGAGCGGAGTCAGAGCCCGGGCTTAGCGTGTAGTGTAGACCTACCCTGAGCCAGGGGTTCTTAGGACACATATTTTGGTGGCCTCCGAGTGCGGCCACCAGTCTCTGAAAATCTCTCCCCCAGTTTCTCTCTCCTTATACGTTGTTGCCATCCAGCGTTCCAGCAAACCTATTTTTGCTGTAATATCAAATATAGTCTTCCAAACTACCCGCCCTGGTTGATTTGCTGCATTAGCATGTTGAGAACAGGTCTTGTGCTGTGTAGAAGGCTTAACCCTGGAATGCACATATAGGTACCCCACGTTAACCATGTGTGACTGGATGGCCCTACTCTCCAGGTGGCCTTGCTTCATGCTTCCAGACTAGCGAAGGGCCAAAGGCAAAGTTTAAATGTTTGTAATACTTTAAGCTTTGTCACATCTCTTGGTCTTAAAAAGAAACGGGCTGGAAATCTTGGCAGAAAATCTTCCAACTCGGCACATCCAATGATGAAAAACGAAGGGAGAAAATGAACAGAACTTGGCAGGGGGCGAGGAGGGACTCAAATAGGAGGCAGGAGTTTGAACAGAGTTCAAAATAGGGATCTGAAGTTTGCGAAGTGCTTCCAATTTAATAATGGGCTGAACCAGAACCCCTCAATCCAAACGATCCTGAGCTTTGGGGTGTTCAGAATCCAGATCTGTCCTGGACTCTGCAACTTGTGCCTCTGTTTTGAGAAAAGGTTCAGTTTGAGCTGTGGGTGAAAGTCAGGGCTGCTTCCTCGTTTATCCAAAGCTCTTTGTGCATTTTCACTTTGCAGCCTGCAACTGAGGGCCCGTTTTAAGGTCCCTGTTCACCTGTAACTGGTGGGTAAGTCGTCAGTGCTTCAAGTGCTTGTGTGAAGCAGGTGCCGCTGTAGCTCAGCAAATAAATCTGTGTTGGACCCATTTCTGAGTGTGTTTTCCACGCGGATATGCCTTCCACGAGGCGACCGGTTACGCTACACAACGTGCCGAAGATGTGGCGTTACCAGCGACCTGAGCTGTTGAAGCTATAAAATGGCTCTGCAAATGCCTTGAATTGCCAATCTCCCTGTTTGGTTTTTAACCCTGACCTGTTTTTGCAATAGGAAACATCATGCCAAAAACCTGCCCTCCCTCAAAGGGCCTGTAGTCCAAGTGCCCTAGTCCTTCACCGAAGAGAACACACGTATTTCCTGAACTGAATCTGAATGTAAATATTAGCCATAAGTATTTGCAGTAGCTGCTTGCTTTGGCAGCTGGGGGAGAGAGGGGGACTGGACTGGGAAGATTAAAACCTGTGATGTTTTTGCCTCCTCCAGAGACTCATTAACAATATCACAGATAGAACTCGGGAAGCATTCCTTGAAATCAAACTGTCACGGCGTATCCCTTTTGCTTGGCAGCTTTGTGTCCCAGGGCAGCAGTGTCTCTAGGCTCCTAGTCAAGGACCGTAGCTTTAGTTTGGTGCAATAGGGAAAGAGCCTGATTAGGATATCCTCCGAATAACCCTCCTCTTCCTGTTTTCTGCACATGGGCACTTCCCTGACCAGTGCTTGCCGAGGTTTAGATCTGGGGTCAGTCCCAATACTAAGGAGTCCCTTGCTATGCAGGTCACTGTATCTCCCTGATGCCCCTGGCTTGTCTGGTCTCTGGTATTGTAGCAGCGAGAGAACATCACAGCGAATTCGGCAGCAGCGTCGCCTCTCTTCTTGGCTGCTGACCTGGCGTCTTCTCTACAGCGGGTTGCCAGCCCAGCATGTGCCTGCATCTGTCAGGCTGGCTGCCGTGAGGGCATTTTCAGGCACGGGCTGAGAGCAAGAGAAACCATGCGCTCGCCCCAGAACGTGGTTTCCCCCGATGCAGCTGTATCCGTCCCCCATATTGCCAATGAGCATTCCTCGCCGTCTGCAGCGGCGGTTTAACTGGAAGAGCTGCCGGTGCANACCCCCCCCCCCCCCCCCCCCCCCCGAGTTCTTTTTGCAGTCCCTGAGTAACTGACCCACCCTCTTCCAGTACGATTCTTCTAATCTAGCTTCTAGGAGGGGTGGTGTTTTTTTTTCCCCCTCAAACCTAGCAAAACCAAGTGACTTGTCCCTTTATGTTCTAATAAAGCTACAAAGTTGCTAACCGAGGATAGAAACTTTCAATCTCCCTCCGCCCCAAATACAGAATATGCCGGCAGCTTGACCCAGGTGGGTAGGGGGCTTGATGTGCAGAGGCTGAGCAGCTGCCCTCCCATCAGGGTTGATTACAGAGCTGCTGCTGAGCCGGTATTAGCTGGCCTCCTCCAAGGGCTGTATTGCTGCTTCCCCGGAAGATAACCGTCCTTTGGGCAGTAGCAGTGTTCTGGCAGGTCTAATGATCTGCCCCAGCTTATCACTGGCCTGGCAGGGTTTGAACCCAGATGTTCTGTGCTAAAAGCATGAGCCTCTAAGGCTTGAGCTGAAGCAGTGGCTCTACTTGCTGTCTGCAGCAGTAACCTCTCCACAGACTGGGGTGTGTGTGTATCGGGAGGGGGGGGAGATAAGCCCTCTCCTGCACAGTGATAGCTATTAAAAAGCTGGTGTCTAGCAGCTGTTCCCGCACAGTGGGTATCTCCCCAGTTGATTCCGCTCCCAAGCAGTGGGTGGGGTGGGGGCTGAGCTCTCCCCTTGTTCTAAGCATTGGTGACGGCTGTGTATTGGCCTCAGCTTCATGCCTTTAATGCACTGCATGTGGCGAGCCCAGATCCTGCTGGCCGCCTGTACCCGTCTGGTGCTCATCCATCCCTGATGAAGGCCTTGACTCTCCCTGACCTCTCAAGATCTCTTCTTTCCACCCCCTGAGCCATGGCCCTGCCAGTGCTGGCCAGCGCCTTTCTGAACCAGGAACCTCTGTTTTTGTTCAGGGTGGCCTGGTAGGGAGTGCACGGCCTGAGAGCTGGGAGACCTTGTTTCTGGTTCCGGCTCTGCCACTGACTCACTCTGTGACCTGGGCAAGTCACTTCCCCTCTGTCTCAATTGCTTCATCTGCGAAATGGAGCTAGCACTTCCCTTGCTCATGTGGGCGTTGTGAGTCATGTGGGTGCTGGAGTGATGAAAGTCATAGAAGTACCTGTGAAATTCTCTGTGGCTCTTCTTTTCTTACCTTTACCACCCAGGCTGCACCACTACCCTTGAAATACAGCTTGTGTCTAAGCACATGCCCTGCCTTTGCCTGTCTTAGTCTCTCTAAATGGCTCACTGCACATTATTAGGCACTGCGCTTGGTCCTAACTCAGATGCCATCCCTGCCCTGAGGGACTGGCAGTCTGAGTAGGTACTTACTATCCAAACATCAGTCCCTGTCCTACCAGGGGCGTGGGGGGAAGTGCCAGTAGGGTGCAATCTTCCTAGGCATGAATCCGATAACTGCATCCTCCCTTCTGTTGCTCTCTAGAACCCAAGACTGATCCCCTGGCTGGAATCGCACTTTTGGGGGCAGGGGTCGGAATGGAAAGTAACTCCCACAAATCGTTTGTGTTTCAGGAAACGTGCGTAGGATGGAACCTAATCAGATTATGGAGCTGGTCTGTTTGCAGGCTTCCTGCATGAGTCTGAAGGGAAGAAGGAAATTCTTCTTATTAAACCAAACTGGAAATCAGGAACTGGGCTCTTCCTGTATAGATGCATTTTTGTTGGGTTTTTTTGCAAACAGCTCAAACTGCTGCTGCTATCTACGGTGCTCTCCAAAGACCTGCGCTTTGTCTGACCACAGTGACTGAGGGACATGTATGGAAGAGAGAGAGATTTAATGTCTCCTCCTGCTTTCCCTAGCCCCACTTCCCATGGGGTGGAAAAGCAGAGAAATCTGGTGGAATAGCAAAACTATTTCATAGAGTGCTGGCTCTTGGGAGCTTGCTGTAAATTAGCTTAGTCCATGCTCTGTCCAAGGACCCCTGCAATGGAAGGGAGAAACCGTAGAAAGCTTCGGCAAGCCTGATGTTAAAATGAAGAGGGCTTTGGGGGAAGGCTGTGGCTATAATCCTGCTTCTATCAAAATTGCTGGCAAAACTCTCACTGGCTTTGCTGGAAGCAAGGAACAGGCCCGTTGTGTGGGAGAACCCTTGCTAGTGGCAGCTGACGACTTCTTGGCCGTTCATTGAAAATTCCCTTCTTGTTGTTTGGGGGTGGGAGTGGCAGAAAATTGTCAGTTTCTTCTGCCGTTTAAAAATCAGGAAGTAAGCTGGAAATTGTGCACAAGTCTTGCCCATTCCAGTCTTGCCATAGATGTTCTGGGGTGAAAATCTCCCAAAGTCTGTATCCCTTTTGCTCCCCCTCCTCTGCAGGAGCTGGTCTCTTCTTTCCTATCCAGGGCAAAGAAAAGATGTGATCCCATTTCAAAAGGGGGTCAGTAAGAATGATGATGCACTAATCCTGTGCTGCCCAGCAGTGGGATATTCCCCAGCCCCTCCAGTGATTGCATCTATGGATAACATGCAATCCAAACGTCCCTTTCAAAATGTAGGGGATGACCAAGAGCAGCTGGATCTTGGCGTTTTGCTCTGCTGTTTGCTGGGAAGGGTACTTTGTTCGATTACTGTCCATACATGTGTGGACAATAGAAATATGCAGCTCCCTCTCCCCCTCCGCGGTTTTTTTACCTCTCTCTCCTGATTCTTGACATGCAGCATTAGAGCGATTTCCGAATGTTTTCCATTTGTTTGCTGTCTGGTCTCTTAAACATTGACATCGTGGGGGGAGGGGGGGAAGTCAGGAATCTGGTTTTCCTTTAACAGACGGTTATTCTGCCTCTGGAGCGCTGATCCCTTTAGAGGTGAGGGTCTAAACTCCTCCCTTGGGTAAGTCCATCTGTTCCATGCGGCCCTCCACCATTTGGCCCCAGGTGTGTAATGCAAAGCAAAGGTCAGCAGAAGCTGCTCCGTGTCTTTTGAGATGTGTTGTATTAATTTCCCCGCCTGTTTGGGATACAGATTCACTTCCTTGGCCCCTGTCTCTGTTATAGCTTCACGCTGGGAACAGCGGACACCCTGGTAAATGGATTGCGAGGTCACCTGGTGCAGCCGCCGTTCCTGGGAACTCCTGGCAGACGTGTGCGCCCGGGTGAATCACGGCACCGCTCCCCGAGGTCGCCCCCGCGGGGCGGCTGGCGCTGGCCGCAGCAAGGAGCAATAAGCTTCATCAGTCCGGTTCTTTGGGTTGAAAGCAGCCGTGGGGGTGGGGGCTGGGAAACCCCAGCAGGGTTCTCTAGACGAGCTGCTGGCGGCTGTAACTGACCTGATAAATCAGGTACGGGCCCATCTCTTAGCAAGCATCTGCTCCGACGCTTCCTGCGCAGGAAGAGATGGTCAGGGTGCGGTTCCCAGCCTGCTCTTCATGTGCGCCCCCCACCCCCCCCCGGGAAAAACGAATGCGTGCCCCTGTGACTGCTTGCTGACTTTGGGAGGAAGGGTGAGCACATCTGCTCCAGGCCTTAGGGAAGGATGTGAGTGTAACCCTCAGCCGGCACCCTGGGTGGGTGGGAGGGGTGGCTGTGGTGCACAGCACCTTTGGGAATGGCCACGCGGCCCTTTAATTGCAGCAAGCCTGGAGCTACCCTAGCGCTTCCCTGTGGTCATGACGCTGCATCCCACGCCCCGTCGGAACGTCCCATGGAATTCTTCCTCCTGCTCCAAAAGTGCCGGGGGTCTCGCTCGCGCACGCCTTGCAGTTCTGGTCCCCCGCCCCGGGGGAGGGCAGTGCCACGCAACAGCCCGCTCTGTACATGCAGGTGCTGGTTGTTCAGACCAGCTTTCCCAGAAGGCCATGGGCAAACTTGCCAGCCTGGGCACAAAATCTATTCACCCTTCATTTACTGTGGTGTGGTTTTTTTTCTGGGGGGGAGGGGAGTATGTAGGTGATGTTTCCCTTCTCAGGAAAAGGGGTGGGGGAAACGACCTCCGCTTTCTGCCTGTAACCATAGTGTAGCTCTGTTCCCCTCTAGTGGCTGGCGTACGGGATCATGCTTTTAAATCCCGAAGCCCTGGGTTCCATCCCCAGTACCCACCACCCACCTAGGGATGTGGCGTTCCGGCACGTAGAACCTTGTGCCAGGCCAATTGAAGTGGAGCTGCCATGTTGGCTGCTATAATTTGTATGGCCGTAGCGCAGGGGTGGCCGACCTGTGGCTCCGGAGCCACATGCGGCTCTTCAGAAGTTAATATGCGGCTCCTTGTACAGGCACCAACTCTGGGGCTGGAGCTACAGGTGCCAACTGTCCAATGTGCCAGGGGGGTGCTCAGTGCTCAACCCCAGGCCCTGCCCCCACTCCAGCCCTTCCCTCCCCCTCCCCGTAGCCTGCCATGCCCTCGCTCCTTTCCCCCCCCCCCCCAGCCTCCTGCATGCCACGAAACAGCTGATCGGGAGGGAGGGGGAGGGGCTGCTGGTGGGCAGGAGGTGCTGGGAGCAGGGACGGGGGAGCTGATGGGTGGGCGGGGGGGGCTGCTGACTTATTACTGTGGCTCTTTGGCAATGTCCATTGGTAAATTCTGGCTCCTTCTCAGGCTCAGGTTGGCCACCCCTGCTGTAGCACCTCGGAGTCCTAGTCCGAGACCAGGACCCCACTGTGTGAAGGGCTGCGCTTTGGGATTGTTGCACACCCCCTTGTGGCCGGCCTTAAACCCCTTTCAACCTTGTGGGCTAGCCTGCTCCAGGATCCTTGCTGTGAGCAGAGAGTTTGGCTGATCTCAGGACAGAAGGCATTCTCTCCATCTTCTAGCAAAGAACAGCCCAGATGGGCCCAGAGCAGCACGGTCCCCTCCCTTTTTGTGGTTTTACAAGAGCTGGGGGAGGAGACGGGGGAGTTGCATGAAGTCCCTCTTAAATCCATCCTCTTCCTTCCCCCCGCTGAATCGGAGCCCGCTCCGGCAGCATGATAATAACAAGGTATGGAAATCATCCCCATCCCCGACCTGTCGAAATTCTCTGGCTATTAAATGGGGATTGTGTCATGACTCTATAACGAGCTGCCTACTAATCGCCCCTGTGCTTTATTTAAGTGCCGACTCTTATGTAAATTCAGGCTTGCTGTAGCCAGCACCAGAGCAGCTAGCTGTAAAAAGATGTCCCGCTCCCTCCTGGCAGCTTTGACAAACAGATGCTAAACAAGAAATCTGCCTCCTGCTAGAGTGAAAGGCCGGAGAGTGAGAATGGAGACTGGCTGCTTAGAAGCCAGAGGCAAGGGTGTGGGGAGAGGGTGCTGAAAACTGAGCAATGAGGGGTTCAGACAAGGGGGAATCCCCCCCTCAACCGTTCCCTTCACATTAAACATTTCCCAGGAAGGCCCCATTCCAATGGGATTCTGTGTATTCCCTGATTTGGGAGGGGAGAGTCAACCTTCCTCCTCAGGGGTAGGAGCTGCAGCCTGGACACCAGTTCCAAATTCATGGCCCTGGGCCTTCTCCCATGGAAGTCAATGGTCAGACGTCCGAGTTACTATAGGAGCAGTCTGACTGTTGGCTTGTGTTTTCCTGTAGCACACCCGGTGCTGCTACATCTCCTTCCCCCCCTGAGGTGCTTGGATCCAGCGAACTAAGTCTAGTAAAATCCCTGTGATATGGGGCTCAGAAACCAGGAGACAGACAGACAAAAAACAAACAACCCCCGAACGAATTCATTCATGATTCTGGAGGGGGCCAGTTTCATAATTGCAGAGTACATGTGGGCTGGCCACCCATATGGGGGGGATCCCACTGGGGGCCTCCGGAGCAAAAGGAACGAGCTGCCTCAGCTTGGGCTCAAGAGCCAGATCTGGCTAGCTTGGCCTGGAACCTGCCTGTCCTCTGGATTGGGCACGTGGGAGGATGTGGAACAATGGATCAGGCATGGAGTTGTCCGTACTGTTGAGCTGGGGTAACCCCGGGTGGTTCTTTAATAAACTGAAAGCTCTCTAGTTTCAAGGTAGTTCTGATGGGGGAGCCTGTGTTGCATCTTCTTTAGGGAGCTATAATGGAGGACGTATCCCCTCCTTCAGCAGTCGTTTAATAGGCACGACTGTTGGTTGGTGTCTTGATTTCCAGAATGCTCCATGATTGGCGCATGCAGCTGTGCAAAATCAGTACAGCGCCTCCTACTGGGCAGGGTCAATGGAGCAGGGGGAAGAGGACCCAACCAAAGAAGAGGTTGGGGCGTGACAACAGGCTGTTATAGTGTCAGAGGGTGTGAAAGAGACGGGGGAGGGGGGAGTAATAACGAGACTCTCAATCGATCCAAGCAGTGTCCATTCCATGTTTGGTAGTTGCCACAGCTGCTATTGTCCTGGCCCCCTTCCCTAAATATTAGTCTTCTCCCTAAGAAGCGTAACCCGCCCTGCCACTGATTAAATTCTAAATATAACCGTGTTATTTATTTATTTTTATCCTCTCCGATTCTTCATGATGCATCTAGGTAAAAAATAACCCTGGCAACTCTTCAAAGGCGACACGGGCCTGTTACGGGCTATATTTTGCCTTGTCACCCTGCCCAGGTCCAAAATAAACCCATCATTTAATTAGCTCGTCGTGTTGTATAATCCTGAAAGGCAAGCTTGGGCCTGGCAGGAATGCACGTGATTGCCTGGTCTCTGGCAAACAGCAACGGGGGAAGGTGTCCTGGGGGCGGGATGTGGCAGGAATCCCCTCTCCTTCTGCTCACTCTAGTGCCGAGGTGGAGGGAGCTTGGGCTGAGGCTAACGTGCCATTGCTTAGTATCGCCTTGCCTGGTCCCTGGGTGAAGGTAGCGGCTGTGTCAGGCTGCCTTCATCTTCCAGTGTCTGCTCCTGCCCTGGTTTTTTAAATCTTGTTAGCTGGGCTTCAGATGTGTGGCTGTAACTGAGAGAAGGGCCTCTTTAAGAATGGCACCTCCTTGCCTGATAGCCCCTTGGGGTAACCCTGTTTAGCTGGGTAGCGCTACAGGGGGGTGGGTTGAATTCCTTTTTCTGTTGCCAAACAGATGGCTAACTCCTGGCCACGAGATCCCTGTTACTCGGTGGGTGGGTGGGGAAGAAGGGGTTCTGAGTCAGAAAACAGTGCAGCTTCATTTTATTTGTCCGAGTACAGGCTGAGGGGCATGACTACGCTACAGTCGTAAGTTGACCTATGTTAGGTCAACTTACAGCCACTGCAGTAACTACTGCAGTGGTGCATGATCCTGCTACCTTCCTTCTGTCGGTGGGGTGTGTCCTCCTCCGGAGCCATGACATTGACAAGACATCCCATGTAAGTACCGCAGTGTCTACACAGATGCTGCGTCTCCTTAGCTACACGGATATCAGCCCTACGCCTCTCATGGAGGTGGAGTTATTAGGTTGGCGCAGTAAGGCACTTACGTTGGCAGGACAAGGCTGTGGTGCGTACACTGACATAATTAGGTGGACGTAAGCTGCTTGCGTATTGTAGGCCAGGTGAGCTGACGGTGCTGGTGTTGCAGAGATCGCCTCTTGTTCCCTGAACTGAGCAAGGAGCAGACCAGATCATTCAGCCCCGCTCAGTGTCAAGCTGTCGGGGTCTGTTCTTTACAGTCACTCTCATCGTACAAACGTTGCTCTCTAAGGCTTAAATTGTCTCCTAAATGCCAGAGGTTCCCTGTCCTTTAAGGACAGGTGTCTGTGTTGCTTCCATGTGGATGTCCTGCTGTGTCTCCTCGGAATGCTGCGTTTGCAACTAGAAAACTCCTCTGAAGCAGCAGATCTCCTTTAGCACAGTAACTATGCCGACGGCTCCCTGTTCCTGCTCTGCCGAAAGCAATGGGATCCGTGGGCTATGTCCAGGGAGTGTTGTATTTTGATAAAGAAGTGTCTGGGTAAAGGCCTAGCAAAGGTTTGGGCTCCTCTCTTGCCGAGAGCAATAGCTGTTCTTGCTCCAGTTGGTTTGTGTGAATTTCTTACTGAGGCAGAGGTGGTGGATTGTTAGCCCTGAAGAAAGAGCTTCTGTCTGCCCCCCTGAACTGGCAGAGCACAGACTGTCGCTGACCCACCAACCTGCCTGATGCCTGGCCTGAAGGGGCTGCTGCTGTGGAGTGAGAAGGTACGTTGGGTTTTCCAGGGTCCATCCAGCCCTTGGCCTCTCTGTTGAGGTGGAAGCCTCGGTTGCCCATTTAGTGATGCTCTGTGCCACTGGAGCAGCACAAAGAGGACTATGGGATCTGCTGAGGTGTCTGACGCCCCTTTGGGCAGGTGTCCGTATCTCTTGAGGGTTTGTCAGCTGCTGTTCAGACAGCCATATGTGCTGGCCACCCCTGCTCAGCCATGCACGAGTGGGCAGGGAACCCAGAGGAAGCCGAAGGGTTGGTTGGGGTGCATTGTGAGACCCAGTGGGGAAGACAGAGGGACTAACTGAGTGGTTGGAACTGCTGGATTCATGACTCCGTGACCGATGATTTGTTTTGCAGCCACTGTCTCTTTTTACAGAGCCTCCTTGTCTCACCAACCTGCTCAGAGCAGCCCATCGCTCTTTCACATGGGATTCTATTGTTTTAGTATTGCAGTAGCACCTAGGAGCCTGTCACGGACCCCATCATGCTGGGCAAACACAGGAATACAAATTCCATCTTGTGGCCTAGTCACTCTCTAGTCCCACACTTAATGATGCTCAATGGTGTCCCGACATCCTTTGCTCCCCCCACGTGCGTATTCTCACCTTTCAAAGTGTGAGTTCACCTCTGTCTACCTCGCAGGAGTCGTGGACATAAAATAGCTCACCCCAAAGACTCACTTAATAGCCCTTCTCTCTCTAGTTTTGCTAGCATGTGACTTGTCAGAATGTTGGTGGTTTTAAAGATGCTTAGTTAAGGTTTCACTCGTAGGAAGAAGCTGCTTGTGGGCAGTTAGCGAAGTTTAAAACTTTCTAACCACCAGATGGAGCAAAGGAACTTTTAAAAAAAACAAACAAACCCAAAACCCATCACTAACGTTTTGGCTAAGGACCTCCAAAGGATGCCAGCTCTGAGCCATTGAGTAGGTGTTTCAGCCAGGCAGATAAACCAGTGTTCCTGCAAGACTTTTTCCTGTTCCTCGCTCCTTGCGATCTAGTGCTCTTAAATTGGCTGTGAACTGGTTGCTCAAAGAGTCCTGTAGGAGCTGAAGACTGGCTGCAGTTTGGTGAGCTGTCGGTATGTGCTTTGGGAGCTTCCCTCAAATCCCAACCTTCGATAGGACATTCGCTGTTCCAGCCCCAGCCTCGTGGAATCTCTCTAGACCTTTGTTCTGAATAGTGTGGGGTGATCTTGCAGTGCTCAGAGAGCCATTTGTTAACTAAGCTGAGCCAACCAAGCTAATTTCACGTCTGCCCCCAAGCCAGGCTCTCACTAACCCAAAGGGTCGTGCTTGTTGCTACTACAGCTAAAAGCAGCTTCACTCCTAGCCCTGACATCCTGAATTCAGTATATATTTGGATTTGGGAAGTGGAAACACAACCTACAAGAACTTCAGAATGTTCCACGTTCATGTGCGTCTCTTAATCTGTTGCGTCGGCAGAACTCGGTTGGAAAGCTGGCAAGAATGGGGCCCTTTCTCATGGTCTTCTAGTAATTGTGGCCCTGTCCAGAGCCAGGAAATGCAGAGACTAAAATAATGAAAGCAGGAGTTAAACGACTTTCTCAAACTTTGAAGTTTCAGGTTGGCTCTTGATAAGGTTGGACGTAAGACGCATAATGAGGAGCTGGATTGTGTTCTTTTCCCCCCAAATACTGCTGTGTAGAGCTGGCTTTTTGGTTTTGCCCGTTGGAGGAGTTAGCAATACCTGGATCTGGATTTGGATTCGAAACACCTCTGAGTAGGGAGGATGCAGGGGACATGTACTGGTCTAGGCCTCTCCAGTTACTTTAACTTAATCAAAAGGGCTGGTTTTTGCATCTGCATAAAGTTAACTCCCCCTTGCAAGATTAATTCTTGAGAATGGAGCCCTGTCTCTTGGCTGCAATCTCCGCTTTGTGCGTTTATAATTCCAGCGTCCGGACTTTTGGCAGGATCTCCTTTTGAGAGGGGAAAGGGCGAAGTGGGGGCAAATGTGCTTTTTTTCTTTCTCCTGTGTGCTGCATGCAATGTGCAGACCGGCAGCTGTTGGCGCTGCCTTTATCCATCCTGCCTCACCCCAGTGTGAAATAGACCAGGAGATGCTCACAGAACTCATGATTTGGGGGTAGGGAATGTGGCTGGGTGGGGCAATTGCTGGCACTTTGTGGTTGTTTTATTGGTCTTCTAAAAGAGCAGGGACTTGTGCAACTTAAAAATGCTGTGCTGCTCTGGTTGCATAAGCTCTGGTATAAAAAGGGACGGTATCTGGGAAAAGAACAGGAAATTTCCTAATCCTGTTGCTGCCTGTTCCTTGTGATCACTCTGTCCCCAATCCTGCAGAGCGTTCCAACTGGGCTGCGTGCAAACTTGCACCAAAATAGCTAAATCGTTTGAGAGTCACTTTGGTTGCTTCATTGCAGATCTGATTGTGGACATTTGCACTGAAATAACTAAATCAGTTTTGATTCTCTGTTGTTTCAAAGCAAGTTGGCATGCGAGAAGCCCTTACACAAGTGTGCAGTCCCATCAACATTAAGTTCATGCATCTGTCTCTGCGGGATGGGCCTTGCTGTCCTTTCTCTTTGTCATTCGGGCTACCAGCATTGAAGTTTGGTTTGGGTAGTGTGCTTATCTAGCATGGAAGCACACAGCAATTTCCTCTCCTCCACCTCCTGTTGAGCTTAAACAAATATTTACTACAGGAGAAAGTTCTCGCTGCAGTTGTTGCAAAGTTCTGAGGCTCATGTGGGAAGATTTCTGTCAAGTGCCTAAGTAAAAAACCGTTTCTATACCAATCGGAACATAATTTATCCTTAAGTTGTTCATCGGTGGTGGAGTTTTTTGTGGGTTGTTGTTTTTTTTTTTTGGCTGGCATTTCTTTTCTATAAAATACACTTCACAAATCCCAGTCTGTAATGCAAGGGAGTTAAGCATCCAACTCTCCTTGACCTTCAATGGGATTTGGGCACCTAACTCATTAGGCTCCGAGAGAGAGAGTGAGTATGTCTGTCTCTTATGGAATACTGGTAACCACTCCATAGCTAAGTTTGGAAGCAAGTTCCTATTGTAAGACTTTTTTATTTATTTATTTATACCGTTATTGATCCACCGTCTAAAATCCACAAACAAAGGATTATCTGCCTAAAAACAGATAGGTTAGATCTCAGACAAAGGGGGCAGAGTTAAGGTTGTTTGAGGTTCCTTGACTGAGTTTCATAATTTAAAATGTTTAGGTTCCTTGTAAGTTTACCTCTAACTCTGAACTTCATGGCTTTACAATGGGCTTTTTCCCTGTGCTATAACTTGTGGGTGTATAAAACAGATATCCAAAATGTGGTGCGGTGTGGGTGTGTAAACACACATTAGTATGTCTCAGTCATAGCAAGAAGGAAAATGCAGGTCCAGCGGAGTCCTATTTCAGCCCAGGATGTAACCTACTTTTTTCTTTCCAGTATCATCACAGCTACCATCGCTTACATCTACGATCTCTGACCATTAACTGGCAGCGCTATCTGCCCATACACGGCATTGAGCCGAGAGGAAAAGTGCTTGAGTGTCAAATAGGAAATCGGTCTCTATTTTAAAGCACAGGTTTGCACGGAAGCGTTGGTAGTAAACAAAGGAAAGTCATGTACTGGCTGTAAAGTTGCTGATGCAGTTAATTGCTGGAGAGGCAGGGTTTAGAGTCTCCCTTGGCACAGCAGAACTCGTTTGGTTGCTGTATTCACTCTTGGAATGATTGTGGGGAGGGAGGGTGGGGTGGGTTCCCCCCCTGCCCCACTCTTGATAAATTGTATTTAATGACTTGTGTGCTGTTGGGTTGCAGGCGGCAGGGCTGATCTCAGTGGAGTACCTCAGTCTTGTATGTGTATCTTAAGGTATAGGAGAAGATAACATGCCAGCCTCAAGCACCATCCTCCAGCGAGGGAGAAGCGAGGTCACTGGAGCTTCTCTCTTTTCTAGGGAGAGCTCCCCCTCTTCCCCCATGCGGCATTGACTGTATAATAAAACTGCATGGGGGGGACACAGAAATGCCTGGGGAAGAACAGGGATTGAAACCTCATGTATCCTTAAGTAACATGCAGATGTTTGTGTGGTCCTATTCTCCTCTATTTGTGAGCAATGCCCTGGCCTATGAAGCATGAGGTGCTGGCCGCTGTCGGTCAGGCGAGCTGGTCAAGATGGACCATGGGTCTGATCCCATAGGGCAGTTCCTAGGTTTCTATTGCAGCATTGCCAACTCTCTGGGGTTTTGTTGAGTTCCATGATTGGGGATTTAAGGTCAACCCCAAATAACTCCTCAAATCCTGCCATGATGTGAGAATATTAACATTTCTAGCCTTTATGGTTGTGGAGAGAATCTGGAAAATGTGACACGCACACGCACCCCGGCTCAAACAGAGGGCAAACAAAAAACTCCGGTTTTAAATCATGATTTTTAGGGGACCTTACTCTTGACTTGTTTTAAATGCTCGGGCTTGGCAGTGCTGCTCCTGGGGCCTCTGCAAAGGTACTTGTGGAAAGGCCTGGGAATCCTGAAGGCAGTGAGAGGGATGGCTCCTCCAGAGTTTGTCGTGAGATATGGGAAGGTTTGTCTTTTTGAAATATTTCAGTCATCCAGTCAGGGAGAAACCCCATTTTACGTGACGGAGGTGACCAATCACGTGGATGCAAACGATGACTAGTCGATGCCAGCAGTTTGGGTGAAATTCACCCCATTGTAGAGGTCCCATCCAAAGTGTATATGCCACTTAATCCCCAGCGGCTTTAGTGGGGATTAAGAGATTTAAGTGGTGCATAGACACTGTGCAGGCTGCCTGCGGAAGCGTGTTTTGCCCTTTCTGCACAGTCCAGGGTCTGAAGATGCTCCTTGGCGAAAGGAACAAAGACATGGAACGAAAATCGGGATAGATGCACAGACAGCTTGCGACCAGGAAAAAGGGCTAAAATCATAATGAATATTGGGCCTCATTCTGGTCTCCCTTATGTGGGCGTGAATCAGGGGTAACGCTTTGGATGCCACTGGAGATACGCTGGTACAGAACTAGCATAAGTAAGAGGCAGCCTCGGCCCATTGTTCATGAAGGGGTAGCTCAAGCAGCCGAAGAGTGGGCAGAGAACTACAGGGGGCAGGGTTAGCCTCACCTGCGCCAGTGGTGTTAGCTCATGTTTCTGCCCTTCTTTCTATGCGACAGTCAGCACAAATTCCCTTTGCTGAAAAGTAACTGTCTGGCTTTTTGCAGCGTAATGACAGGTTATTTGTGTAATTGCTGGACATTCAGGGGTAACCCTGAATTTACCAGGTTTGGACACTTTGTAGACTCTGAATATCTTGCCTGAATCAGACGCCGAATGTGCTTAGTCCAAGCTTTGGAAGATTCTCTGACAGGAGTGTATATGTATATATATATATATATATATATATATATATTTTAAAAGCTTTTTGTGTAAAAGCGCCTTGTTTCTGAATGACGAAACATCAGCAAAAGTCCCTGCCAAGTCTGGTGATGGCACAAACCTGCCCTTTGTTCTGGCCCAGGCATAGTACAGGTGGGTGGCTGTTGGATAGTTCGGTTGGCGTTTGGCACAACCATGCTCTGGCATTAGGGAAGGCAGGGGTTACAGGGTGAGCGGGGAAACGTGAAGGCTGATCTGCTGTCAGGAGTAGCCCACGCAATCCGCTATAGCAGAGAGTTCCCAAACTGTGGTCTGTGGGCTGGTGGTCTCTGGCAAATCCCTGGGTGCTGGCTCCTTTGCTTTGATTCCAGCTGAGGGGGGGAGATGAAATGAGCGGACAGTGTGAATAGCCGGGCTGGTGGCAGACGACAATTCCATTTCACAAAGAGTTCTGAGGCTTCAACACGTTTCCATTCCAGTGCAGAATGAAACCAAAACTGTTGTGTGTGTGGGGTTTGTGAAAACTTGAGACAGATGCTCACCCACGCCGCAATAGCCAACAGCCCAGTGCTTAGAGCAGAGGTAGGCAACCTATGGCACGTGTGCCGAAGGCGGTACTCAAGCTGATTTTCAGCGGCACTCACACTGCCCGGGTCCTGGCCACCGGTCCAGGGGGCTCTGCATTTTAATTTAATTTTAAATGAAGCTTCTTAAACATTTTAAAAACCTTATTTACTTTACATACAACAATAGTTTAGTTACATATTATAGACTTATAGAAAGAGACCTTCTAAAACATTAAAATGTATTACTGGCATGTGAAACCTTAAATTAGAGTGAATAAATGAAGACTCGGCACAGCACTTCTGAAAGGTTGCCGACCCCTGGCTTAGAGCATTCACCTGGGATATTCGAGACCGCTCCAAGTCCCTGCTCTTCCCAGGTCAGACCAGGTAATTGAACCTGGATTTCCCACATCCCAGTTGAGTGCTCTAACCACTGAGCTATTGGCTATTTGGGGGTGGGTCTCCCTCGCTCTCATTTTGATCTGAAGTTCCATCCTGTACCTGAGACGTTCCCAACCAAAGCTTTAGCAATAACGTTACGTTTCTACTGTAAGTCCCAGTTTCAACGAATCGGCATTTCACAGAGAGAGAGAGAACCACCCCCACACACACACCTTTCTCAACATTTCTGACCAGCTGTAGTGATTAGGGCAGGGAGTCTTGGAATCTACTCCCAGCCCTGTCACTGACTCCCTGTGAGGCACGTCCCCTCTTTTGTGCCTCAGGTTCCCAAAATGTAAAATGAGAAAGCGACCTTTTGTGAAGTGCTTGGAGATCCTCTGATGAAAAGGGCCTTGCAGGGTATGTCATGTCTGCATGGCATACTCAGCCCAGACCTATAGGACCTGGGTTTATGGACTTGGTGTTCCAAGTCCACACTTTAGCGTCCACACTGCATTGTAAAACCTGGGTTTACGATGGCTGGCCCTGGGTCCCTCACGTCCATACCACACTGCTCAGACTTTCTGATGCAGATCTGCAGCACGAGCTATGTCCACCCTACAGAATGACTTGAACCCAAGCCCCGGTGGGACTCACCTCCACCAACAGGGTCCTAGGACCTGGGTCCTGAGCGCTTGGTGACCCAAGTCCGACAGATTTGTGTGTGGACAGAAGTGGGGCCTGGGCTTAAGTCTGTGGAGTTTGGGGTCCGATTCCAATCGTCCCGCCCGAAAGTCATCCCTGAGTCTAACGCCACATGCGGGCAAAGTTTCATTCTGTCCATCACTTCTCCCCGCCGTTCTGATGACCCAGGCTGTTTGAGTTAAGGTTGCTCCTCAGGCTGCAAAGGGAGGTTTCCATGCCAAGCGCTGTTGGCCGTGCAGGAACCTGACTCCAATCCACGTCAGATCTCTCCCCATCCGAGCTGATCTCGTGTAACCCCCCCGCCGCCCCCGGTTGCAGGGCATTTCCCAGCTCATCCACACCCTTCTTGGAAGCCCTCGCTCCATGCCTGAGAGCTGTTCTGTGGTTGCGATATTGCTGCTCTCTAATCCCTTCTATGCCTCAACTGCTCTGTTGGCACATTAAAGGCTTGCCACAGAGCGACCATAATTGCACTAAGTGTCTGTTGGGTAATGGACTAAACACTCGCACATGCAGAGGCTGCCACATGCCTGGATATTTAATACCCTGATTGATGTATATTTAGCCGTCCTCCAGCCCTGCGTTCCAGGGAGGCTCGTTTTCCTTCACTGTGTGAACCCTTGGGGTGGGGGAGATGAACAATAGGTCCAGGGTTTTGTCCTTTGCCAGCTGTCTCGCTTGTAGTTCTCCCATCGCGTCGCTGTCCGTGGCTCTGAATCCATTGCTGCATTGCTGGGACTGCCACCCGGTGGCCAGGTGCCCTGGGGGGGAGGGGAAGGTAGGTCTGGGTGTTTTGCTTCTTTGGCAGGATCGTGCCCTGCTCGCTACTTGGTCAAAATGGGAATTACCCTGGTGCCTACGCAGCTCCTCAGTTACTCTGATTAGAAGCGGCTGGCCAGGCCCGGTTGGAGCCAGCCAGCATTGTGTCTTGACTGCAGTTCAGTCCTGCAGCAAGAATTTTAAAGGGACCAAAATTCTTGCTTGGCTAATCTCTCAGCATCCAGCCGCTCTTCGCCTGCCTCGTAGGGTTGTAGCACTTAAAAAGGGAGCTTTGCGGTGTCAGCCCATGAGCAAGAATCCTATATACTTCCGGAGAGACGGAAGCAGCCGGGTTGTGTAGAAATGGCTCTGTGGATTGTAGGAGTCCAGTGAAGCCCCCTTTTGTGTCTAAACGCACAGTAAGAGACGCTCGCTGCTCCAAACAGCTGCCGTGTAAGAGGAGAAGGCAGACACAGGAAGGACGATTATCTTTGTTTTACAGATGGGGGAACGGGGTTGCAGAGGGAGCGGCTCTCCTGATGTCCCGCAGGGAGTCTCTGGCACAGGCAGGAAGCAAATCCAGGTTTCCTATGTCCTGGCACAAGTGCTTGAACCACAAGCCCATCTTTCCTCTCCATTGCCTGTCCTGTATGGGTTTTGCTGGTTCTTTCGGACCCACCCTGCGGGATCCCCTAGCAGGAGCGGAATCACTGTTGGATTCTGTAGCCCCGGCTCTATAAAGGAGAAGAGAGAAGGGTACACTGGGAAATTCCATCCTGATGCAAGAGTGCTACACTCCGTTTGGCCGGGAGGCCGCTCATCGATTGCCCGTGAACTAGACAGATAAGTGTTGTTTGTGCTGTTCACACCCTCCCGCCCCTTCTAAACATTACATTCACAGCTGCCAGCTCTGCGCTGATAAGAGAATGAGATGACTTCCTTTTCTTCTCTCCACCCCCTCTCCCGTCCAGAATAAGCTGGGGGGGGGGGGGGTTGGTTTTTAATAAATAACTTCAGCTGTCACCTCTTCATTCGAAACTCCTCCAGTTCCGTCACCTTGGCCAAACCTCTGAGGATGCTAGAGGCTGGAGCTCTATTGAACAGCAAACTCTACTGAACAGTCCCACCTCTTGCGCTCTACAACCCTGCCTCCTTTCTGAGCTGCCCTGTGGTTTGTGGACTAAGGACTCTTTGTACGCTCCTGGGGCTGGCGAGCCTTGACCGCTATGGTGAGGTAGGAGAATGGCTCTACGTGTCTGTAGCGTCCGTGTTTCAACAAAGAAGATGCTCTTGAGTCAGAGCAAAGCAAAAGGGAGAAGATTGTATAAATTATATGTAGCTCAGGTCCTATAACCTCCTCCACTTGTGCAAATGGACCAGCAGTTAGCACGGTGTGTGCACTATTGCAATGCAAATAATTGTTAATATTGTCCATGAGCAGGTTCTCGTTTCCTTGGAGGTATAAGATTTCTGCAGTGGAAACGGTGTCTCAGATGCTTGGCTTTCCCTGTTTTTTTTTTTTTTTACCAGTGTTAGGAAAGAGTGTGTGAGAAACTTTATTTGTATGATTAGCACAGACTGGGTGCGTGGTGCTGTACGCCAGTGGCTCTCAACCTTTGCAGATAACTGTCCCCTTTTCAGGAGTCTGATTTGTCCTGCGTACCCCCAAGTTTCATCTCACTTAAAAATTACTTGCTTACAAAATCCGACATAAAAATACAGAAGTGTCACAGCACATTAGTACTGAAAAATTGCCCCCTTTCTCATTTTTATGATATAATTATAAAATTAATCAATGGAATATTAATATTCTTACATTTCAGTGTATAGTATATAGAGCCGTAAAAACAAGCCATTGTCTGTATGAAATTGTAGTTTGTACTGACTTTGCTAGTGCTTTTTATGCAGCCTGTTGTAAAACTAGGCAAATACCTAGATGAGTTGATGTCCCTCCTGGAAGCCCTCTGTGTAGCCCCACTGGTACATGTACCCCTGGTTGAGAACCACTGGTCCCTCCCCTGAGGCACTTGGGGTGTGTGTGATCTAACATGTATGTAATGGCATATGTATTACTTTGTAGCAATATTGCATTTATTATTCCTTTGTTTAGAATGCTTAGCCATGCACTGTAGGCAAGTTTCATTTTCCTTAATGATGAGCCACGGTGCCTGCGTATGGGCTTTGCCGCTTCAAAGGGCTGAATGTGTGACTGAATTTTTCAAATACTCATAAAATGCATCAGAAGAAACTCAAGAGTCCTCACAAGGGCAGTTTAGAAAAGTTAGTCGAGACCCAAAGCAACTTAAACTGTGAAAGCAGCTGCAAGTGAGTGAAATTGAATGGAAAGCGGAAAACTCTCTGCATCAGAGCAGGTGGATGAAGTCAGTGTGTGTATCAAGTCTATACTACGCACACTAAATTCCCTTGGGGGAGCGGTGGGCTGGGATAAGAAATTTGTGTTCCTGAAGCCACATTTTGAATCTGTTAAATGCAGCCGGATCGTTGTGAAATTGAGCTCTTCAGGCATAGACCCTCAGAACATAACACTGAGCATGCTTAGATTTTACTCCAGAATTACTGGTATGATCTGGGTGTGGATGGATTAGAACCCTCTCTTTAGAGGTCTGGACTGTGGTTACTTTTCAGTAAGTTAACCTGCTGTCCATTCTGCCGCAAGAGCGACCCAAGGCTCTCACCATTAGCTCATCCTAAGATCGATTGTTTAGTGCCTTGCGAAAGCCACTTCGTTCCCTCTCACCACCTGCCTCCCGGAGTCTCGGCTCCTACCTTGCTGCATTCTGCTTCGAGTCATAGCAAAGCAGCTAAACAAATAACTTTCTGCTCCATGATGGGACGTGCCACTCAGGTGGCAACCAAGCAGTTTTGTAGGTGGCTGGTGACACACTTTTTTTTTTTTTTAAATGCCCCAACTTTCTGCCAGGTGTGTACACAACTTAATTACAATGGGAACAAGAGCATCTGTAACATACAGGCTGGTAAATATCCCAATAATTAAATGAGATGCTTGTTTTAGTCTCTCAGCTGTGTAGTTCCACCTTAGCTTGAGGTTAAAATGCAGTCCTATTGGGGATATGAAGTTGACTTGGTGTATAATGTAATATAATATAATAATACAGAAACTTGCAGATTGGAGAGTTGACGGGTTTTATTTGGCCAGTAATTTTGAATATCTAATTTTAAATGACAAAATACTTGTGGACAACTTGCAAACAGGAAGAGGTAAAAGTTATCAGCTAAATTATTCCCTCAGCTTTTTTATGGGGGGTTGATCTGTTTAAAGTGGCTTAGAGGATTTAGTTGCCCCTCCATTAATTTTAAAGGATGATGGGTCTAAATCCTCTAGGCTGCTTTGAAAATCTCAGCTGTAATTCTTTTCCTACTAATACAGTGGCGTATGATGATACGCTGTTCTACTGACATAGTGTTATTTTATACATTCGGGCCGGGCTACATTAGACCAGTTTCTCCCCTTCATAGGGGACCCAGTCTAGAGTCAAACAAAGCCATGGCCTCTTCTTATGATCTCTCCGAAACTCCCTTGGGTTGAGCTTTTTTTTTTCTCTTGCTTTTTTGCTCCTGTCGGTCACGGTCTATCCATTGCTCAATCGACATACAAAGTCTGGACTGTAGTCTAGCAAGCAGTCTCTCTCAGTGGTATGCAGTGTGCCAGTCATCTAAGCTCTGAAATTCATCCTTAAAACACATTGACTGTGATCTCCTATAGGGCTGCAGGAAGCCTGTAGTCTCCCTAGTTTACATATTGCCTATAGAGGTCCAGGCTTTCTGTGTGTTGGGTGAGGAGAGGAAGGAAGCAGGGTATCAAAATCCCAGTATGAATCTTTGACATCTTTTTCCACTTGCAAAAGTTGTCTACATATAGACACCTGGCTCGCCATCCACCTATATTCCTCTCGATCTATTTATCTTGGGTATTTACACTACACTTGAACTAAGCACCTCACAATCATTGTTTTTCTCTCAACAGCCCGATGAGGCAGGGAATTGCTATTATTAACTGGGGCAAGTCACTTATAGTCTGTCTGAAGTCACAGCAGGGAGCCGGTGTCAGAGCAAGGGAAACAAACCCAGGTCTCCCATGCCTCCAAGCTATCACCATAACAACGGACCTATCCTTCCTCTCCTAGGTCACTTTCCATCCATCTTTGCACGTAGCCGTGCGGTGCTTGGGAACAAAGGCATGGATAAGAACCTGGGTTCATGCTAAAAATATCTGCTTTGTATGCTAACTAGCTAAATGGATGGAGTGGGCTACATTGTGTCTGGCAGGGGAGTAATAAGATGCACATTCTTAAAGCAGTGTCTTTTAAAGAGAGAGAGACAGACTTCTGCAGCAGTATAATCTCACACCCAGGTTTCTGGAGCGTTCTGCCCTTATCCCATTGGAAGAGTCACAGTAACAGTTGGCTGTCAGAGATGGAAGCTGGTCCTTCTCCTGAAAACCCCGCCCTGGCTACCTGATGGCCTGCGCACATGAACGTTGCTTTATGTACATGCAGTCTGGGGGTCCGAATAGCCTTTCACCAGAAGTGGAGAAAACGTGCTCCAGTACCAATGAAAGGTCCAGTTGTGCTCATTGCTTACTCCGTGCTGCTGTTCCACCTGTGGCCTATTCTGTGTGTTCCTGATGTGAAAAGTACCAGATGGCTGGTCATAGGGACTAAAGCCCTCATCTCACCTTGAGCACAGGGCCAGCATGAGCTGCCCCATTGAAGCATCTCAACCCTGACCTAGACTGGCCACCTCTAGGGGACAAGAATGAGCTCTGTCTTCATAGCCCATTGGGTCGTCCCTGCAGAGACTGACAATAGGGTTGCCAATTAGTGCCAACTCTTAGTGGTTTCAGTGATGTGGATGCTTGCCCATAGGGAGCTGTTCTTTCTCTCTCCCCACCTCCCACCCCCATAAACTGTTTGCTTAGTCTGAATGCTTGGTGGGCCTCCCCACTTCCCCCTCCCCACCTTTCTCAAACGTTTCATAGCATGACTGCACTCACTAGACGTATCTGCTGCAGGCTAGATCGTTGGCTGGTGTAGAGGACTTCAGTGGAGCTATGCTGACTAGCACCAGCTAAGAACCAGACTCCAAGTTTTCATCTAATGAGTTAGGAGTTTGCATTGTAGGTGAAGGCACAGATGAGACACTTCAGCCAAACAACCCATCTGGCCGAGCGGCACTCCCCAACCTTTAATCCCTCTGTCAGAGTCCTAAGACTTCACCTAATTTGAGGTGGACGTATCCATGTCTTTACACCAGTGCTGAGTGCAGACATCCAGCCGCTATGATCTAGTGAGGCGCCAAATGAAAGCTCAAGTCTGAGTGCAGGCCTGTGATGTGAAGGAGATGCTGTGACGCTCACACAAGTGACTCGCTAAGCTAAGCGGCTGACCCAGGTTTCTGGTTAATCAAATGTGGCGAATGGGTGGAAACACAGATTCTAATTTTAGAGCTTGAGATGGAAAACGTCGCTGCCGGATTTACATGCAGTGGCTGTTAACACACCAGGTCTTGTGTGGCCCATGACACTGATCCTTTCCTCCAGGCAGGTGTCACGAATAAGTGCCCTTCTCTGTGAGAATGCATCGGGGAGGAGAATGCATCGGGGAGAACAACCCCGTGAACCCCAGTGCGATAGCTCCTCCTTGCAGCTGAATGCCGTGGGGTGCTGCTCTAGTGGCTTGAAAGGGGGAAAACGAAACCTGCCATTGCAGAGCTTTTCCCCTCTCCCCATTTGAGTCCAGGGGCATGGGAAACCATTTACAATTTCTTCCCCGCTTGACACATCGGTTGCCTGCTTGCCGTGTAAACCGAACTCCCAAGTGAGACTTGTCGTGGTGTGATCTGATCAGTAACAGCAGGTACAGTTGGAGAGATTGTGTTCATCAAGTGCAGAGCAAAAGTCCTTGCCAGTTGCTGTCAGATACTATACCCCAGCCTCCATCTCCAAAACGTCCTTTGTGGAAGCAGGTGACACCTGAAAGGGAGTGGGCAAAACGGACACATCCAGGTATGTTCAGAGCCAGTTTCCTGCTAACCGATTAAATTGCGTTGTGTGACTCAAAGCAGTGCCTTCAAAGCCCACCCCGAGGACGCTTCACCGTGGCCCCAGGAAATTAAAGAGAGAGCTTGAAGGGAAGATGTCTGTCTGCAAATGCTGCACCTCCCCTAGTTACAGATACCACCAGAGATTTATTAGAACTGGGGAAGTTAGCAAGAAGGCTGTTTGCTGTGTGCTTTTGACAGCACTGTATGGATAGTTTCCTTCACCATATCACGAGTTAGTAATGATCAGACTTCTAGCATGTACACCCCGACATGAATCATCATCTGGTGAAGCAGTGACTGTTAGAAATGCATGTTAATGTGCAGCGGGGGGGGAAGGGGGAGAATGGAATGGGCTTTGCTATATTTCTATAGAAGCTATAGTGTGGGGCCTTTGTATCTGAATGCAGAAGCGGCCGTAACATTTCATTTCAAAGATGAGGTGTGTTTTCTGCATGTGGTAGGGGAAAGCTTCTCTTTTGGGATACTGGGAATCTGACCCCTCCTCCTCCTCCTGCCCCATCTTGAGCCATCCTCCCTTTCTGGCCAGAGACCAGCTGGGACCCCTTACGGTGCAGCTTAGCGCTGTCCCTGGATTACCTGTTGCAGGTTGTAGTTGTGATGCTAAGCAGCGCAGTACTGACGGGCTGTTGCGTTGGTCATCATGGCCCAGTTTAATGTGACAGTTGAGCGGGCATGCACAATACGTACACGTAACCACAAGCGTGTCGGCGCACACGTACCGTTTCACGCCTGTGCCACTAAACCTCTGCCCGTTTCTAGCAGGGCTCTCCCCGGAAGTCCTAGCATGCGCCGTTAGCATTTCCCTCCCCTGCCACGTCAGCTGCCGTTTTTGTGGCAGCCTTTCCATTTCCAGCTTTCGTGGGGGCCTGGAAATAGAAGCTCTGCCGTCCTGGTGGACAGGCTGTTCTCGCTACCTTGCTGGAAACTAGCCACCGCTTGTGAGGCTTCTGGCTCAGTGTTGCAGGCACAATGAACTAGACGGGCTGCCTGTCTGAGCTGCCCGTGTGCAGAGGCGCACTAGTAATGCTCCATTAGAATCTTACCCGGGGAGCTACTGCCCAGAGCATGGGCGTCTGCTAGACATTCGGGTTTAAAGACGGATGGTGACTCGTCATTCCTTGAGCTAAAACTCTCCCTGAACACTGCCTTGATACTAGGGTGATGGACACCCTTCCATCACATTGCAGGTAGCCTCATACGCTGGCGCCAGTCCGTTTGGGAGGGGCATGTTGAATCCAGCTGGGTACACCTGTGAGGCCGTAGTCACAGCTGCTCCCTGGCCCATGGCAGGGAGAGATCAATGCGTGGGTATGTGCTGATTCCCATGCATGGGAAATCTCATTATTATTTTCACATCCTCTGTGCACCTATATTTGTGTGCACATCTCAGGGTGTGCATGTGGAGGCAAAGCAGCTCTTGCAAGCCCCAGTGCGTCAGCATATCTCTCCGTGCCATGCAGTTCGCTGCGTTCCCGGAGCCGGTCGTCATCCTTCTCCTCCGCAGAGGACGTCTTTTTTTAGCTGCTTCCCTTCCTTGACACTTCATGGCTTTTTATCTGGGGGGGGGAGGGAAGAAAACTGTTGAAAGAGCCTGTCCACTTCAGCGCTGTGGCTTGGCGTGGGATGGGCTGTGAGGAAGTCCCTGTGATATGCAGCACGCTCTGGTTCAGGGTATGAGCTCAGGGCAGAGTCTAGCAGGAAAGCTGCTTTCCAGAGAGCTTTGGGCTTAGCTTTGCTTAGGACCTAGTCTAATCTCTACTGCTGAAACAATTTCCATTACGGGGACTTGGGAAATCAGCGTAGCCACGAGGACTCTAACACTTGGGGTAGAAAAGAACTTGGGTCTGATTTCTCTTTTTTTCCAGGGGGGCTCAGCCTGGCCTTTTCCAGTGGAAGTAAATGGGAGCTGTAAGCTCTCAGCACCTCTGAAAAGAGCTCCGATTCAGGAAGGTACTCAAGTTCATGCCGAACTTTAATGACTTCAGTGGGACTACAGGCATTGCTGAAGTACTTTGCTGAACTGGGGCTCAGGAGGGGCTGGACAAAGCTTCCTTTGCTTTCCGACCAGCTGCAGGAATTAAACATGGGAGGAGAGGGGAAAACGTGTAAAAATGCTGCATTTTTAGCAAAGTAAATGACGACTTTTAGATCGCAGGTGTCTGCGCATAGCCGTACTCAGGTCAGCTGCGTTACTGTGCTTGTAGATGTGTGATATTTAAAGACTGTTGCTTTTAGGGTTGGTTCACCCCAGCTATGGGACGGTGCCTTATGTATTTTGAGCGGTTGGCTCCAGAGTTACAATAGCTAGGGTTAATAAAATGGAGCGAGGGGGAGGGGAGTGGGAAGAGTCATGGTTTCCCAAAACAGGTGTCTACGTTTAGGCTCCTAAATAAGTGACTTTTTTTTTTAAAGGGCTGAGCACTCAGCAGCACCCAGCTGTTCAGTGTGAACGAGAATTTTCAAAGGGTGGCAGTAGATGTCTTAGGCCTGGTCTACACTGCGGGGGAGGGGGGATCGATCTAAGTCCCCCCCCCCCANGGTGGCAGTAGATGTCTTAGGCCTGGTCTACACTGCGGGGGAGGGGGGATCGATCTAAGTCTCCCCCCCCCCCCGGCAGTGTAGACCAGACTACGTGAATAACGTAGCTGAAGTCGACATACTTAGACCTACTCACGGCGGGAGTACAGGAGTCGACGGGAGAGCGCTCGGGGGTTGATTTATCGTGTCTAGACTAGACGCGATAAATCGATCCCCGTTGGATCGATCGCTGCCCGCCGATCCGGCGGCTAGTGTAGACACACCCTTAGAGTAGCTGCTAGTGCCTGCAAGCATCAGGGCCTCCTTGTGCACTAGGTGCTGTAGTGACAGACGGTCGCTGGGCAAAAGGAGTCTGCGGCAGACCTGGGAACGTGAGTTCATTCCCCGTATCCCATTCCGGTGCCTGAACCTCGAGATCACCATCCTTCCTCCCCTTTCCACCCCTCGAGTGTGTGGCTGTCTGGTCAATGCAAAGATGCTCCAGGTGGTTCAGTGCACTCGCCTTGCATCTCTTGGGATACGAGTTGAAATAAGTCCTTGCTCAGGTCACCAATGAGAAGAGCTCCCTCAGATCCCGGTTCCTGTTTGCCCGTGTCACAAAACCATGTGTACAACTAGCAGTCCTCTAAAAAGCATCATTACGTGGCCTGTTTGTTTGACAATTCCATCCAGACTTACCAGGAGTGTGAATGGCGGCCATTCTGATTAGTAAACTTGAAATCCAAATACTCTCTGCAAAGGGAAAGCCTGTTCTTGTGGTTTCTCCCCACTCCTTAGCTTATTCTCTGCCATTCGCTAGCTTTGAGCTGATGACCTGGTTAATAATCTCAGGTTTCCCCAGGGAGGTAAGGCATGGCCCTGTGATGGGATTCTGACTCTTCACTTCTTACATCAGAGCCTTCTTTAGATATGTGAACTCTGCACACAGCTGTCTCCCGCAGAGTGGCTTTCCTGCTGAGCGTGGGTGCGTGTGGACCCAAAGTTGGCCGAGGGTGGTCAGTAGGATTCATTTGCAACAAGCATGCTGGGCCTCAAGACTCAGTCGGGACCCAACGCTTAAACCTACGTGCTCTTCCATTCAGCCTGGACAATCTGGGGGGCAGGTCTTAGCAGCAACCAGGCCTGATTTAGAGAGGCAGCATGACCTGCTGGATACGGTGCTGAACTGAGAGTTGGGAGATGTGGTTCTAATCCTGGCTCTGCTGTGCGTCCCTGAACATGTCATTTCACCGCTTTATGCCTCTCTCTGTTTCCTTAAAGTGTGTATTCTTTGCATCAGGGGCTCTTGGGCGATGTGTCTCCACAGTGCCTCGCATAGTGGGGCCCTGATCTCTGCTGGGACTTCTGGGAATTATTGCAATGCAAATGTTATGGACTCTAGGCCTACTTTTGCAATGGCATCTCCGCAAATGGACTTTATTGAAGCTGTGGGTCTGCCCATGCAGATGTCATTGCAGGACACCGTCAAATAAGGGTTTAATTTGGGTGGGATAAAGCAGTAGTTATATATTAGTGTTACTTGTTTCCTAAAAGGGAGCATTATTGATACGATTGAGATATTTGTGTAATGCTGTGTGTATAGATTGGGTAGTTACATCTCAGCAGCTTTATTTCCAATATAATTTCCTATTTCCACTGCAGGGCTGGGTGAAATATTCACAACTTAATTTAAAAACAACAACAAAAGAATTTTGGTTCAGATTAGCAATATTGCTCCAACTTCCAGGTAAAATAACTACGAAATTCTGCTGCTTTTTGCCATTTGCAAATAGGAACATTTTTGGAGTTTAAATGGGTTCCACTTTAGTACGTGAAAGGTCCTCTTTTTGAAGCAGAGATTTCAACCCTCAGAATTCAATTCTGACACAGATCAGCTTTCATACAAAAACATGGCAAAAGATTGCATTATTTGGTGTGGAAATTCTGGGGTTCAGAATCTCTGAAATTTTGCATGTGTGCACACACACAACCCATGTACTAATGTGCAACCCTAATAAGTTGCTAATTGAGTCCTATCTAGGCATTTAGTGTTATACAGCCCCGTGGTGACATGGTCCCGTCCTGACGTGCTTCTCTTATCTCATTAAGATGCAAAGTAGGGCAGACACCAATAATGCATGAGATTCCAGTTTAACTTGAAAGAAGGTGGGCATTGCATGGAAAATGCAGCAGCACGCTGTTCGGGGGAGAGATTTGAAGGAAAAGGTTTGGTGCATAGCCACAGGGATGCTGTTCCATGTGGAAGAAGGCATGCGGGTGAGAGCAGGAGCAAGGGACAGAAAGGATGGCCGTGATCAAAGCAAAGGGAATGAGAAGGAGAGCAGGAGGGAATAGGTGCAAAACCTTGAAGGTGTGAGTGGGAATCTCAGTGGACATAACACTGGGTCAGATCTTGAGCTATTGTAAATCAGCAATTTACACCAGCTGTGCATCTAGCCCAGAAAGTGTAAGCTACATATTTATGCCCACTGCCTTTATGGACAAGTCGGTTTCTGAAAATCTGTCTATGAAACCATTGCCTGCCACAGTATTCTGGCTTCACCAACCAGGAACATGTGGGTGGTGAACAATGATTTTTGAAATAGGTCCTTTATGAATATACCTATGGAGAAACAGCCCCTCTGTTGTATTAACTGTATCGTAGCCTGTCCACCACAGTGCAGTGCAACGCAGCTTTATTTTGTCTTCCATGCTGTCTCTTCCATTCAAACTAGATCCCTAGCAATTAAATAATAAGCAGAGATGGATAGTAAGAGTCGAAGAGGGACCTGATTCCTCATTGTCCCGCACCTTGTGTGGTCACCTGGATCGCTGCAAGGAGGGCGTAGACGGTAGCATTTCACACCCATGCTGCACAAGACACAGGGTGAAGCAGAATGGGACCTACGGTGGTGTCAGGTGACCTGGAGAGCTGTGGCCTAAAGCCCATTGAAGGACAGTGGCAAGACCTTTACTGGGCTTTGCCCTAAGGGCTTGGTCCAAAGCTCCGTGCAGCCAGTTTCACGGTCTGCAGTGGACAAGGCTCCAGCAGCAGGCGGCTCGGCCAGAGGCTGGAACTAGAAGAGGAGAAGGGATGAGTTCGGTGGGTAAGTTTCCAAGCCTTAATTCAGCAAAGCACATTGGTGGAAGACCATTCAGACTCGGATGTTTTTGTAGCCTCCCTCTAAGGGCAGTGGAAATGCATGTTCGTACATACAGATGAAAAGAGGCTATAGGACACTACCGATTGTTAGCGCCCTGTCTCTAGCCGGAACCACATAGGTAAAGATGGTCTAGAATTGTCTGGCTCAAGAAAGCAGAAGCTCGTGAATTCCTTTGTGTTTGGTGTAGACTTACCAATGGCTTGCGGCATAGGTAACCCAGAGACTGCAAGGGGTGATTGATTTCTGTATCGCGACCCTGAGGGTGTTATGAGGCCAGAGAACAACCACCCACTCCAAGGTTAGCAATTGCTCAGAATGGAACTGCCGGGTCTCCCCTCCTGCCTGTTTTCCCCCCCCCCCCCAAAACCCAACTCTTCTAGTGAAATAAACTTGCTCTCCATTACCGTGTGAAGTCACAATGGTGGCGTGTGAATGTTTCTTGTAAAAACTGGTGGTGACCTTCCAAGAGAAACAGAAAGCCAAGAATGATGATATAGTGCAGGGGTAGGCAACCTATGGCACGCGGGCCGAAGGCGGCATGCGAGCTGATTTTCAGTGGCACTCACACTGCCCGGGTCCTGGCCACCGGTCCGGGGGGCTCTGCATTTTAATTTAATTTTAAATGAAGCCTCTTAAACATTTTAAAAACCTTATTCACTTTACATAGAACAATAGTTTAGTTGTATATTATAGACTTTTATAGAGAGAGACCTTCTAAAAACGTTAAAATGTATGACTGGCACCCGAAACCTTAAATCAGAGTGAATAAAGGAAGACTCGGAACACCACTTCGGAAAGGTTGCCGACCCCTGATATAGTGGATAGCATGAGATTAGGAGCCGGGACTCCTGGGTTCTGTTTTTCTAGCTTTGCACCTGACTTGCTGTGGGACTGAGTAAGCTCTTACTTACCCCACACCAACTTCAGTGACAGTAATGTAAACTGATTGAAGTGTCCATGCAGAGGTTTGCCCTGATATAACTAAGGCTACGTCCACACTACCCGCCCGGATCGGCGGGTAGCGATCGAATTATCAGGGATCGATCTATCGCGTCTCGTCTGGTCGCGATAGATCGATCCCCGAACGCGCTCCCTTCGACTCCGGAACTCCAGCAGGGCAAGTGGAGTTGCGGAGTCGACGTGGGAGCCGCGGCCGTCGATCCCGCGCCGCAAGGACGCGAGGTAAGTCGCGGTACTTCGAAGTAAGATACTTCGACTTCAGCTACGCTATTCTTATAGCTGAAGTCGCGTATCTTACTTCGATCCCCGCCCCTAGTGTGGACCAGGCCTTTAGCAACATCATAACCAATTCTAGTTGAACTTGGTGCAAGTTTTGTGTGTAGATATGACCTAAGCACCTGATTATTTTCAGAAGTGCTCGGCACGTACAACTTAATTTTGAAGCTAGTGAGCCTGCGAGAGTTCAGAACCTCTGAAAATCGACTCCTTAACCACCCGTGCCTCGGTTTCCCCACTGTAAAGCGAAGTTGTAAGCCTGAATCCGCTACGGTTTCTAAAGCGCTTTGAGGCCCTCTGTGGAAGGTGCTAGAGAAATGAGAAGTGTTACTAGAGTCGGGAGCGGAGTTCCCGTAACTGCCATGTGATGAGAAGGGGGGTGTTTTTCAAATGTGCCCAAGTGACTTAAGAGAGCAAGTTGTACTAGCTTTCCATAACCCTTCTATGCTCAAATTACGTAGGGGGTGTGTGGAAAATCTGCCCAAATCTATGCAAGCTGTTTACTGTGAACCAAATTTGATTCTCAAGGCTTCTCCACCCTGGTGATGTTTGCACTGGTATATCTGCGCTCGTGCAAAGCCCTAGTGTAGATGTTGCACTACTGGTTGGTTGGTTTTGTTTTTTTTAAAGGGGGCACCTGGAGTGGCTTATCCTGGATTCAAACTGGGATAAGCTGCAGCAGTGCAGCTCCATGGTGGAAAAACCTCCCCACCAAACAGACAAGGCTCCAGTTATGCTCGGTCAGTCCAGAGGAACGCCACTGGCTTTGGGATCAACCTCCCCTTTCAGTTATTTGCTGTCTCGACTTCCCTAAATGAGTGGGTTGGGTTCTTTATACAGCATGTTACCCTCACTTCAGCTTTTCCTTTTTCATGTACTTTTGGCTGTATCTCTGGGACCTGTCTGGGAAGGAGGATGGTGACTTTTTTCAGCTGACATGCAGCTTATCTGAGAGAGGCTCTGGCACAGTTTTCACAGGCAAACCCTCCCTCTTCCCACCCCATGCTGAGCCAAACTAGAGGTTTGAGGAACACGCCCTACCCTTCTCCATTCCCCAGTTCACCCCTTCAAAAATAAAGCGCCGAAGGGAGTTAGGCACCCCACTAGACTTTGATCAGGAGCATGTAAAATAAATGAAATGATCAATAAGAAACAGTAGAGCACCTGATTTAAAAAAAAAAAAAGAGAGAGGGGAAAAAACCCACCAAGGGACTAATCTAAGGCTGGCAGCTAAGTTTGTGGAACATGACTCTCAGCTATCAGGGTGATGAGTGCATTAGAAGCAGAGAACCGATTGGTGGGTAAGCTCATCTTTTCACCAAGATAAGGATGCGATTCACTTCTAGAAACAAGGGGGAGGGAGTATGGCCTGATGGATAGAGCACTGGATTACTGGGTTTTAGGAGACCTGGGTACTATTCCCAGCTCTGCCACTGGCCTGTTGGGTGACCTTGGGCAAGTTGCTTCACCCCTCTGTGCCTCAGTTTCCCCATTAATCCTCATTTTACAAGTGGTCTGCTCAGGCCTGATTTTAGCCCAGACCCACGCCTGAGAGGGTTGAATAGTTGTGTTTTTTTTTTTTAGCCTGACCCCTCCCTGCTGACCCTGAGTCGCTGTCGTGTCTCTACTCGCCCAGGGTTGGCATGGCTGGTGGCTGCGTGCTCCCCTCCTGCCATCCGCGCCCCAGGCGGTGTTCTGCGCATTGCGGGATGAGAGATGCTGCCATCCCTCGGCAGGCACATTCATTCAGGACTGCACGCAGTGAGATGGTGGCAGCTCACAGAAGTGGGAGCCCGCTGGCAGGAGGAGGAAAGCCAACCCAGCCTGGACGTGACACTTGTAGTCGGGTTGGGGTTGGTTTGCAGGACTCTAATGAGGATAAAGATACTGACCACCTTTGAGAGTCATGTTGAGCTGTACTGATGAAAAGCGCTATAGAAAAGCCGGGTATTTGTTTATTTAAATGTATAGTGTTGGAGTGAACCCGATAGCTGCTGTTAAAGGACCAAAAGGCAAATAGCACTGAAAAAGCGTGAGTCCTATTTGATGCTTGTTATGACTAAATCATGTTACTTATGTTTTAACCTCCTTTATCCCATTCATCCGAATGGCCGTTCTGTTGGACCCCGCTATTGCTAAGCAACGCCTTGTGGACCTGGCAGCGGGGAAGGGTTTAACGCAACCTTTTCTTGACCATATATAGATGGGGAGGGAGGAGAGGGCTCAGTATGAAGCATTTTGCCCAGGAGTGACTCATCATGTAACTGAGCAGTGTTTCTCTGGGGAAGTCCCTTTGAGTGTGTACACTAACCAGCTACTTCAAAACTACATGGAAAATATCTGTACAGTTCTTGTCACCGGGCTGATGGAAAGTCTGCCGCTGGTTACAGGGTGCAGCTAGCAATTGGAAATCTGTGCACACCTGGGCATCTGCTGCAGCCCCCTAATCTACCAGAGTAGACTGGCTTCTACAAATATAGGAATTGCCATACCTGATCAGACCTGTGGTCCAGGTAGACCAGTATCCCACCTCCAGCCATGGCTAGTCCTTTCAGCTTCAGAGGAAGGTGGAAGAAACCCTGTAGTAAGCAGTTTTGGGATAACTTGTCCCCAGGGAAATTTCCTTCCTGACCCAGTTAATGAGAGTGACTTCTGCCCTGAAGCATGAGCGTTTATATCCCTTCTAAAATTCCCTTTTTGCTTTTCTTTTTTATTCTTACTGATGTGTTTTTAAATATTCCTTTTTTTTTTAATCCAGTCCTTTTTTTTTGCATCCTGCTAAGCTCTTGGCCTCAGTTACCTCTTGTGGCAATGAGTTCCACAGGGTGATTGTGTGTGTTGTGTGAAAGTTTTTGGCTGATTATTAACATGAATGCAATTATAGAGGTTTAGCTGTGATATAAATAAAAGGCTCAGTGCAGCGTGCTAGTCATTATAAGAGTCTTCGCCTCTAGGTAATGTCCTAGTTGTCTACCGTGGAGTATGTGCCTTCAACCCTGCCAACAAACTAGGCTGGAAAGGGAAATTTGACTAAAAGATGGTCTTGGGGTAAAACCACAGCACTGGGCATGAGGAGATCTGGGTTCTGTCCCTGGCTTTGCCACAGGCTTGTTGTTTGATCTTCAGCAAGTCCCTTCGCTTTTCTGTGCCTCTGCTCACCTATCTTCAAAATTGGCGGGGATAGGGGAGGAATAATGCTTTCCTGCCTCACAGGTGGGCTGTGAAATGAAATTGATTAGATTGTAGAGCACTTTGACATCCTGGGATGGAAGATCTGTAGAAGGACAGTGTTACGGTTGAGTTGAGACTGTGAATTCTCAAGTGAATTGCAAAACAAATTTTAAAAAAGTTTTTGCCCTTTTTTGGGAGTTAGTGACTGTCCCAAAGATGTCTCAACCAATTGTTCATGGGTTGTTTTATTTTTTGTGGTGTGCGCATATTAACCCTGCATTTATCAGCCCCTCGCTGCTGTCTGTTGGAGCAAGATTCAGAGGACCTTGGTAGTGATGTCGCACAGGACTATAATCTGTGCTGCCCACCCAGCCTTCATCAGTGCTGCGAATTCTCCCACCCTTGATCTAGTACCAGTGGGAGCACTAGTGCAGACTTGCCACTGGAGTCCTTCCCTGTTTGTCATCAAGACTAGCTCTGAGCCAAAGGTAGGGAGGTGAGACAGTTTAAAAACTCGAGTGCCCTCTCTGTACTCGTGACCAGAGGGCTGGGGGATTATGGGGAGGCAGCAAGCCACACTCAACTTTTTACAAGATTTTGAAAAAGCATTCTTGTGAGTTGACTAAGGCCGTGTCTACAGTACATGGTTTTGTCAACAATAGTCAGCTACTTCTGGGGTCCTCAAGCATTGGTGCACCTCACTCCTGCCTCTTCTCTGCCTGTGGCACAGAATAGTCTAGTCTCCGGGGGGCTGTAATACTCTGTTGGATTTAGTGTTTGGGTGCTGGGCGGTGTCAGTGGCCTGTGATATGCAGAAGGTTGGGCAGGCTGATCTGGTGGTGGGCCCTTTGCGCCGTGATCTCTAGGACTAGGCTTGGCAGAATTCAATCTTTTTAAATAACTTTGATGGAAAATATTGATATTTTTAAGCATTTTTTCTGACTTTTCACTATTTAAACTCCCACAGTTGCAGGAAGCGTGTGTGTGTGCGCATGTGTCAGACTGCGGAGAGGTGTGGGGGGTCAGATCATAATGGCTTAACAGAAGTTGAGATTCAAACAGTTAACGGTTTATAACCGTTAAAACACATCAGCAGCATCATGTGTCTAAATGTACGAAGTAAATAGCCTTAAATTATAGTCTAAGAAGTTCTCAAGCAACATTTTGCTTATTCTGCCTATCTGTAAATTTTGAGTATCAATGTCACCTTGGTTTGGGTGTGTACGGTGAAATCCATGTTTACCAACATTTATCAATAAAAATCGAATCCTTCCAAGCATACCTATGACTTTGTTGAAATCAAATGAGTACATAACTTGCCCCCCTAAAGTAATACATTATTCTGCATACATGTATATGGTATCCCTTATGGAAAAGCCCTATAGAATTGATAGGTCTAGAACAAACAGGGTTCTATAGAAATGACTTTCAAATCCTGTGGACTATAAAGGAGCATTATCCCTGCTATAGAACTGTAGATGCTGGTTTCAAAATTCAGTCCAAATGTTCTGTTTCCCGTACGTTCCGTAAGACTTGTTCCCTAAAGGATGCTTTAAGTGATGTACAATGGAATGCTTAGCTGTCTGGATGCTGATTGCTTTGGGAAAATGGAAAATATTTACCTGTATGTAAAACTGACTCTCTATTTGCTGGATGTGTTTATTTAACACACTCCCTTTAGGCTAGGGTTGGTATAATTATTCTCCTGACCGGGATTTTAATTGAACCAGACTAGAAAGAGCAAAGGAGGCAGACTTGTCTTATCAGGTTTAGGAAATGTTTTATATGCAGGCACGCTTTTATGTAGAACCGCTATTACCATACTATTAAGAGAGAAACTAATCTACATGTATGGAAACATCTCAAAGCAAACGCAGCATTTACGGGAGTCAATGCCCAGTTTTGTTAAAACACTAAGCTTTAATATACTAGAACAAATGTGACACCCACACATCCCACGCCTCCCTAAAAGATACTGAATTAAACTGCTTGCTTATTTCCATCTCCGTATCAACAAATCTTTGTGCAAGAGGTCTTAAACACCAAACTATGACACAGGATCTCCATGCTGCTCTGCGTTGTGTACTCATGATGACTTCTGTTTCCCAAACATCTTGCTTGTTTGCTCTCCCACACTGATTAGCGGTTCAGTGTTGCCACCTGACGTGATGGGGATTTTTTTTTTAATCCCTTGTCTTGCAATATTTGATATTAAAGCCCCAGCTGCTGGAGTCAAGTAATTACTTGAGAATCTCTGCTTTCATTGTGTGTGTGTGTGGGGGGGGAGAGTTTCATGCCCTTGTGGTTGTGGAAAAAAGATAGAAAATGTGACCTAGAGACTCAAAACACAGAGGGGAAATAAAAAGAATCCAGCGTTTATTGTTTTAAAAAAACCCTCATGATTGATTTTATTTATTTATTTTATTTATTTTTAGGCCAAACTCACAATCTTTGAATGTTTGGGGCTGGCAATATGGGAGTTCTCAATGCTTCCACTCCTGCCTTTGGCCTTTAGCCAGTTCCTGAATGATTTCTTGACACTTTGCTCTTCCCTTTGCAACTCGGTGGCTTTTCAGGGATGGGCAGTTGCTGGGAACTTGGGGTCTGCAGGGTATTAATTTTATTGTTTTTGTTTTCATTTGGAAAGCACCAGGTACTTTGGGCACTATACTGACCTGGGGGAAAGTTGATGGGGGGGAAAAAGACGTGTGTGGGGACACTAGACCTAAGGAAGGTTGTAGCGTATGTGTGCACTCCAGAGACTATGCCATCTTAGCAGTGTTGCATAACCCTGTAATGTAGATGCAGCCTGCGCCAATGGAAGGGGTTTTTCTGTTGGTGTGGGAGCTTCACCTCCCTGAGCAATGGTAGCTAGGTTGACAGAAGCATTCTTCTGTCAATATAGCTGCATCTGCACTGGGGGTTAGGTCAGCATAGCTACCTTGGTCGGGGTGTGCCTTTTTTTTTTTTTTAAAGTAGCTATGTTGACCTAACTTGCATGTAAACGAGACTCTTGTGGTGCAACTTCTCTGCATAGACAAGGCCTAAAGGCTTTTCTATACGTAGAATTGCCTAACGAGTGCTTTGTTCCCGTTAAGCATAACCCAGTGGGAACAAGGCATTTTTGTTCTGGAATAAGTGTCCACACGTGGAGTTGTTAGGAACAGCTGTAGAGCTTTAAATTCACACTCCACCATAATCCACATTCACTTTCAGTTGTAGACAAGCCCTATGAAAGAGTGCCTTCATTGCCCAGTTGAGGTCAACGGGAACTGCGGGTGCCCAGCCCTTTACAGGATGCACTTAGTTCCTCACAGGAGCAGGCCCAACAAGACAGCACTTTCCTCTGGGTCTCCCAGTGTAACTTTTTATCTGGGTGCAAATCACTTCTGGAGGGGTGCACACAAAGTTTGTCCCTCTTAAACTCTGTTCTGAGAGCGTAAGCCATGTGTCGTTGTGCGAGAGACCAGGCAGTGTGAGGTAAAACCATGTGAAATGAAGTGGGCAATTGCTGTTTTTATGGCTCATTACAATTTGTAACACACCCTCCTGCCTGCTAACCCTTAATTCCACACTTCATTGTAAGTGGTCTCCTACAGCATGTGTGACTCCCTTATGCTTAACAATCTGTCCCACCTTGTGTTTAGCTTGGACACTTTGGTTACCTTCTCCAGACCTGAGGGAACGGCTCTTTGAAGCTCGAAAGCTTGTTGCTTCCACCAGAATAATGTTCCCTCACCCACCTTGTTTCTCTCAGGGCCTGGGACCAAAACAGCTGCAACAAAACTGCCAACACCACCATTTGTAGGCAAGTTAAAATAGAAGAGTGGGATTTTAAATCCCGTTTTAATGGGAAATGGGCATCCAAACCCCCTTGAGCAGTGTTGAAGACTTCAACCTGGATACGTATTGTTTTCCAAGTTCCCTTTCTTGGCAAAATAGATTTTTAAATAACATTGATTCTTGGAAACCTTTTAGAGTATCCAGCCATTCCAGCATGGTCTCCAGACCTCCACAGGGCTATAAAAAAAGCTTTGTCTATGTCAGCATTTTTTTTTTTTTAGAAGCTGGGTCTAAACCAAACACCCATCCCTCAATTATTGGGTGAAGTTTGTCTTTGGACCTGGAACTTTGTGGGATGAGCCAATGTCCAGATTCACTCAGTTTATAATATAGAGATGAAAACTAATTCTTGAGCCTCAATTGGTTTGTGGATGATGTGGGTTTTGATGATTTAGTTTCAGGAAATTTGAAAATGGTCAGGGAGGTGTGTTTATGGCTGGTGTCAATCTTTTAAAAAACTTTTGTAACAAGGGTTGACCGTTGTTGTTTTCTCCTCCCTCCAGATGAGAGCTTGTTGACTTAGAACTTGTATATTATTGCCACAACACAATAAAAGTAAGTTTTTCGGTCTTTTGTTAGCGCCAGAGTTAGAGTATGTCTTCGCCGGAAAAAAAAGTATGTTTTTAATTTAGGTTAGCTGACTCGAGTTAAAATAACAGTGAAAACATGGCAACTCTGCTTTTAACTTGTTACCAGCTCAAGTTCAACCCCAAATTTCCCTGTAGGTAGGCTTGGAAGGAGTAGATTTTTACTGGTAAATGTCAGTAAACGTGGTGGATTTCACCACACACAAGCTGACAAAATATTTCCATCAATAATTGAAATTTACAGATAGGCAAAGATTTAAAAAAAAAGCTGCTTGAGAACTTAGTTTGATTTTAAGGATATTCATTTTGTCAACATCACATGTCAAAATAGACAACTTGTGTTTTAACGCTTATAGAGCTTTAATGTCTCGAATTTCAACGTCTACTGTTAGGAATTAACAGTCTGATTTCTGACCTCTTCCCCCCGCCCCCACCCCACCTTTGTCTGGCCCCTCCATAACTTCCTGAAACTGTGTCATTCGAATTCAGCCAAGCGGCAGCCTATCTACAGGCTTAAGTGGGGCATACGCCGTGTGCTGGCTCCTGTGCATTGTGGTGAATCTCATGAGCATGAAGCCAAAAACATGATGCTTTTTCCACAACCCCTTATCAGTGACGACCAGCTTTCTGCTTGTGATCCTAGCTGTCATGGGGGTAGATGTTCTGATTGGTGCATTGAGGGAGGATTGTGTGTGCAAGGGAGGGTTATGTGCATGCATGGCTGAGTCAGCATATGTAGCTGGGAGATTTCCCTTCTGAGCAAGATGTAAATTTCATTATTCTTTTTGTTCCTGGCAGCCTTAGTCTTAACACTTCTGCTTTCCCATCGCTAGGGCTGCAGGAAACGTCCTGCACTGGGTGTCTCGGAAAGGGGGAGAACTATTCATTGCCACAGTGGGGGAGGGGGTTCTGTCACCGCGGGGCAGTGGAGTTCACAATTGTGACCATAGGAGTCAGCGCTGGGCATTATGGCGCAGCGGCTGGAGGACTGATGGGGTCGAGAGAGAGAAAACGCAGTGTCCGCATTGATGCCGCGTCAACCTCGGTGCATTGACCAGGCTCGACACCGCTCAGGCAGGTGGGGTTACTACGTTGGCATAATGGAGAATTCATGTCGGTGGGAGTCACGTTTAAGTGTAAACACGTGCACAACTAGGTCAACACAAGGCGGCTTCTGTCAATCTAACTTTGTAGTGTAGACCTGGCCTCAGTGGCTTCAATGCAGCGCTGCATTGGTGCCACTGTAGCATTTCCAGTGTAGACGAGGCTAAGGCAGGGTTTGAAGCAATTGAACTAATTGGGGTTTATCCTCATTTATGAGTAGGGTAAATCCTGGGGTTTGTACCAATTTAAGGCTTGCTCCTACCTGTAACTGGGGTAAGCCCTAACCAGTTCAGTCGTTGCAAGCTCCAGTTGGCCCTTGTCTAGACGTAGGGTCAGCCCCATGTGCAGCTACATAGGTGGCAGTCCACCGCTAGCTGAATTGGGGTTAGTCCCAAGTGCGAACAAGGCTAGTGTAGATGCAGTCTGTGGAGGAGGAGGAGCTAGTAAGATCCTGACATCACAAGAGCAGTTGAGACTCAGCTGTGTTGCCTCAAGGGAAAGTGTTGCATGTGTCATGTGGGTTGTCTAGGTTATCTTGTGTTCACCAGGTGGTTAGTCATTCCAGGTTTTCACAGAGGGCTTTCTGGCATTTTTGTGGTTGTCAAACCTCTTTCTCCTTTTGACTGAGGGCTGGAGCATTAGTCAGCCTGGCTTTACATTTAAACAGAGAGCATCTCTCGCTGCATTACTGTGTCAATTCCTGTCCAGACTGAATCAAGCTTTCATAGCCTTCTTCCCTCCAGAAAGGCCTGAGTAACTTCCTTCTGTGCGTCTGGCTCTTGTGCTGTGTTTAACTTGTCTCGCTTCCTGTCTTGTTTTACAAATTTCCTGGGGCAGCTTCTATTGTTGAGGTCTTTAAACCACGATTTGAGGACTTCAATAACTCAGACATAGGTTAGGGGTTTGTTACAGGAGTGGGTGGGTGAGATTCTGTGGCCTGCGTTGTGCAGGAGGTCAGACTAGGTGATCATAATGGTCCCTTCTGACCTTAAAGTCTATGAATCTATGAATATTGTTGATCTTTGGGTTCCTGAAAAGTGCTTGTGTTTTATTTATTTATTTTTATTTTAAATTATATTTTTGGTTCGAGTGAACCATGGAGGAAATCTTCCATTTCTTTGTAGAAAAGCAGACTTGTCTGGAGAAGATTTCAGCTCCAAATACAAAAATGATGGTTGTTACTTTAAATGAAGACGGAGATCTAAGTCTTTTAAGGCTGACCCAGTTCCACAAAAGCAAAAACAATTTAATAGTTGCACTGTATGTTTTATTTTACAGTGGGTCACTTATGCAATTCATGTTCACTAAAACAATGGACTTCTGGTGTTGTCAGATTAAGCTGGGGATCTCCCTAGAAGCAGCTTTCTTTCAAGACTTCTTTCAAATACTTCTTGCTTCCTGTCAGGGCAGAGGTTATTGCAAGAGCAGCTTCCCTTTTGGGCTAACCTTGAACCCGAAAATTAAAGACGGGCCAAAAAAAAAAAAAAAAAAAAAGGGTGGATAGCTGGGAATTAAGTAACCTGCATTTGTTTCAGCCTCATCAAAGGTTTGGTTTGGAATGTGTATTTGAACTGAACCCGTGAGCCCTCAGTTTTTGCACAGCTATTCATACATGCACAGAGAGTCCTTCACAAAGATTTTGCATTTAGGAAAGGGAACTACCGAGTGGGGATACCCTTGTGATAACCATCTGTACTTGAAACAGTTGCTTTCGTGCTGGGAGTCTGCAGTTAGCCGCGTTTCTGGGCCAGAGAACTATCCCAAGGCAGTTCTCAGCAAGTCATTCCCTTCTGCACGTAGCCTTCAGAAGGAGAGACCTGCGGGGGAGGCTTTGTTTTTTCTCTGAGCGTCCAGTGAGGATCTGTAACCCTACTGATGTTTGGAAGAGATTCTTCCACTACTGAACTCGGAAGTTGGCCTTTCCTGTCTCTGTTTATGAGGACCACCTAGGTTTTCATGCTTCGTGCTCACTAAACACAGCGGGGTGTGTGCATGGATGTTTGTATTGACTTCTTTCCAAGCAGGAGGAGTGATGAGGGAAGCATCTTGGCTTTTAGGTTCTGCTTAGCTTTTGAGAGATGTCACCCAAGTTGACAAGCCCAAAACCTGACCCCCTGAGGCGCCACCTCGTCCTCTGTTCCTGACGGCCTTGTTCCAATTTTGGGTGAGCAAGGGTCGGGGTGCTGCATGTGACAGGCCCACATTTCTTTGCCATAGTGCACTGAGAATCAGTAGCCAAAGAAACAGATGCTAATGAGCATTGCAATAGGCCCAGGGCAGCTAAGGAGATACGGGGCGGAGGAAGAGACTGGAAAACTAGAGGATACTGGGCATCTCTCTGCCCCTGAGCCACCATCCTGCCATTCCCCCATAACAATAATGAGACCCTCTTCCCACCCTTAACTCAATAGGCTCCCCCAGCATCTCTCTTCCTCCTGCCATCAGTGACCACCTTAATACAGCTGCTCTGGTTTGTGACATCAAAAATATGGCTCTAGCCAAGAATCTGCTAGCATTTAAATATTAATCGTGGGATACAGAGACCTTTGTAGGTGTCAAGTATCAGGGGGTAGCTGTGTTAGTCTGTAGCCACAAAAACAAGGTGTCCAGTGGCACCTTAAAGACTAACAGATTCATTTGGGCATAAGCTTTCTGCAGAAGTGGGTTTTTTAACCCATGAAAGCTTATGCCCAAATAAATCTTAGTCTTTAAGGTGCCACTGGACTCCGTGCCTGTGTGTGCGTTCATGAAACGTGAGAAACTGGCAGTATGACCACACATCTCACCCATATCCCGATGCTGACATCCGCGTTCCCTGAAGTTCTGATCTCCTGGCTACTAGGATGGTCTCAGAACACACTGAGGTTCGTGGGTGTCAGCCCTGGTAGGGATTGTTTATATGCATGTAAAGTCGTGTAGCCCAGAGTTACCTGTGATGCATTTAGCTAGAGAGAAGAAAAATCATGGCCAACGCTCACAGCTCATCTGTGTCATTAGGCACTCAGCTAAAACACTATCCATGACATTTCGCAACTTTGCCTTGTCCCCGAGCTCCATTAAACTCCATTAGAGCCATTTGTTGTTCTGGCTGTAGCAGCTTTATAGAATACTAAGTATTTGGCTTCTGCACATGGCAGTATAATAAAAGGGGAGTTGCTGCTTGTGGTCTCAGAAGTATGAGGTTCTAAAACTGTTCAGATTCTGGCCTCCACTCCCTGTTTTCAACATGTTTTTGGACCGGTTACAATGTAACTTTCCCCCTCCCCCTTTCCAAAAGAGCATTTCAGTCGGGGGGAAATAGCCCTAATTGTCGAGCAAATGTTAAATTTATTTTAATTTTCTCTGTGTGCACATGTGAGAGAGTCTCTTGCACACACAGAGGGGCAAGACATTTCTCTGTCCTTCACTTTCCCGATCTGTGAAATGGAGATGATGATTTCCTGCCAGACAGGAGGTTTGTGAGGTTTATCTGGCTTAGCGCCCTACATATAAACTAACGTATTAAATGTCCCCAGATTTGCTCTTCTTGTGAAGACCCCAATTTCACTTGAAATGGTTGATTTGAGAATGAGGTCTTGCGTTTTGGAGTCACTTTGTTTAGAGTAGTGCAAATCTCTCCGCCCAAGTGAGGTCTCTTTCGAGATTGTCCATTGTCAGTGGAAGGGGAGTCTGAGTGCAGCGCAGTAGAACTTCAGAGTTACGAACACCCCGGGAATGGAGGTTGTTCGTAACTCTGAACAAAACGTTATGGTTCTTTCAGTGTGAAACGTTACTATGCAGAAGAAAAATGCTGCTTTTAACCATCTTAATGTAAATGAAACAAACACAAACAGTTTCCTTACTTGTCAAATCCTTTTTTTAATTTTTCCTTTATTTTTTTACTAGTTTACGTTTAACACAATACTCTGCTGTATAGTATTTGTTTTTATTTGTCTCTGCTGCCTGATTGTGTAGTTCTGATTCCAAATGAGGTGTGTGATTGACTGGTCAGTTCCTAACTCTGTATTTGCTCTTGTCGTCTACTGTGACAGCAAACCCTTGAAGGACACCACTTCACATCACTGTGCAGTTAGCTGTCATTTAAGATGAATGCAAGGAGTATTTTAGCAGCTCACCTGCTTAAAGGTGTATTAGAGCTTGCTAGCTAAGACCTTTTAACTAATACGTACTAATACGCTAGGTCAAGATATTAAAAAGTGACTCATGATTTTGTTTTTAGATGTGCAACTTGAAATGCTTTTAAAGGGGCCTCATTTTTCAGAACGCAGGTTCAGTGCGTTCAGAAAATCAAGCCCTATTTTAAGGAGTGTCGAACTGAGCACCCAAAAATGGTCACTTCCGGAAAAATCTTTGCCCTAGTGTAGATAAGGCTTTAACTTGTGCTGGGCTGGGGAAAGCACCAGTGTCTTGTAGTCCCATCAAGGGATTTTGGTACTGATTGATACCATGAGAATTGAGGTCAGTAGATGACTTGACACTCTGAACCTGAGATGAAATTAAAATACTCTAAATGATGATGAAACCTTGTCCCCTATGCATAAGTAGTCTCCGTTTTACCAACCCTTCTTCACTGGTACTCCCTATGATCTACATACACTAACACCAGTGGCACTGCTGAATAGCACTCAAAGCAGCTTCCCTCATCCTGCTGTGTTCTCTGCTTTCTTTATAATCTGATGCTGAGGACTCGGCTAGTTTTTAATAGTCTCCATGCTTTTAACATTTTTTTTTTTTTAAAGTAATGCTTGTGTGATGGCTGCCATCTTGGCCAACACCCCCGGGGTTGAACCAGGGAGCTCCAGAGCTGAAATTATGAGTTGCTATCGCTTGAGCTAAAAATTAAGGCTCCCAAGTTGCTGCTTTACCAGACCCATATCCTCTGTGGGTTGTGCATAGCGGGACACATCCTGGCCAATGGGTCACTCTCACACTTTAAAAGCGGTGTTAAAATTAGGCCTTCGGTGGCTCCCTAACACAGGCAATGGCAGGACAAGCTTCCCCCATAATGCCCTGCCAATGTGTCTCAACCCTGTCCTGGAGGTGTAAGGGTGGCTGTCTCCTTGGCCTGTTCCGTCCCTGACAGCAGCTGTAACGCGAATTGTGCCTCTTGAGTCAGTCTGATACTCTCTAGGTACAGGTGTATTGTTGTCAGCTGGAAAACTGGGTTCTCTCCGAGGCACTGCAGCTCTAACACAACTTGTGGCCAGCCCAGGTCTAAACATGACTTGTGTCCACCCACCATGTGGTTAATGTAGCTGTTAAACACAGCGCCTCCCTGGCCAGGGCCTAGACTAAGCTCCTGGGTAGGGTTGCTGAATCTGGGGTGCAAACAACTGGGACCTCCGAGCCATTTCATCTGGGACAACTCCCTCAAAACAGGGATGAATGGGGGCAACCCTACTCATTGGCCTAGTTAGCACTAGCTTGCTTTTCCTTTAAAAATCCCCTCCTTTCATGAGGGCTCTGTGCAGCCTTAGTACATCACAGGCGAGTCCCCTCTTCTTCCCTGATCTGGCAGCCGACCCTACCCTCTCTCTAACCACTACCACTTTGGCAGCAGAATCCGAGTGGAAATCTCTGAAGGGCTGATCCTTGGCTTCTCGCTTAGGATCCATGGCTATGAGGTAGCATTAGAGCTTTGGTGTTTGTGCTGTTTTGGTTTTTTCGCCCTTTTTTTTTTTTCCGTCTTAAGACACCCACACAAACCCTTAAACGAATACCACAAACGGGCCTGTCATACGTTGGGCCAAACTGACTGAAGGCAACCGTCTTTGGCCTGCTTCTTAACCGCTTTCATAGGGCCCCCATGAGTTAGGACTAAATCTAGAACTGTTATTTCCCCGACCATTTACACCACCTTGTGCTAAAGAAGAATCCCTGTTGTTGCTGGGGGAGTGGCATAGGAGGTGTGCTTTATTTTTGTTCATTTGCTGTTGTTTGGTCTGTAAGTGTATAGAGCAGGGTGGGCAAACTTTTTTTTTTTTTTTTTTTTTTTTTTGGCCTGTGGCTGTGCCTCCCCAAACAGCCTGGCTCCCACCCCGTCCCACTTCCTGCCCCCTGACTGCCCCCCTCAGAATCCCCAACCCATCCAACCCCCCCTGCTCCTTGTCCCCTGACCGCCCCCTCCCGGGACCCCCCGCACCTATCCGCCACCCCGGGACCCCACCCCCATCCAACTCCTCTGTCCCCTGATTGCCCCGACCCCTATCCACACCCCCGCCCCCTTACTGACCCCTCAGAATCCCCAACCCATCCACCCCCCCCTGCTCCTTGTCCCCTGACCGCCCCCTCCCGGGACCCCCCGCACCTAACCGCCACCCCGGGACCCCACCCCCATCCAACTCCTCTGTCCCCTGACTGCCCCGACCCCTATCCACACCCCTGCCCCCTGACTGCCCCCCTCAGAATCTCCAACCCCCCCTTCTCCTTGTCCCCTGACCACCCCCTCCCAGGACCCCCCGCACCTAACCGCCACCCCGGGACCCCACCCCCATCCAACTCCTCTGTCCCCTGATTGCCCCGACCCCTATCCACACCCCCGCCCCCTTACTGCCCCCTCAGAATCCCCAACCCATCCAACCCCCCCTGCTCCTTGTCCCCTGACCGCCCCCTCCCGGGACCCCCCGCACCTAACCGCCACCCCGGGACCCCACCTCCTATCCAACCGATTGTCCCCTGACAGGCCCCCCGGGACTCCCACGCCTATCCAACCCCCGCCCCCTTACCGTGCCGCTCAGAGCACCAGGACTGGCAGCCGCGCTGCCCGGCAGGAACTTGCAGCCCCACCACCCAGAGCGCTGGCGGCACGGCGAGCTGCAGCTGCGAGGGAGGGAGGGGGGGGGGACAGCCGGGGGCGAGCCTCCCTGGCTGGGAGCTCAAGGGCCAGGCAGGACCCCCCCACATTTTTTTTTCCAGAACCCTACTGTCCTCTTCTAAGCACTCGGGTTCATTTCCTTCAGCTTCCCGCTGGTTATTGATGGTAGAGATGGTTTTTTTAGGTCTTTCTTTCTAACTTCCAAATAGCAACACTGCACCCTTCCTCCCTCCTCCCCTTCCCCCAGCTAACACGTATATTTCCAGTCTTCTGTGTCTGCGCCGATAGGGAGGAGAGAGGGATGGGAACTGCCGTTCTGAGATCCCACCCAAACTAATGGCGGGGGGAGAAGGGTTGGGGCAGAGCCGTTGAAATGCAAACGTCTGCAAAGGACGGTTCTTGGGCCCTAGGACAGTGGGGGGCAAGCTTGTAGCTGAGAGAATTGTCACCGGGTGGGATGGAAAGCCCCTTCACTTTCAAGTGGGTCCCAAGTTCTCCCACCTGGCCTAGTCAGTGAACAGAAGCCAATATGAACACCCCGTGGAGGAGATGATGTTGACTGGATCGTACCTAATGTATATTTCTTTTCACGCCCCACATTTTCATTGTAGGTGGTTTCACCCCAACATCAACGGAATAGAAGCAGAGAAGTTGCTTCTGACAAGAGGCGTCCATGGGAGTTTTCTGGCCCGGCCTAGTAAAAGCAATCCAGGAGATTTCACTCTCTCCGTCAGGTATGAAAATGGGGGCAGGGGAGCGTTGCACTGGGGCAGCTATAGGCATTGGCCTAAATTTTCAGGCATGCACTCTTGCAGACACTTAAGTGGGCAAATCCCTGACGAATGCTTATGCAAATGGGGGAGGGAGAGGGGGAGGGGCAGCTGCCTACTGCATACAGGTACCTGTACGTGGGCCTGATCCCAATCTTCAAGTCAGTGGGAGTCTTTCCACTGACTTCCACAAGTTTTGGCTCATAGGGGGTTGTGCGCACACTGGGCCAACTTGTTGATCCCTGTTGAGCGTGCATAATAGAGCACCGGCAGGGTTCTGTGTTTAGGTGCGAATGCTGATAATTGAGGGCTTTAAGTGCAAGAGACAGGCTAGTCCTCTGAATGTCAGCTTTGAATCCCTCAGCACCCGAGCAACACGGCATTAAATCCTGGCACGACTAATGATCCCTTCATTGTTCCAGGTTAAACTTGAGTGCCATTCATGTTGTGTAGGCCTTTTGAACGAGACCTGTGAAAACCCAGGTCCTGTCTGCTCTGCATGGACAAGATCCCAAGGCAGCTTCCATTAATAATAGGGCTTTGCCCTTGAAAACTGGGTCAGTGTGTCTCATTGTCAATGCCCAAAGCCATTATAGAAACACATCTTGTGATTATGGTGGTTTGGCTTTGGAATGTGGCCTTCCAGGAAACAGTGGATCGTGTTCCATTTGTGCCTGGTGGGACTCCACCTATGTGAAAGTTACAATGAAGATGAACATAAGAATGGCCCCACTGGGTCAGACCAGAGGTCCATCTAGCCCAGTCTCCTGTCTTCTGACAGTGGCCAATGCCAGATGCTTCAAAGGGAATGACCAGAAGAGGGCAATCATCAAGTGATCCATCCCCTGTCATCCAGTCCCAGCATCTGGCAGTCAGAAGTCTAGGGACACTGAGAGCATGCGATTCCATCTTTTACCATCTTGGCTAATAGCCATTGATGGACCTATCCTGCATGAATTTATCTAATTCTTTTTTTAATCCAGTTATAGTTTTGACCTTCACAACATTTCACAGGTTGACTGCATTCTGTGAAGTACTTCCTTTTGTTTTAAACCTGCTGCCTATTAATGATAATTCGGTGACCCCCTGTTTCTTGTGTTGTGAAGAGGTGAATAACACTACTTCTTCACTTTCTCCACACCATGCATGATCTTATAGATGTCTATAATATCCCCCCTTAGTCATCTCTTTTCCAAGCTGAATAGTCCGTGTTTTTAATCTCTGCTCATATGGAAGCTGTTCCATACCCTTAATCGTTTTTGTTGCCCTTCTCTGCGAGGTGACCAGAACTGCACGCAGTATTCAAGGTGTGGGCATACTGTGGATTTACATAGTGGCATCGTGATATTTTCTGTCTTATTAGCTATCCGATAATGCAAAGAATAAAATTGACCCCTTGGGTCCGTGAGGCTAAAAGGGGAAGTTGGTGTGTTCCAGGGGTCGCTTTAACCCCTCCTGTGCCATACCTACCTGAAGCCTTACCGATAATAAAACAGGATCCTTGCCCCCATGCAAGCCTCTTCTGAGGTTATTTTAGTCGTTTGTTGTTTTTTCAATGGCTGTTAACTTAGGTTTACAAGTCATTACCATATACTTGGTTTAAAGTAACCCCATGCAGCAATATATTGGTTGGTTTTATTTTTATTTTTTTCCCCATCTGGCAGGGTATTGCCGTGTTACAGGATGTGAGCATAACTCGTTAATTGGAGGGACTGTATCCCCTCCCCCAATGCCCTGGCTTTTGGTAGCCGCTTGCAGGTTTTAATAGTGTTTTGAATATTTCAAGTGAGAGTTTTCACTTTTGCTGTTGCCCAAAAATAAAATCTCGCTCCTCCTCCCCGCGTTCCACCCCCCCACCCCCACCCCCTTATTCCTCTCTCTGATGCTGGAACCCAAAATATCCCCATTCATGCTGATCTACAAAGAGCAACTAGTTTCTTGGCCATAGTGAGAGAGGGTTTTGCCTTTGTTACTCTCTAAAGCAAGCAACAATTGATCTGTTAACAAGCTGGGCAGGGCCCCTGACTTTTCTGACCATAGAGCAGTAATGCGGGGGGCCATGGGAAGGAACGTGGCTAACTTTTCAGCAGGCTAGAGAGTTTCAGCATCAGACTTTAATTGCTTATGCTGCAGGTAATCTTTGCAATCAGAAGCTGTTGCGTTAATAAGAGACAGGAAGTGTTTCTAATTAGAATGGAAAATAGAGTTAGTCACACAGAGCTGCCTTGAACAAGCTGATCACTGGGAGAGAAGAAGTGTAAGACTGGGTTTGGCTCTGTGAGATGCTAATGCCTTTTTTCTCTTAATTTTTTTTTTTTTTGGTGAGTCAGTGGTTTTGTCCGTTTTCAAAGTGAGCCACTGACTGCGGCTCGGTAGAGTCAGGTATAGTGTGTGAGAAGCAGCATCTGCCTGCACAAGCTTTCCTTTCCAGCACCCTGCCCCCACCCGCCTGTCATTCCAGTGCCTCGCCGGGGCTCCGTTCTTAGCTGGCCCTTCGGCACTACCCTGGGCAGCACGACTGACGATGATGCAAACTGCCCTGAAATCGGCAACCCCTTCTGTTCTGCTCCTGGCGCACGCTGTGATGGAATGGTTAAAATGCCAGTGACCTCCTCCAAAATAGCTGCTGCTTGCCAAAGCTTCCCAGATCTCTTGTATAAGGAAGTCTATGTTCCTTGTTCTTGCAGGTGTGTGGGGAGGGGGGGGGCAGCAGAGGGAGAGGGGGGTGATTTGGGATTTCAGGGGAGTACCTGAAACCGTTTTCTAGAGGAAGAAGACCCTTGTGTTGCCATTTAGTCTGATCCATGATGATTTTACATCGGGGGTCAGTTATTGTATGTGCTAAGGGTGCAGGTGCTTTCCCACTACTCTTTGGGAACCGGGATGGTCGGTTACTATTTGTAGCCCAATGGAGTCTTGAGCTGGATGGTCTCTAGCTGTTACCACAGGATAAATATTGACTAAAACAAAAAACTGTGGGTAGCTCAACCCAAGTCAAATGTCCCTCGCCCATGGCCAGCGAGGTGTGTGTCAAGCACAGAACACGAAGTTTACCTTGAAGTCTTAATATTTATCAATTGTGTGGCCACAACCCACTGACACATTTTGATTCAATGGAAATTCTGAACCAACCTCGCACACAAAGTATGAAATCAGCAAAGGCTGTGACACTTTCCTGGAAACATTTAAGTTTGTGCATTTGATTTTTGCAACCCAGGTGTCATATCTGAAGCGGCAGATGCTTAAGCAATGGAAAAAAATCTTTCTCCCTGGTTATCTTCCCTTTGACAACGTACTGTCATCTAAAATCTTCCCACCTTAGCTCCCTTCTCATTTCTGGTGACTGCCTTCAAATGCTGGCTTTGTCACACACATGGGGCCATGTGCATGATGTATGCTATCTCCTCTTGCACACATTTCATGAGTCAGGAAAGCAGTTCTGCACGTGCTCGTGTCCCATTGAAACTGATGCCATGGAAGCATGTGCGTTCATGAATTGGAACTATAAAGCATAGATCAGTGTACAGAATGAGTAGCATTAGATTATCTGAGTTCCAACCAATCATGTTGCCCAGCATATTCTTCAAAGAACCCAATGGGTCTGAAAAGTCAGGAGCAGAAAGTACCTTTTCAGAAAGCAACCTAGCCTTCCACCTTCAGCTTCTCCAAGAATGTGTGAAAAGGCAGCTCCCTTTGTGAGAGGGGGGATGTGGCCCCAGGAGAGATGTTAGATGTAGCTCTGGCTGACCAGACCCCAAACAGAGGGATCCACATGTTCGTGGATCTCCAGATAAGTCTCTTTCGAGAGGCTAGCAGCTGTTCTGCAGAACCTCAGAAGCCTTGGACAAAAGATGCAGCAGCCTCTGTCCGCATCCCTTGAATGCCTCTTCCCACTTAATCCAGGCTGCGTAGAATGAGAGGAAGATTTGCTTCTGTCCCTGCAGCAATTACTCTGTGTAGGGTTGGAAATGGAGCGATACCCTCTATCTTCTTTGTACTTATTTGGAAAATCAGGTAACTTCTGAGTGAGTCAGGTTAGTTCTTTCCAAACCAGTGAAAAATCTGAATGGAGACAAATTCAAAAACAACCTTCCATAGCTCCATCTCTGTCCTCTTCCTTCCTTCCGCCCCTCTTAGGATAGTTTTCAGCTAGTCAGTATAACACGTTGCCACACTTGGGATATTGCAAGCCCCTCATATTCCAGTATCGGGAGAAGTTTGTTTTCTTGAGCAATCTTTATTTTTGACATGGGCCTGTGAGTGCTGAGCCTTTTATTAACAGAGTCTGTCTCAAGCTCTGTGCAATTCAGCAGTGCTAACAGAACACATTTAATAATAGCTATGCATAAATATTTGATTCAGCATGGAGCAGAAAGGGTCTTGCAACTTTAGCTGAAGAAATGCAGCAGTGACTCTAATACTCAGATTAAGGGGGAGATAATATACAACGGGTTTTCTCGTGAGTTATCTTCTTCTATGTCTGTAGAGCGTCTAGCCCAGTGTGATCCTGATCTGTTATCTGTATTCCAGTAGCACCTAGATACACTAACAAGGACCTGGCAACAGGGACCTGGCAACAAGCCAATCCTTCCTGTTTTATTACAGTTGCACACAAAGCCAGTCTAGACCAGGATCTTGGGGAACAATGGAGCACTTTGGGAAAGATTTTTTGTTAAACTTTCACGGGTTTGTAAAACTTAACTTGGTTTCAAGGACAGTTATAGAAAATGTTAGGGTGGGCGGTGTGGAATGGTGACATCAGAGGTTGCTCAGCCAGTCGTCAGAGTTGATTTGCATAGATGATATTTGCATATTGCATTCTTGATTAAAAGATGTTCTAAAAATACTGTTTTCACTTCGCACTTAATCACAACTCTCATCGGTTCAAAGGAAGGTCCAGATTCTAATTAGGGTTTTGAGACCCAATCTTATAAAGCTCAATACTGGCTCTTATCAGAACTAGCCTCTTATACCAGGGGTGATGTGATGGAGGTTACTTGGTAGAAGCAGGGAGAGACCCTGGACTGTGCTAGGCTTCCTCTGTTCTCATGTGGGAACTGTGGTGGGTGCTTCGAGCCGGGTCTCTGGCCTTTTGAAGCATCCAAATATTTAGAATCACTTCTGAGAAAAGCAAGGATCCATTTACAGAATCCGCCAGCGCTCTGTAAATAACTTTAAACAAGGGGAAACAGTATTTTGAAAGTTTCCTGAGATGCAGCTGGCCTTGGGCCACAGTGGTAACACAAATCTGTTAAAAGCACCTAATAGAGACCCTATTAACTTGGCAAATAGGTCACATTTTATGGGAACAGATCTTATCTAGGTTTGCTGCATACAATAGAAAATGCTTCTGGGTAATAAAATCTTGCTAGAGTGCTTCTCTCTCCCATAGTGATGTCCCTATTAACACTTCTGTAGGACATATTATTGTTAGCTAGACACTGGATTTTATAGGTTGTTCCCCCTTCCTCCCTGCAAAAAGCTGTAAAAGTACACTCCATCTGGTATTTGGATGATTCAATCTGTAACCAAAGAGACCCAATTTAGGTTTCTATCATATGAATTGCATATACACACTGCAGGGTTCAAATCAAACTGTTACTGAGGAGATGATATTTGTTTGCAAGAGTATAGATAGAATGAGGAGGAAAGAAGGAGCTGATAGAGGAATTCAAGAAATCTTGAGAAAACATCTGTAAAAAAGCAATTGTCATTGCAGCTTAGTATGTTAGCACCTAGAGGTCCCATCCGAGAACACAATATACATATGCTTGGTAAGACACGGTCCCAGCTTCAAAGAGTTGACAGTCTAAATAGGCCAGACAAAGAGAGTGTCATTTTCATTTAACGGATAGGGAACCGAGAGACATGCCCAAGGTCACAAACGATGTCAGTGTCAGAGCTGGGTTTAGAAACCAGCTGTTCTGTGTGTCAGTCAAGTGCCTTAATCGCAAGACCACCTTTCTCAAGGGCGGGTTTCTCACCTTACAAAAAGATACAAATCCTGTTTTGTCTTATAAAGGGCCAAACTCTCTGTGGATGTAACTGCAAGGAACTCAGTGGAGTGTCACTAGCAGAGAATTTGGCCTAAATACTTCGTTTGCTGATATTTCTTGCTTTACAAGTTTGACTCGGGGCTCTGGTTTGCCTGATACCTTGGTACATCCTGGGAATGCCTCCTTTGAATCATTAATTTTGTTCTTCCCAAATCTGGCTTGACCAGCAAAGTCGGGGAAGTGTTACTCTGGGACCAGCAGGTAGGGAACTTGTTCTGTATGGAAAGCTTGGCATCTACGCCGCACAAACCTCCCGGAGAAACCACTGTCCACTGATGAGCTCACTAACGGCCTAGATATCCTTGATAGCTGTGCACCATCCTGGGTCCGTGATGTGACCATGTGCTCGGTAGTGCATGTGCAGTGCCTGGCACTGCCCTGCTGATTCACTTAAGCAATCCCTGACCGCATCTCAGGTGGGACGCATGTGATCTGGGAACACCTAGTAGCTTTTCCAGAAGTCTCGCTCCTTTGTGCGCTTTTTTTTTTTTTTTTTTTTTTTAAAGCACCCTTCCAAGTGAATTCAAATGATAAGAGAATGGGTCTCCTCCTACTGGGGAACGTTTCTTGTTGCCTTGTAATAGGAGGTGGGATCCTTACGTTTGTTCTGCCTGGGACGCTCTCTTCTCTCCATTGCAGAGAAATCTTGGGAGTGGTGGGTAGCGGGATGGGAGAACTCGCCGCCACCCTCCTGCCGCCCCCATTGAAGCCTGCATTGATTGAACCATCTGCACCCATTCCATAATTACCCATGTGATGATTGCAGGAGAAGTGCCCATCCAAGTTAGGCTGCTGTGTGAAGCCATCCCACCTTGCCTCATGCTAGCTGGTGGGAAGGAGGAGATGGCATCAGGTCCACATGACAGTGGATATTGGTTTGGGGCCTGGTGAACTGAGACAGACGAGGCTGAGGGGGAGCTAATGCAGCGTGGCTGAGGGGCACCTGTGGTCTGGGTGGGCCTGTAAAGAAGGGAGGTGCTTCAACGCTGGGATTTCTCTATACAGCATGGTTCTGGCCCCCCACAAGGGAATCTCGTGCTGGTGAAAGATGCCAGAAGGTCTTTCTGAGAAAACAAACACGTGCAGTAACGGCACAGGCTCACGTGTGCTTTGAACCTCAGCTGGGGAGACCGATTCTAGGGTGAGAGACTCAATCGCTCTCCACACCCTTTTGATCCTTGGCCTCTCTGCTAAATTGCTGTACTGCGGACACCTATCCAATGGGGAAGAGGGCTGAGAACATCGGCTGATTTCACATAGGCCCCTGGGGCATCGGGTGGTGGTGAGTTCTAGCCTTCACACACCCAACCTGGATTTGAACCATTAACCACCTGGATGACGACACTCGACTCCATTCCGGGGCCATTTTGTTCTCTGACTTCTGTCTGTCCAGTTGGATGTGCATCCCAAAAGGCAAGAGAATAACATTCAGCTTTCTTTGGCATGGTGCAATGGTAGAGAACGGAGCATTTTGTGAGAACCCAGGCTACTGTCTGATCAGGGCCAAGTTTTCAACCAAGTTTCTAAAATACGTGGGAGGCTCTTCCTGTTTTGCATAGACAACATTTTGGTGTTTTGCAAGTGGGGTCACACGTTGCCTGATAAGCTTTAGGCTGTCTGTGTCGCTGCCCGATGAAACATGTGACCAAAAATACTTTGGGGGGGGGGACAGCAGCCAAGTGTGGCTCATGTTTTGACTCGTAGACCAGTTCTTCTGCCTTTGGTGCCAAAAATGATCCGATTCAGATGCCTGCCAAGCTGAGCGTCTTCGGTCTAGAAATCTGCCTTTAAACCTAATGAGGCTGTTGTGGAAGTCTTGAGTCTGTTCTCAATTGGCCCAGTTAAGAAACAGCAGAGAGAACAACTTCTCCCAAGGGGGAAATGTTCTAATAAAGAAAATGCCAAATATTTTCAACCATCAAAAAAAGGGTTGTGGTTCACTTTGGGGCCATGGGCAGGGTTTGGGTGAGCTCTTAGCTCATGCAAAACATTTTGACCACCCATAGTGAGTTTTACCTAGTTGTTCTGAATGCTGGTGGGTAGCTGCATCCCCACTTCATTAGCGGAGCATGTGGGACAGAATTCTTGTCCCTGGTAGGGCTCTTCCAGGCACTGCTGCTCTTCCTACACATGAGAAGCTGCTGCTGATGTGAAGGTTATGAAAGGAAGGGTGGCCAGATTCAGGAGATCTTGTTTTGAATCCTGGCTCTGTCACTGATTTCTTGTGACCTTACACAAGTCCCTTTATCTCCTTGTGCTGCAGTTCTTCGCCTGTAGAATAGAAGTAAAAATGCAAAATATCTCTCTCCTTTTATCTCTCCTCTAAGTAGATTGCAAAGCCTTCAGGGAAGGGACTGAGAGTCTGTGTTGATGCAATGCCTAACATGGTGGTGCCCTGATCTCTAATGGGGCCTCCAGATATGCCATTGTAAGATTATCGGGGTTTCTCATGAGAAGTTTGGAATGGACGCACCATCTGGCTCAGAGGGGTTTTGAACTCGGTGACTCTGAAATCTCCAGAGAAGTTGGATCCTGCTAGCAAACCGTGCTGCGTCGGCATGCTAGAACAATGTCCACGTTGTTAACGAGCAGTAGCAATGCCACTGGGTGAGCCGCGTATCTCGGCTTCGCTCTCTTTTTCATCAGGCCAGGTCGTTGCATCGATGAGGATGTTGGGTGAGGAGGATGTTCTGGGATCAGGGTCTGTGGCCCAGTTTGAAACTGCTCAGTGAGACTTTTAAAGTTGCAAAAGGGCACGGGGGGAGGGGGAGAATGAAATCCCTCAATGCCCTTTGTGCTAAGCATGACCTTGAGGGCTGCCTGGATAAAGGGCCCCAATTGTCCATTTTCCCTTTGCATCCATGCAGTGCTAGCAGCCTTTTGACCGGGGGGAATTTCAGTGAACTGAGGCTTTGTAGGTTTTTAATGGGCTTGGGTTGTGGGGAGGGAGCAGCAGAATGAAGGAAACTTCAGAGCGTCTGGCCAAATGGCGAAGATGTGGCTTCCATCCGGTGTGTTCTGGGCTCTCCGCGTCCAGCCTCAGGCACGAAACGGCTGGCGCGCGTCATCTGCCAGCTGTGATGGGATCAGTAACGATGCTGCCCAATTTAGGACAAAACTTTTGCCCAGCCAGGCTGTCACATTGGGGAAGTGTAGCCTAGAGATCTCCCCCTCTTGATGCCTTTAAACGCATAAACTCGCTTTGCATAAGGGGTAGATAAGGTCTGATTTTAACCCACGCTCACTCTGCCTCTCTCACTGAAGATGTTTCCAGCGCGTGTGGTGACGATTACCATCTCTGACTATGGTCAGGGTGTTTTTGAAGGGCTGAGTAACCACAGTTGGAGACAGACTTTGAAAAGACTTTCCACATTTCTCTTGAAAAGCTGGCCCAGAATCCCCTTGGAAATCGTTCCCTAGCGTGTCAGCGGCAGCAATGTACCTGAGCATCCGAACAGCCCGGCTCTTCTGAGAGGAGGGTTTGTCATCTGCACCTAGTTCTGGAGCAGAGTTTCACAGCTGGCTTCTCTTTTCCTATAGTGGATTGAACTTAAACCCCAGATTCAGATGCTCCCAGACTTTTAAGGCTGTCTATATACTACAACTAGAACAGACTCCAAAAAGGTCCGATTCAAGCCGGAGTTACAAATGGGTGTTAACCATGTCCTGGTAACTCCATCAAAACACCAGACCTTTCAAAACAGTCGCTCCTGCTCTGCCTTTGGCGCACGGCAGCTTAGTTTCTTGAGGACTGAACTGCTGTTCTCTAATGCGAGCTTTTGTGCTCAGTATATGGGGTTTCTGGGCGAAAGGTCAAACTAAGGGTACGTCTACACTACCCGCCAGATCGTCAGGTAGCGATCGATCTATCGGGGATCGATTTTATCACGTGTAGTGTAGACGTGATAAATCGGTCCCCGATCGTTCTCCTGTCAACTGCTGAACTCCAGCTCAGCGAGAGGCGGAAGCAAAGTCAGCGGGGGAGCCGCGGCCGTTGATCCCACGCCGTGAGGACGCAAAATAAGTAATTTTAACTCGATCTAAGATACGTCGACTTCAGCGATGGTATTCTCGTAGCTGAAGTTGCATATCTTAGATTGATTTCCCCCCCCCCAGTGTAGACCAGGCCTAAAATTCATCACTCGGCATTGTGCGTGTGATGTACTGTGACCAGGCATGCAGTGCCGGCCTCTCCAGAGGTGGGTTTCATGTATTGCTGGGCCAAAAAGTCTACTGGCACGTAGAGTGGCTTTTCAGAAGCACTAGGCGTTGGCCTCACTCTGCTCCGTTGACTCTACTAGGCGTTTCTGTGGAGGAGGACTGGTTTGCTCATGGCAGCATCCTTATTAGCTTAAGAAACGTCTCCCTCTGTGGCAGAACCAAAGGTAAACGGCCCGAGCTCCCCAGCACATGGGCACAGCTCCACAAGCCTGTGGCGCTTATGCCGGTTTACACCAGTGAAGGATCTGGCTGACGAATCTTTGAGGAAGCGGCTACAGAACGTGTTGCTACGGCTGCATTTCCGGAAGTCAGACTTTTGCCCTGGATCACCGAGGGTTCAGCACTACTGATGGCACTTAGAACTCATCTGCACTTCTTGAATAGCTTTATTGATCTCAAATAATGCCGCTATGTGCATTCGAAAGGGACTTGCCCGCTGAGCTGGACCTGAATAAGAGATGCTCTTTCGCAAAATCCGTTGGCTTGGACAGTCGCGTCACATCCCTCTGCTATTGCTGCTGAGGATTTAAATGAAATGTGTTTAGTGTAACGAGTTAGCCCTCCTTTGCTCATTTGATTCCTGCCATGGTGATGTCACACGTCTTCCTTTTGATGTCACGGTCCCTAGATGCAGAAATGATTGTGCTGTCAACCGATGGGGTGACTAGGCTGGAAACCCATCTGAGGACCCAAATCTGGGCCGCAAAACGGGGCTAGATCATCAGGTGATGCAAACTGACTTGGCTCCATTCACACTCATTCCATTTCATTGCTGGCTGGAGACGCTGCGGGCCATCACGTGCATGCTTGCACCGGTTTGCAGTAGTGTAAATCAACTTATCTGTACCCGGCATCCTCTGATTTCCCCCAACCCATTCTACAGTGAGGGGCGCTTTCTTCCTCACTCAGAATAACTGGAAGCAGCCCCTTGAGGAAAACTCAGCCTGCAAGGGCTTGTCTAGATTAGAGGAATTTGCACGGAAGCAGCTGAATTGATGCAAGACACTGCTGCAAAGTCTTGTAGGCATGGTGCAAAGCCGGGCTTGTACTGGTGCCGCTGTCCCAGTGAGTTACGCGGCTAAGCAGCACTGGTACCAGCCCCATCTCGCAGCAGCATGGCGCCTCTAGACTGGCGTCGTCTCAGCGTCGATACAGCTACTCTAGTGCACAACCCGCAGTGTAGTCCAGGCGTAACCCCGCCTCTTGCCGCTTCGCTCCTCGCTACGCAGCCTGCTCCTGGGGTGACCTGTTGAAAGCAGCCTTGCCCAGGGACTGTTCAACACCCAGGGCAGGACTCGGGTTTAGTCAGTGGGCTTTGGATGTGGCTTCGTTCCATTTGACCCCGCGCAGAATACGTCCGGCCCTTCGAATTCTGTGTTCTCCGAAGCCGGTGACTCTTCTGCCTGACCTAGCCCACCCCTTGCACCTCCCAGGTCTCCTCCCTCTTGCTGCAGGAGTTGCTGTGACAACAAATAGAGGCCAGGAGCTGCTTGTCCTCCCTGTCGCTGTCTCTTTCTCAGCGACAGGCTCCCAGCCGCCATGTATGAGCTCAGCAGGGCTGCTGCTAAGTGCATTTAAAATGCAATTCGCCTGCCTCTCGGAAAGGTTAGCAGGAGCTGGCTGGGTTTTACAAGGGCTGAGGGGGCCCTTGGAAGAAGCTGGTAAACACACGTACTTGGGGCTCCGAGAGACACCGGGGCAGAGCACGTGGCAAAGCAGGGAGGGGCGGGGTTTGCTTGGACGCTCTGAGCACTGGACTAGCATCTCCTGTGCATCGTGCCCAGACCCCTGTGGGAAAGGGTCAGAGGGAAACCAAAATGAGTTCAGAGTTCAAGTCCGTCCTAGCCAACTGTCTCACTGGCTTTAGAGGGTGGGGTCGGGGGGAGGGAGAGAATGAAATCCAGCTCCGTCCACGTTCTGCTGCTTATTTGCTTTTATCTATTAGATTTTTAATGCTATGGGGTGGTGGGGACCTGGACTCTAGCCAAGGTCGGGTTGTCACTTTCCTTTCCAAGACAGGTCCCACGTGGGCTGGAAGCTTTCTCCCCAGGTCACAGCCAGTGCACGGCATCTAAATCCTGAGCTTCCTGTCGCAGGCTCCTCTCCCGAGTCTAGCAATGGGCACCAGCCACGCTCTGCAGCATCCGCTTTTCTCCTCCCGCGCTGGGCTCGAGGACCTCTGCACAGCCCATGGAGGCAAGCCTCCAAGCCTGGGTCGACACTCGGTTGTGCTACCGCACTGAAAACAGCTGTGTAGACAGTGCTTTCGAGTTGTAACTTGCTCTCTGAAGCCTCGGCAGAGGGGTGCAGGGCCGGCACAACCCATTAGGCGGTCGCCATGGGCGCTACTATTTGGGGGGCGCCTGCGCCCCGGTCGTCAGCGTAATTTTGGGGGCGGGACCTTCCGCGGTCGGGGGCGGCATTTCGGGGGCGGGACCTTCCGCCGCCTAGGGCGCCGGAAAAGCTGGCGGCGCTCCTGGAGGGGTGGGCTATTTTTAGCATTGGAGCATGAGCCCGTCCATCTGGGCTCGGCGCCTGCTTGCTGCCGTGGGCTGTGCAGCTCTGCCAGTGGACCTGAATCCTGGCCTGCATCCAGTCCTGGGTCACAATGCTGTTGCACCTCTGTCCTGCTTGTGTAACGCCGACAGACCCCGGTTGTCAGCGGGCGGGATCGAACCTGGGACCTCTGGAGCTTAGTGCATGAGCCTCTACCGCATGAGCTAAAAGCCAACTGGCTGTTGGCTAAGGCTGTAGAACAGACTCATCTAACGCTAAGTGGTCCAGGTGCCACTAGACGGGACAGAACACCGCACCCAGGAGGTGTGTGGGTCACGCTTGCATCTAGGAAGACCCTGCTAGTTCAGTCCTGGAGCAGGCATGCAGGATTTGTGCACGAGTTCTGTGTCTTGTGTCCTGAATAAATGTCCATCGGGTGCTAGGAAGGAATCATCCGCGCTCTGTCCCGAGGTTCCGGGCTCTGAACCTGGGGTTGGTAGGTAACACGCATGCACCCGCGCCCCTTAGCAGCGATCTCCAAGATGCTCTAACTGGGGGAGGGAGCCGTAGCTCTCAGAACTGGAGTTAGAAAGGAGAAAACATAGTCTGAACCAAGTACAGACACCTCCGGGGCTCTTAAGCACATGTAGGGCCCAAGTTGATGGGAGAGGCAAATGCCCAGCTCCTCTGAAAATCAGGCCCCGAGGTGCTTTTAAATGGGGCACTACTGGGGGAAAAAAATACTAATCTGATGAGGTTTGTGCGATATGACTCCAGTTGATGTGGATGCCTATTAATGTGGGTGTATCCGCAGAGGTAGTGTTGCTTAGTGGTCAGAATGCTGGACTGGGACTCAGGAGACCTGGGTTCCATTTCCAGCTCTGCCACTGGCCTGCTGACTGACTTGGGAAATTGAGGCATGGGGAGGGAGTTGCTTGCCTGTCTGTAAAATGGGCGTAATGGGGGTACCAGCCTCCTTTGTAAAGCCTCTTGAGATCTGCTGCTTGAGTGCTAGATAAGAGCCGTTTGTTACGATGACCTCGTGTTTGAATTCTACCGGGGACCTTGGACTCCGAAGCTCACTGCCTGTGTGCTGTGGTCCCCCCCGCACTGATACAATGTCCTGTCTTCCCCCACACCAGGAGAAACGATGAGGTGACCCACATTAAGATCCAGAACACCGGAGACTACTACGACCTCTATGGAGGGGAGAAGTTTGCTACCCTGGCCGAGCTGGTGCAGTACTACACTGAGCAGCAGGGGCTGCTGCGGGAGAAAAACAGCAACGTGATTGAGCTGAAATACCCTCTGAACTGCCAGGACCCCACCTCCGAGAGGTGAGCTGCTGCTCTCGGCCTGCCACCTGGCCCGGGGGGCCTCTCCATGAACATGCCGGGCAAATCCCCAAGCATCACTCCCTGAGGCGCTCGGAGGAGGTTTGCGCTAAGGCTAACCATGCACCTGGGCTGGGTTTGGAATAGAGCCCAGAACTGGGCGCGTTTGGGTTTCACTGCCCACATAGACCCTCGTGATCCCTTCCCCGTCCTGTTTAGCAGTGCGTTGCCCCCCCCCCGCCGCCCCTTGTGACAGTCATTAGAACCGAGAACCTGTAACACTGGGGATCCCTTTGACTTCTGTTGAATTGCAAACTTGCCTCCGGTAACCTCAGACTTTCCCTGAGTCCCAGATTAGCGCCCCCGCCCCCACCCCCATGACCATCGCGCTCCGATTTCCCCAGTGTCACATGGCCCCAAAGAGCTGGCCTGCCTGGACCAGAAAGGGAAATGCATGGGCAGGCAGGCGGAGATGCCACTTACGGCCCCTAATTACTCTAACTTTAGCAGCCACAGTCAGTCGGCGGGACAGTCTCACTTCCTGAAATGGCAGCTCCGCTCCCGGTGCACTATCATGTGAGCTGCCCCGGCCGAGGGGCCGGGAAGTCCCTCCGGCTCATGTGCTGCCTGGTTGCTAAGACGGGCGAGTTGCTCATTCCATCCAGCAGCATGAGAAGCAGCTAACACTAGCAGAAGCCCTGGAGAAGTGGAAACCCCCCTTGTATCGATTCCCTCCAAAGAGACTCTGGCATGGCGAATTTTTTTTTTTTTAAAGGGGGGCGGGGGCTGCGGATGTGGATGGGAAGAACTGGTTCTGGAGTAGCAGAGGGTGCTGGGAACGGGGATAGAGCAGCGTGTGGGAAGCGTGCGCGGTGCCTGGCTGGCTCTAGCAAAGTGCTGTTATTCCATCACTTTCAGCAGCCATAAAATTCACCCCTACGTGTCATCCTAATACGGTCTCAAAGCGGTGTGAAGTGATTGGCTCTTCAGGTGCCCCACAGCCCGTGGCTGAAATCGCTGTCATCACAGCCCGCTCCGAAGGATTGGCCTCGCTGGCTCCCACTCCATAAACGTCGTCCTCTGGGACAAAGTTGCCGAGACATGACGTGATGCCGTTGCATCGTCCCTGGAAGATATTTTGGGCCACTTTGAATTCCCAGCAGCCTGGCTTGCAGGCCAGGAGCCAACCTCATCAAACTGGGAACCAAGTGGCATCTGCCCAGAGACACTGTTCAGTTGTTTGAGCGTGGGCACCGGATGCCCTGAGGCAGAGAAGCTCTGCTTTAGCATAATCTGTATTACAGTAGCGACGAGAGGCCTGATTGTGCTGGGTGTTGTATGCACGCAGGAAGATAGTGCCCGCACCCACCGAAGAGAGTAAACCTAAGCCGATGAGACAAGACTGGGAGAAAAGGAAGAGGAGTACAGCTGAAGCACTGACACACAGACACATTTACCCAAAGTCCCGCTGGAAGTTTGTGGTAGAGCAGGAAACAAACCATGGGTCTCCCAAATGCTAGGCTAGTGCTCTAACCACTGGACCATCCTTCCACAATCAAGGCTAAACTAACCAGGCTGCTGGACCTAAGTGAACAAACGAGTCCAGGGATAAAAGCAGCATGTTCCAGTTGTGGCGCAGGGCTAGGAGGAACTGTGTTCTGTGCTCCGCCCGCCCTATTTCTGATTCACTGGGTAGCCTTGAGAAAGTAACATAACCGCTGTGTGGGAAATGGCCACTCTTGTAAAGTGCTGGGGTTCTGCAGATGAAAAGTGCTATTTCAGTACGAGCTCTCACTTCACTAAAGCTTGTGTCCCTCTGTCCAGAGCATGTTAGCGCTGCCATCTAGTGGAGAAGGTGAGGAACGATAAGTGGCTTGCGTTTTAAAAGCAGGGCGGCATGGAGATAGGAAGGTAATTCTGTGCAAGGTGAGAGAGGGGTTGTAGTTTCCTGGAGCAGATCAAATCCTGCTGTTTTCCCAAACTCTCAGCAAAGCAGAAGGCCCATCGGTGATTTGTCTCCAGTGTTCTTAAATCTCCAGGTGAATTTGGTCAGGAAAGTGAGTGGCTGAATGGTGCTAACTGGAGCTCGTGGGGTTATTGTGCTAATCCTGCACAGACCCACAGGGTGCACTCTGCCAATGCATCTCATTCCTGAGCTGCAGCAACCTCTGCTATTCCACTTGTGGGCGTTTGCTGACCAAAGACTGCTAGTTATGAGTGTCCTGCTGTGTCTCTTTAAATATAGATGTTCCCTAATGAGATCTGCTAGACTGATTTCACTTGTAACGTAATGAGGAACTGATTCCAGAGGGATAAATTAGTATATTAAACCAATGTGTTATCTGAGGCTACTGCCGTTTTGTATTTGTCCAGTGGGGCAAATAAGTCCTGATGTTTGCATCCTCTCAGCCGGGTGAAGTATTGACGTGCCATTGCAGCATATAGCAGCAATGTCCCTGGGGTTTTACTCCAAAAATATTCCAAGCTGGGGACTTTCCCCAGTTAGGCAGGCAGTGGGGCTGAGCTGTAAAACCAGTGTCTCATGAGTGGCAAGGATAGCTGTATAAACTTAGCGTGCCCACTTTGCAGGAGCTCATGGGAGCACTCTTTCTGGGTTTAGCTTGAGAAGTTCCCATCTCTTTGCTCTGTCTTCTCTGGTTCGAGCCTGGGGTTTGCAATAAAAGCTGAAGCCAGGTAGCATCATAAAAGTTTTTGGCCCAGTCTTAGTGGCATCTGAATCACCACCTGTCTATAGGGAGGCAAATCTTTTCTCTTTGAGTGCTGCTATATCTGTGTGTCTCGCCTCCACCCTGATTGCCTTCTCCATTCTCCCAGGTGGTACCATGGGCACCTGACTGGCAAAGAGGCAGAGAAGCTCTTGACGGAGAAAGGCAAGCCAGGGAGCTTTCTGGTGCGGGAGAGCCAAAGCAAACCGGGGGACTTTGTCTTATCAGTGCTGACGAATGAAGACAAGATGGAGACAGGAGACCGGAAGCCACGGGTGACTCATGTGATGATCCGCTACCAGGTGGGAATCCCTGAACTGGCTGTTAGGATGGGGAATTGGTTTTCTTTGCTCTCCTCGGGCCCCATCCAGCTCCCCCTGGAGTCCAGTGGGAAGAATTCCACTGACACCAGCGAGCGTTGGATCAGGCACACGACGCGTGCTCTGATCACACTAATAACTCGCCACTTCCTCCCGCAGCCAGATGGGAAGTATGACGTTGGGGGAGGCGAGAGGTTCGACACGCTCACGGACCTGGTGGAGCACTACAAGAAAAACCCCATGGTGGAGAAATCCGGAGCTGTGGTTCATCTGAAACAGGTGACTGCTAATGGTACACATGAACTAACGAACCTTTCCAAGAACACTTCACGGGGTGCTCTGTCCAATCCCGTTTTACAACGGGATCGTTGTTTGCATTCCCTCTGATGTCCATGTAGCGGCTTCCCATAAGACGTTTCCGCCCCCCCCAGCCTGGCTTCTCCCGCTCAAACAGTGGTGCCTTAACAAAGGCTTTAGGAAGTGGAAGAGTTTGGGGGGTTTAAGCCTGGAACCCCTTACGTTATGCCATGCCATGTCTCTGGCTTGAGCCTTGCTGGATTAGTGACCCCGGCGACACTGTGCTTTTGTCGCCATCTAGTGGCTAGTCCACAAGCAGAGTTTTGTCTGCTACGAGCTTTGAACGGCAGCGCCTGGTTCTCTGCCTGGGGTAGTAGATTCCTGCTTTTAGATCTGGAGATAGTGGTTTCCACCCGAGCACATCCTGTGACTCTGCCGTGAGCCCAGCATGACAACTGCAGGATCGAGCCGAAGGTGCGGGGGAGGGTGGGTGTGTGCTTTGAAGCCCATCCTCTAGCCAGTTGGTGGGGAGAGAGCAGGGACCCCCCTGTGGGAGTGGAGTCCCCGTGTCACGGGGCGTCTCTCTGTGTTCTCACCCTGCCTACCTTTCAGCCCTTTAACGCCACGCGCATCAACGCCGCCAACATCGAAAACCGAGTGAAGGAGCTGAACAAAATGGCGGATCACACCGAGAAGGCCAAGCAAGGGTTCTGGGAAGAGTTCGAGGTACAGGAGTCCGGTTGTGTTATCCCTCCCCTACCGCCACCCGCAGAGGATGTGATCTCAGCATTGAAATATCAGGCTTGCCCAGTGTGTGAGCATGAGGGGTGGCCCCCTCCCCTCCCCCCCACAACTGGCTGCCCTGCCCTATCTGGGGGAGTTCCCTGCACCACCACCTCCCACCCATGCTGTGTTTGTGGGATCCCTCTCCTAGTCCTACCCTCCTCTCTTCCATTCCTTGTTTCTCGAGGAGCCCCCTCCTGGCTCCCCATCTCTCCAATGCCATGTTGGAGGAACCCCCCCCCCATCCCTCTCTGGTATCTGAGAGCCCCTTGGTTCTGTGTCACTGTTCACTTGCGTGTCCCCTTCTCCCCAGATGCTGCAGCAGCAGGAGTGTAAGCTCCTCTACCCCAGGAAGGAAGGGCAGCGAGTGGAGAACAAAGCGAAGAATCGGTACAAGAACATCCTCCCCTGTAAGGAGACACTGGCTGTCGTTTTTTCTAGCCGCCAAGCTTCTCTGGGGACAGTTGATGTGTGGTATTTGGGGCTGGGATTGCATGGCACTTTTAGAGGTCCTGGCCTAATAGTCACATACCAGTGAATCGTTGCCCATCTGCTAAGGAACGTGGGATTTGCCTATCGCATCAGAGCCGGGGTCCGTTCAGTTCAGCCCCTTTCTCTCGCTTTCCTGAACTCTGCACTGCCGCATCCCAGGGACTCTGGCAAAATAGTTTTTCCTCCTTCCCCCTTTGTGAAATCAAATGAGCCCAGAGCTCAGTTGAGCCTCGCTGGTGTCAGCCAAAAATCACATGAAGCCAGAGCTAGCCCCCGGGGAAGTGAGACCCGCTCGAGGGTTGTACCATTGTGCCCCTCACTACCGTAGCATCCCAGCGCCTCCCAGGAGTCTGGCGTTAGTTATGGGTTTGTGGCGTACCCCAGAACCAGGCAGAATGGGCTGCCTCGATGCATCACTAGGGGACCTTCTTTCTCTCTCCACTCTGGAGTGGGACCCAATTAGCCCCAGCCCTGAAATAACCAGCTGGCCACGTGTGAATGATGTGGGTAAACTGTTGGGGGCCCGGTGTGCAGCACGGTGATGCTTCTGCGCGTGGCTCGAATGTGGCTTCTCTTCCCATGCAGTCGATACCACGCGGGTTGCGCTCCGAGACGTAGACGAGAGCATACCGGGGTCAGACTACATCAACGCCAACTACATCAAGGTAGGTCGGGTGGGAAAGGTGGCTCTTGTGGGTGGGGGTGGGGGGGCAAGCTGCCCCTCGCTGCCTGTGAGCGGGCGCAGCGGCGCCAAGAATGATTCCGTCACAAAGGCAAGCCCAGCAGGAACCCCTGTATTTCGCTGGTCACAGGCCAGATGCCGTCTCTGCTGAGAATCCTCCTGCACCCCGAGCAGTTTCCTGATACTCCCCCCACCAGTTCTGTAGACAGCTGCCTCTTTGGCAGGGTAAGAGGCTCCTGTGGGCTGCTCCCTGCAGCCAGAGAGACTCTTCCAGTCTGTATCTGCCAAGAGGTGCTGCTGCCTAATGCCCTGCGGTCCGCTCTGGAGCTGACACTGTGCCTCAAGGGAGCTCCGAGAGCCAGGTAACTAGCGCCCGGACCCGCTGTCATTCTGGGTGGCCAGAAGAAGCAGCAGGGCTGTGGTGCAGAGAGCAGGAGTGTGTGTGTCGGCAGGGGGGAGCCTGGCTTTATTGTGAACTGTGTGTGCTTCCAGACCTGAGGCTTTGCTATTGCTGGTGGGTGCCGTGTCCTGGCTGCCTCTGCACAGCGACTCTGGAGACGCCTCAGTCTCAATGCCCAGCACCGCTCTACTAACCCCGGCCTTCCCTGAGCACGGGCTGCCAACGTGGCTCTGTTGCGCAAGGTTGTCTGCTGGGTCAAACTCATTTTCACCTGGGAGCTGAAACCAATTTGGAGCTGGATTTCCAGCCGGGAACAGCTCAGGTGTTTAAGCCCCTAGCCTTCGCCATGTGACGGGGTCGCTTATTTTCCAGTCTGATTCAACCAGAACTTGGGCAGCTGTCTCGCGACCTGCATCTAGCACTGAGCAAATGGTGGTAAGGCCCTACAGAGGTCACTGCAGACAGAGGGTGTCTCATTAACACTGGTGATGGGGTATCGAGAAACTGCAAGCAGAAGGATTTCTGTGTCCGGGGGTCTGATGGGATGTAGCGTGATCCCTAGAGGAAAGCCTGTTAGCATCAGGTGGCAGATGTTCCACTGGAGAGCTCATGCAGTGCCAGGCAGCCATGTCCTATAGGACTCCTCCATCTTCCCAGCTCGGGGCTGCACGGGGGCAGTCCTTGGTCCCTCACTCCTATTTCCTTTCCACACCCAGAGCATACCCGAAGAGGGAAGGAGCTCGGAGCACTGCAAAGTCTACATTGCCACCCAAGGCTGCCTGCAGACGACGGTGAACGACTTCTGGGCCATGGTGTACCAAGAAAACACCCATGTCATAGTCATGACGACCAAGGAAGTGGAGAGAGGCAGGGTGGGTACTTGGTTTGCAGGTTGTCGCCAGACCAACGTGCAGTGCATTGTCTGTGGAACCTCTTGCCCGCCAGGTGCATTTCATCCCTCCTGTTGGCCAGGCAATTCTAGATGGGGAAACTGCTGACGTGTGGCGCCTCAACCTTGTGCCTCTATGATGACCAACTAATGGCAATAGTCAAAAGCAGGCCTAGTGCAGCTAAGGCAGTGGTGGGTAACCTGCGGCCCATCAGGGTAATCTGATTGCTGGCCGTGCGACATTTTGCTGACGTTGACTATCCGCAGGCACGGCCCCCCCCCCCCGTAGTGCCCAGTGGCTGCGGTTCTCTGTTCCCAGCCAATGGGAGCTGCGGGAAGCGGCGGCCAGCACGTCCCTGCAGTGAGTTAGAATTGTACAACTTGTATATGCTCTGTCTGCATATATTTTCATACAGAGGTGGGGTGGGGGCCCCCTGGAGAACGTTACGATACCAATAGAGCCACTAACCAGAACTGCTTCCACCGATAAGGAGAGGTTACCAAGGCTGCACTAGAAACTTTTGCTGGTATATCAATGCCACTTAGGGTGGTGGGTTTTTTTGTCTTGTTTTGTTTTAAAATGTATACAGTAAAAGCCCTAGTGCAGATCCAGTCCTACTGGCCAAGCGCTTTTCCCAAAATAGCTCATTTTATTAAGGAAAGTGGTAGAAACTCTGACAGCGAAAGCACTATTGTGCCTGTATAAGCTGTGTCTGAACTAGATGGGGGACCAGATTTCCTGTTTTTAAAGGGACAGTCCCGTTTTTGGGGACTTTTTCTTATATAGGCGCCTATTACCCCCCACCCCCTGTCCTGTTTTTCCACAGTTGCTATCTGGTCACCCTAGAACTAGAAAACTCTCCCAGTATAGCTGGTTGATAAATTGTTTAGTCAATTGCTTGACCACACTTTGGTGTGTAATGAAATATAGTCAAGAGACAAGCATGTTTATTGCTGTAAGTCAATAATAATCTAGTACAGGCAAAAGGTTCTATACAGTGCCAGTCTCCGGGAAGCTGTCTCGTTGTTACATTCACCTTACGCAGAAGGAGGGATCCCAAAGTTACACATTTCAGCTGGTATTATTTATCCGATGATTTTACAAGTCACACGTCACTAAAATCCAGCCCCTCAATTTGTCCCACTTCCCTACGTTGTTCTGTTCCTTCCTTCTTTGTCTTGGATCCTGGCATTTCGGAAACGGGTCCATGGAAGTACTTCCCTAGATTGGACTAAGACCTAGAACAAACGTGTCTTGATTTTTGACACGTTTCCTATCTGCTTATGCCAATTGCTTGCTTCAGCAAATGCAAGGTGTTCTGGGAGATTTAGCGTAAGTGAACAGGATTGTATAAAAAGTATAGGCCAGTTTAGGCTATATAAGTGCTATTGTGTGCTTAATGTGTACTGATCTATGTACGGTGTGGATAATACCTATTGGTGAAGTGATTGATATATATATTAGTCAACAGCTAGACCAGCAAACCCTTTCTAGTATAGGCAAGGCCTTAATACGGTACGAAAATAGGGGATTGGTGGGGTTTTAGATGGGATGTTGGCAAGCAGCACGGTGCATTGGGATGGCTCCGGAGTCATGGAGTGGCTCATGGGACAGCAGGGGGTGCTGCAGGGCAGGACTGAAATGGATTGGTAGAGCTGTGCGTGCACAGGACTGCGAGCGGCCAGGGATAGAATGGGTGTGATCTCTAGGGGGAAAGTGACCTTCTGTGAGATTAGCTGCCTTTAGGCATTTGTCCTGCAGGCCAAAAAAGCCTTCCCATCGAGGGTCCCCGGGGGCAACGTGGGTAGGGGGGGTTGGGATCTCCACCCCAATCAAACTCTGAATTGTTTAACCTCCTGCAAGCCGCCGCCTCCTTGCTGGAACCATCAGTCGGTTTCTTGCAGGAGGGGTTGGGGCGTGGGGGTCAGTGCTCCTAGGGTCTCTTCCTGGCTCAGCCACTGCCTCATGGTGTGACCTTGGGCAAGTCACTTGTCCCATCGGTGCCTTGGATCTCCATCCCTTTACACGTGTAAAGAGGGGATAGCACTTGACACTGCTCAGTGGGTTACTGCACGAGGAACCCCACTGCAGTCACCGGGATTTCTGGGGGAGGAAATCTGTGGTGAGGGTTCCCCGTAATGTTAGTCGTGCACTATGGAAGTGCGGGTGTAACCCACACCTGCTCGGGGTGGCGCTCTGTCCCCTGCTAGCGGTGGCTGGGTCACACGCCAAGGTTGAGGAATATTCTGCGGCCTTGGCTAGGAGAACTGGGTCCTCGAGTTCAAACAGCAGCAGCTCACGCTTTTAGAATCGGACATCCCTGCTGCTGCTCACCCAGCCACCGGCATTGAATTCAACAAGCTCTCGCGGTCCCAGTACAGCAGGCTGTTGGCTGAGCTCTAAAGGGGTTCCCGTCCAGCTCCCCGGTCCTGAATGATGAGCAGAGCCCTTAACGGCATTTCCCCCTGTCCCTTCAGAATAAATGTTTCCGCTACTGGCCTGATAAGAACTGCACCAAGGAGTACGGCTACATCTGCGTGCGGATCGTGAGCGAGCGCGAGGCGCAGGGCTACTACCTCCGGGAGCTGGAGATCACGCGGACAGACCGGGTGAGTGGCCTCTCCTTTCTCCCGCTCCTTTCGCTGGGGTGTCGGGGCTCTCGCTGAGCCGTGCCGGGGGGAGAGGCAGCCGACCTGTAGCGTCGTAGCTTTGCGCGGTTGTAGAAATATTTCTCTTATCGCTGCAGTTCCTCCCGGGATCGCCCCCGTGGTTACAGCTCTTGCGTTCATTTACCCTTTAGCCCCGTCGGGTTCTGGTTGTCGGGGTGCTTCTGGAGGTTTGCATTGCAGGGAATGCGTCTTGTGCTACTGTGCCTTTGGCTTTGCACTGGGGTTCTGCTGGCTTTGTGAGAGAGAGAGTTTCCCGAACAAGGATCGGTGCAATCGGCATGGGGCAGAACGTCCCTGACCTCCCCAGTAAAAGCATCCATCCCTTGCATTTGTCAGCACACTCCTATTCGCTTGGGTGGCTACACAGATGGGCTCTATCCTAGCAGAATAGTCTCACTGCCCCATCTCTAGGTTGTATCGACCCGTTTTCTCTCATTCTTGGATTGTAAACTCCTTGGGACAGGGACCATCTTCTTTTGGGGGGCGTGTGTGCGTGCCCTGTACTGTCTGTGGCCCATGGGCTGTTCTAACCAAGCGACCGGGCTATCTGTCCTACAGGAGGAGCACCCCAGACAGGTAAAGCACTATCAGTATTTCAGCTGGCCAGACCACGGGGTCCCCAACGAGCCAGGAGGGGTCCTCAGCTTTCTGGACCAAGTCAACCGAGCACAGCGAAGCATTCCAGACTCTGGGCCGATCGTCGTGCACTGCAGGTATGCACCAGCGACCTGGTAGCCAGCGGGGTTGTGTTGGTGGCCAGTGGGGGCTGTTGCTCATGTGAGCCAATAACGAACAGAGGTGAAATCTGTTACATCAAGGCCTTGAAATGAACCTCCCTTGTCCCCTTACTTAGCACTTCCCTAGGGCTGTTACAGGTGGGGTAACCGAGGCAGTCTGTGGCAGAGCCAGGATTAGAACTGGGGAGGTTTGGGTTCCCAGTTCTCTGCCCAGACCACTGGACTACACTTCTCTGAGGACTCTGCTTCAGCAAGTCTTTATAGCAAATATTCCAGGCACCGGCTCCGATGGTCTTGATGTGCCGATGGAGGGCGTGCACTGAACTGGCTAGTTATATAGGGTCTGGGGAGGCATTTTGGCTTTTCCCACGCTGATCCCTCCTTGTCTTCTCTCCCCAGCGCTGGAATAGGACGCACGGGCACTATCATAGTGATTGATATCCTGGTGGATATTATTCACAGGCAAGGTATGGCAACTGATCTGTCCCATTGCATTAGCTTCCCCCTTGTCCCCAGGGTGTTCCCTTTGGTTGCAGAATGGCAGTACAGTCTAACCCAATCCCCCTACAAGTGCAATGAGTTTGAAGATCTCTGGCCAATGGACTCGGCTCGGCCGTACGTCTCTTGGTATGGGCTTTGACCTGAAAGTATCTAGAGGGCTGGGGAAAGGCCTCTTACCCCCACTGGAATGTAAAGTTTCCACTTCTGGACTGGCGGGCAAAAGGGGAATAGTTCTCTGCCTCATGGGGAAGAAATCCACTGCCTCCCGAAACAAGCAAGCATGCCCAGACGCCCCTAGCAAGCTCTGGTTGAAACGGAGGGTGAGCTCTTGGCCTCATCTGGGAAGTTCTGCCATTGGCTTCAGAGGGGCCAGTTCACCCAGAGTGCCTCCTTAAAGCCCTCTTTCCTTATGGAAAGGTGTGGCTCATGCTCACCAGAAATCATTCCACCAGCCTCTAGGAGGTAATGGAGAAGGATCTCCTTTCCAGAAGCTCTGAGAGTCCTCCTCCAGGGCAACGCAGCCAGGATAGAATTCTCCATCGTGTTCTACAGGAGAGTTCCAGACACCTGCAGATAGGTCGTCCTTCCTTGTTAAATCTACCGGACTCTTGCAGAAGGGTTAATTTCATGGCTTCCAAGCCGCTCAAAGGAGGCGGGGTCTGTGTTTGGTGAACGGGGGGAAGAGGGAGGGGCTGCCTCCCCCGACCTCGCTGAAATCTCACTCAATTCCTGATCCTTTGCTTCTCCCCCTCGAGCAGGTTTGGACTGTGACATAGACATCCCCAAAACCATCCAGATGGTGCGCAGGCAGCGCTCTGGCATGGTGCAGACGGAGGCGCAGTACAAGTTCGTTTACATGGCTGTTCAGCAGTACATTGAGACCGAGCAGAAGAGGCTAGAAGAAGAGCAGGTGGGTCCCGTTCCTGCCCAGTGATGTTAGGCGCATGGGTGGGAATTGGCTCACTGGCAGAATCTGGTCTGAACCAACCCTCCCTGGTCAGAACAGCAAATCTGAATGGAGCCGCTTCTCCCTGTTGTGGGATGAATCCAAATCCTGGACCTGGACACACTGAACGCAAGCGCTAGAAATCTAGGTCCGAGCCCAGCCTTCTCCAAGCTGCTGAACTTGTGTGTGGATTGACACAGTTCCCAGGTGTGAACCCAGGGAGGATGGATTTGGGCCCATCTCCAGTTAATAGCGAAACTGGGAGAAATCTTACTGTAAAAACATGGCGATTTCATGAGCCTCAAGTGTTTGCTCATCCATGGAACCACGTGCCCTCCCTGTTAGGTCTGGGCTCTGCAGTGCACCAGGAGTAGCTCCTGTGGCTTCCAAACATATCCCCTGCCTCTGTAGCAAGAGGAAATGCTAGGTGACGCTCTTACGAAGAGAGGCTAGGGGACTGGGGCTCAGGATCATGGGTCTTTCCAGCTGTGTGCACCTCCACTCTTCTCTTCAGCATCTCAGACTTGGGAAGCAGGGCTCTTCCCCAGTGCTGTGGAAGTGTCTCTGTGGGAAAACGTCTTCCATTCCTCTAACTCACCCTACTCGCTACCTGCCTGTAGGGCAGAAGATCTGCTCTGCAGCCGGTGCCTCCATTCTTGCCTCTGGTGGAAGTTTCATCTCCTTGCTTTCTCTCTTTCAGAGGAATAAGAGGAAAGAGCGAGACTACCTGAATATCCGACACCCTCCTATGGATAAAGCCAGAGCCAAAGGGCAGCCGCTCCCACCACGCGTCTCTGTGTAAGTTTGCGTGGAGGGAGGGAGATTACTGACGTGACAGGGAGCAGATGGGGCTGAATGACCATAGCCCCCAGTGTCCGCCATCTTTCACGCAGCCGCTTCCTTCCACTTGGGGCCACTTCTAGCACGCTAGCGGGAGGAGAATGATAAATATTTACGTGGCCAGTTATAGCCAAACGTAGCAACACCCCAGCCTGCTGGTCTGTCCCATTTTTGCAGCTACCGTAGGGGTGTTCAGTCGGCAATTACTTAAGCCCCTTTTTCTTGGAAATGTCCCATGGGCCGTGGGAGAGAGGAAGGAGGGGAGAAGAGTAGCAATAATCTAGTACAGAGCTCAAGAAAGAGAAAGCGGGCATGTAGGGAGGATGAGTTGGGGGAGAGGTGAGCGTGACCCCGGACAAGCAGAGGGCTGAGCGAATAATGTACTTTTCAGTTCACTGGCAACTCTGAACAATAAAACAAAAAATTCATTTGGGGGCGCACAAAACACTGGATTTCAAGTGTGGTTTTTTTAAACGTTGAATTTTAAAAATAAAATCTCAGGTGTTCCAATCGAAAAACCAAGGCCGTTGGTTTAGAAAATGTCCAAATGAAACATTTTGATTTTCATTTATTTGTTTAGTGTTTTTTTTTCCACCAAAGCAATTTGGCGAAACCAATGGGAATTTGCCAAACGTTTCCCGGTCGCCGAATCTGCATTTTTGACCAGAAAAAACATTTAGGTCGATAAATGTCATCCAGTTCTGCTGAGGGCCCTTCATGGACAGTAGAAGTTCTACACTGATGTCTCCTGGTTTAGATAGGAGAGTGATGAGCAGGGAGAATGTCCCATATAAGCAATGGATTCGCCACCACTGGTAACTTTTTGTTTTTTAAAGCAGTGGTTTTTCAACCTTTCTTTCATTTGCCGACTCCTAAATTTTTTTTTCAAATACAGGTGCAGACCCCTTTGGAAATCTTAGACGTAGTCTGTGGCCCCCCAGGGGTCTGTGGACTGCAGGTTGAAAACCACCGTTTTAAAGAGATTCTCTAGTTCAAAAGGAATGACTTTGGGGCCGTTCTCTGACCAGTGCTATGCAGAAGGTCAAACGAGAGGGTCACAGTGGTCCCTTCTGGCCTTGGAATTTCTGAGTGGGTGGGGCAGGGTTTGAATAACGCCACTCACCCATCCACTGATGGCACCTGTCTAAATGTTCAAAATCTTGGAGGTTTCACTTGGAGTTCTTGGCTGCGTTTGAATCTGTCAATCTAACTGAATCTCCGGGTGACGGTAGGGAGGGATCACAGGTGGGACAAAGCCAAAGAAAACTATTCCCTCCTTGCTGAATATTGCATATCACTTATTTGTTTCACAAAGTCTGGGCTGGATTTCAAGGAAAGTTCGGGGTTAATAATATATGGAGATATACCTATCTGTCAATGTTAGAATCACTCACGATTTGTCACATCTCATAGAGCTGGAAGGGATCCCGAAGGGTCATTGAGTCCAGCCCCCTGCCAATACTAGCAGGACCAAGTACTGATTTTACCCTAGATCCCTAAGTGGCCCCCTCAAGGATTGAACTCACAACCCTGGGTTTAGCAGGCCAATGCTCAAACCACTGAGCTATCCCTCCCCCAAGGGATACTTGGATCTGGGATTTTGGTTGGACCCATTCTGAACAAGAAGGTTGGTTTGCAAAAATCAGATCTGGATCCAGGTTCCTATCCAACTCCCTCCTCCAGAAAGTCCATTGTTTTGGCTCAGCCCTATCTTTAGACATATAGGAAGTATCGGTGATATTCTCACTCAGATCCCGTCCCAGTGTGGCATGCATATATAAAGGCTCGCATCTTGGATGAATGTTCAGGGCCCAGTCTGTGTGTACATTAAATGTCTGAGGGGCGGCAGGCATGAAGTGTGTGGGTGTGAATAGGCAGCAGGGTAATTCCCGGTCTTGCCATCTACAAGGCTGGTGGGGGGAAGGCTTGGAATTCTGTTCAAGGGCCCCCAGGCAACCTGCTCTGGGGAAGGAATCAAGAGTAAGAGGGTTACTCACAGCAAGGCTTTGTGTATCTTTCCAGGGTCGATGATGACTCAGCCACCGTCTACGAGAACCTGAACATCAAAAGCCCAAAGGTTTCAGGGATGAATAATTCAGGGAGATAAAGGGGCCGGAAGGGGAGCTGGATGGAGGCTGCACAGGTACGTTCATTCTCAGAGGTTGGCACTAAACCCCACCAGGATTCTGTTGGCTCTAGTCCCTTTTCAGCATCATGAAGTGCATGGCCCCATCTACCCAGGGAAAACCAGCTATGTCCTGGGTCACTTTAGCAGACCTTAAAAATGTTTGTGGAGCTCTTGGGCAGTGCCCAGCGGGTGATGGGGTGGGGAGAAATGGGGCAAGACTTGAAAAAAAGTTTAATTTTTTTGAAAACTGCCTTAGAATGAGACCCACGGTGCGAGCGGAGGTTGTTTTCCTAGTGTAGACTCTGAGGGTATGTCTACACTGCAGTCTGGCGGGATTGCAGCTTGAGTCGGCATACCCAGGCTGGCATGGCTACAAATAGCCATGTAGATGCGGTAGCATGGACTTCAGCGTGGGCATCCAGAGCCCTGGGTACCTACTTGTGTTGCTGAAAGCCGTGCCACCGCATCTGTACTGCTGTTTAGTCCTGCTAGCGCAGGTATGTCTGCTTGAGCCTCAGTCACACCTCCGATTGGATCCCGGAGTGAGAGAGACATACACGTGCGTACTGGGAGCGTCTTCTTTCTTGTGTGTGTGTGTGTGTGTGTCACTCCGTTACACATAATAGCTGACACCTTCTCTCTCCTCTCTTGTTTTGGGTTTTAGGATTTACGGTGTTTACGTCCACACTTTCCAAGTTCTGTCACCGCTGCCTCCCTCTACCCTCGTGCCCCCCCACGCCCCTTCAAGCACCTTGGATCCAGCGAGGAACCAAAATGCCGAAAGCATCTGAGCAGGGCAGAGTGCGCGCCTCAGGAACACGCCTCAATCTAACTTATTTACGGGAGCGACCTTTTCCGGTCCCTTTTTCACGTAGGCCGATATTTATGTGCAAGTGCCTCTGGATGGTCATAGGGCGTAAAAGCTCAGTTTTAAAAAAATTTTGTTTAAAAGAATTAATTTAATTTTTAAAGAGATTGATTTTGTAAAAAGCTAAAATAAAATGACGACATGTTTAGGAGCTTTGCCTGCTCAGGACAATCACCAGGATGTTGCTGCACTTCACGGCTTCGTGAGGTCGGTCGTTTCTCAGCTAGAGGTGTTTAAACTGAATCTTGGGTTAACTGTACTGCCATGGAAGTGATGGACTGGACCTAGGTACAGTGCAAATAACCGCTGTGTAAATGCCCTCCTCCCTCATTCCTTTAGAAAATGCACCTCCTTTCTGCTGTGTTAGGCTTGGGCACTTCTCCAATCTGCCAACGCGCCTCGCTCCTGACCCTGGAGCAACCCCTGCTATGCAGAGAAGCAGGGTGGTGCAGTGGACTTGTCTGTCTGGTAGCAAAATCCCCGTGCTGCACGGTTACTAGATTCTGACACGCACGTGAGTGGGGAGCCAGCGTTCGAACCCGCATCTCCACCAACCCAGGCCTCTGCTGCGGGAGCGCAGATCTCCCGTAGCCGATGGTAAAAGCAGTAGGGAGGCAACTTATCTGTGCGCTCAGCAACCAGAGGGCAACGTCACATGTGCCATCAGCACATTAGGGCACAGAGTTCTGCTGAGTTCTATTCCTGACTCTGTCGCTGCCTTGCTGGATGCCCTGTGTGTGTTCCCCCACGTTTGTATGCTGAGCCTAATGCTATGTATACGAAATAGGGGAGCTGTGGGCAATGATTAATATTTGCACAGCACCGCGAAGAAGAGGAGAGCGCTTTGGAATATTAATATTCCGTCTCTGTTCGCGCACCTCAGTTTTCACTGGCTATTGCAACCGCTCTGCCAAAGAATCTCCTTTCTGCCGGACTCCTTGCTATGCGAAAGAGCCCAGGGTCTGAATGCCAGGGCCGAAACCAGGAGAGCTTCTCTTGGGCAGCTGTTAATGGGGGAAAAAAGAAACCTCCTTCCTTGTCTGTGTGGGATAATGGACATGCTGGGCAATGGCATTAGCTTGCAGGGCTGGAGTTGCCGCTCTCCCCAGGCACTGCAGGGGTTGAACAAAGAGTGCACCGATGGAACGGGGCTGTATTTACCGGCTGGCATCTTCAGTCGTTTGTCACAGGGACAAGAAAACAGTTTATTTTTATTGCACTTTTAATAAATGTTGAATATTCTAAAGGTTTTTTTTCTTTTTAAGTTTGAAATGCTTGTGAAAGTGACCGATGGGCATTTGAAGGGGGGTAGGATGCCAGTGGGTGCCAGGCCTCTCCTAGCCAAAAAACCTGCTCCTCTTAGACCCCAACCAGAGTCCCGCTCAAGTGGCCCAAACAGTTTTGGGCTAGCTCTGAACCAGCAGCTTCAGCCCGAGCCTCTGTCGCCCATTACCAGTTCTCCCAAAGCCAGCCCGACCCTCCAGCTTTCAGTGTGGCAGCAGGCTGGGAAGTGAGGGGTATGAAAACGCTGCAAGTGGGATGGCCGTGTGTCGAGTCTCGATACGGTAAATCAGTGGGAACGGATGTGATTGTGGCAGGTGGACAGGTTCAGCCTGGGCCATTGTTTGTAGAGGGAAGTCAACTGAGCATATGGCAGTCAGATGTGTGTGCGGTGACAAAGGAGCTAGCTACGCCTCGCCCCCGTCACATTCCTTCTCCTCTTTGAGGCAATGCAGGCACTTGTCATCTGGCCACTTCTGATGAGACTTCAGTAGTAGTCTGCTCGGGGGATGGACAAGATCACCCAAGAGAGTCCCTGGCAACCCAAATGGTTCTGACAAACACGGTGTTAAAAGCTCTGGGTCCAGCGGCCAGGGAACTGGGCTGGATGATACCAGCCTTCTAAAGCTTGCTATAAATTGGCAACCTATTGAATCTGTTGCAGCAGCCAGGACCCTGCTGAAATCCTGCCTGGCAAAGCTCCCGTGCCACCGCTGGCTGCAGCATGCTATCCTATTCCAATCCCTCTTCACAGCTTTGATGGCAAGAGGAGAGATGAGCGGGGGGTCTGCCTTTTCCTCTCTCCAGCTGGAAACAACAAAGGACGACCAGCCCACAAAATGAACTTCCCCCTCCGTTCAGGTGGCTGCAATAATAAGATGACCTTAGAGAGCCTGCAGCAGGGCTGCTGAGGGGGTGTAGTTGCAAGCTGTAAACATTTATTACTTTAGAGCACTACTGTGTCTCTAGCTTGGCTTATTGTATCCAGCTGGGCACTGAGTGCTGGATTGATTCAGAATTTGGGGAAATGCAATTAGCATCTGATGTGGATTTTAAGCTTACCACCCCTAAAGCGCACCTAGAAGAAGGAACAATGTCACGGAGTTAACTTCTGCAGCCAGTGCCACCTATGTAAAATGTACAAAGCATCTAAATACTATTACAGCACTTGCATCTAATGCTGGCTATGTTAAATTATTCTCTTAAACTGCATTAGAGGAAAGAGACCTGATAACAATGGCTTATTGTTCACTGAGCCCCTCATGTTCGAGCAATGCAGAAGTCATCCCGTTAAATACATAGTTGGAGCAACTGCCCCATGTCTTACCCCAGTGGTTTAAAGGGTGTCAGTATTGGTTATGGAGCTAGACTGACATTTTTGTGATGTCTGGGAGAATGATCTAGATTTTCTCTTGTACGTCGGCTACTACATTTTAAGTTGAGCTGTGCAAAATTCTGTGAAATGGTAATCCCTGGGAGGGCTAGGGGTTTGTTTTGTTTTGCATGTTAGAGAAATAAACTACTCCCTCCTGCCCCGTTTGTTTTTTAATTTAAAAAAAAAGTGGCCAAGCTAAATATTAAGCAGAGATGGCTTTGCAACAAAAACATGCAGAAATGTGTATTTTTCTAAGAACCTCATTTGTGGGCAATTCCACAAAAAAATTACTGAGAACTTTAAAGCACAAGTGCCTCAGTGGTTTGAGCATTGGCCTGCTAAACCCAGGGTTGTGAGTTCAATCCTTAAGGGGGCCACTTAGGGATCTGCGGCAAAATTGGTCCTGCTAGTGAAGGCAGGGGGCTGGACTCGATGACCCTTCGGGGTCCCTTCCAGCTCTATGAGATAGGTATATCTGTCTGGGAGAAGTGAAAATTTACAATTTTCTTTTCACACCTTCAGCATGGTCTTCTCTGAGCTGAGTCTTGTTCTGCTGACCAGAATAAAAGTCTAGTACTAGACCCAAATACCAAGCAGAGGCAGGTAACCACCACCTCCAGCAATAGTTTAATACTAACAAATATACAGTTGAAATGTTTAATAAAGCACATTGTATAAAATTAAATATTGTCACTTTATAGATAGACACAGCTTTCGCATGCTTCTTTCCAAGGGCTGATGGATTTCTTTCCCTTTAGAAATAATCACATCTAGACTCTTTTTCACAGTGTTGTCGGTTTCCAAGAAAATAACCCTTCCATTAGCACTTCCTTTCCATCGGTGAGTCGAAAGGGCCAGGCCCATTCACAGCTGTGTCTTTATGGCAACAGCCCCACACTTTGAGGCACATGCACCTTTCCTGGGAAGCAGCAGTCCTAGAAATATGCCCTTGTGCAAGTCTTCAAGGCTCCGTTATCTATGTAGCGTTTCGGATGGCTAGAGATTTAGGTGAAGCAGTGGCTCAATATACGGCTATGCACAACCCCCCACACACACACACACCTTTGCATTGGCAGAGTTGTGTGAAAGCGAGGGGCTGGATTAACAGTGGATGTTCAGGTGACGTTCAAAGCGCACAGGCGGAGCGGTGTGTAGGCCGAGAACAGGGGCCACTACAGCTTGGCAGTGAGGTAAGTTGGCGAAGTCCAGTAGGCAGCAGCTTGACCTAGCTCAGTGGGGTGGAGGTGCTTTGACAGAGCTCCAGGGCGTGGGCAGCCTTTTAAATGCCAGCTCTTGCTAGCGCGAGGGTGGGCTGGTCCCGGGCGCTGGTGAGGTTGTATATGTAAACGGAACAGGGTTCGGCCTGGTGAATGTAACCGTCCTTGTGAAGCAGCGGAGGTTCCCGGTTTTCAGGGCACACTGCACCGGCCACAGAATGATGCACAGCAGAATGATGACCAGGGCCGAGAGGAGGACGATTCGTTTCCAGTCGTCACACATGGCACAGCGGGACAGCCTCCCAGCCATGCCCTCTGTCGGCGTCATGGGGGGATTGGGCTTGCTCATGGCAACGTCGAGGCAGATGCACGCGTCGGGATCTTCTGGGTCCTGGGACGACTGCCTGCAACACAGCTTGCTGCCTTCCATCCACACCACCTTCTCCCGTTGGTATTCGGCGGGCAGGGTGGACAGGAGCTCCTGGCTGGTCTGGAGAGCCGGAGGGCCCTCAAGGGGGATCTCCGTGAGCTGCCTGCAGAGGGGGCAGGGCAGCTGGTCCTCGACGCGGGGCTGGGGCAGCGCCGAGGTCAAGCGGGCCACGCACTCCAGACAGAAGACGTGCGAGCACCGGAGCAGCTTGGGTGTCTTGAAGCTGTTGTCATAGGTGTTGAAGCAGATGGAGCACTCGATGGGGGAGGTAGGTTTGGGGGAGGCAAGGCTGGACGTCGGGGAGCTGAGCTTCCTGCCGTCGGTGGGGGAGGTGACTATGATGGGGCTAATAGGAATGGGGATTTCATCCGGAGCGGCAGGAACGGGGCTGGTGGGGGAATCTGGCATCTCGGTGCGCCGCATTTGGGGGAAACACGACATGACCGACCCTGAGGAGACAAACAGAGCAGCGTCAGAAGCTAGATAAAGAGAGGGAGGAAAAGACCCTTTAACTTTTGTTACATTTTCCCAAGACCTTAGAGAGACTAGTCCTACGCAAGCATGGGCATAGCTCCCTTGAGAGCTGCAATTCTAGCAGAGCTGAAATCGCTGTTGGTAGATATGAAAATAAGACACCTCTTCCCCCAAGTCCGCAATCCTCATCCAGAAAAAGTTTGTGTTGGGACAGAGACAAGCCACCAGCAGACAACAGGCTAAGCCAGCATCAGGCTAAAACTTTTCCACCACAGCCACGGGGAGAGAGTTTACAATGGCCATCTCCCCCGCATACCTCCCCCTGCCAACAAAAACCAAAACACATACCCCAAGTGCCGCTTCCCATAATCTGAGAAGGGAGGAGAAGAGCAGAAGACTCCATGAAGTCAACTAGGGACTTTGCTATGCCAATCTATTACCCTGGGAGGCGCTCGGGTATTACGGGTGATGGGCACCAGTGAAAAAGCCTAAGATAAATAGATAAATTGTATTCATTGATACAGTGCCCCAATGGGCGAATAGCACATCCCCTCCAGCTGATGGTCAGCGCCACCAACCAGGTACCTTCATGCTTGCCTGAGTGTCCTCTCCAGCATGCCCTCATGGGAGATGAGGGCACCCGGGCACTTTGCAAGATCAGGTCTATCCTCTGCTCCCTCCATCCCCACAGGGGAAAAAAAAAAAAAAAAAAAAGTACCTGCCTTGCAACTATGACATGGCAAGAAAAGTTGCCTAAGGAAATCCCTCAGGAGCCAGAGTGGGGAGAATTTCCCACTGAGCTATTTCCTTGTTGTCCTATTGCTACCTCATAGGGAAGCTGCTTCTGTCTTGTCATCCACTCTGACTGAAAGTGCCAGCCTGCCTGTAGCTACGTGATGCCATGGTGCTTCCTGTCCACCAGGACATCTGAGAGTGAGTGGGAGCTCTGGCACAGAGTGCTAATGCTGCCAGGGTGGCAGCAAGTTCATTCACAACCTCAAACGGAGTCACTCCAGATGATGTGTGTAAACCTGGTCTCCCCGTTTGAGGCTATTGTCTCCATGACAACATGGCAGCTAGCTACCCTGACTTATGGGCCATTTAAAAGTTTGGCATAGAAAGTAGACATTTAATTGGAGGATTCCCTCGTAAATGCCTGGGGAGCATTCATTTCCTACTAGTCGCTGAACCGGGCGAGCCTGTTTGCTTGGCTTTGAGAAACGGACGGCATATGGATGACATGCCAGGGGTGTTCAAAGCACAACCCTGATAGCGCCTGAGTCACTCCAGGGGTAGTTCACCAGCCTTGGGCAAGAATCTCCTCATCTTAAGCAATGAAAGAGGCTAACTTTAAGCTATTGAAAATCCTGCCTTGTTCCTCCATGTCCATAAATAAGTCTGTGCATGTTTCCCTCTCCCCATCATGCAGGAAATAAAGTACTGCTCTATTACAGCTAGTCTTGCGAGAGCTGAAGCTAATTTTAGGGACCCAGATTATGCACCTATGAGCCAAAACCTGAACACTTAATGAGGATAATTTAGTTANCCCCCCCCCCCCCCCCCCCCCCCCCACACACACACACGTGCGCACCACCACTTTTTAATCTTAGGGTTACCTAGTAAGCCTTGATTCTACAGGTCACCTGGTGGCTCTTGTTAATATCTGCCAAGGCTCTTCAGCAAATCCTACCATCATTTTAATTTTGGAGGGAGGGGAACAAAACTTGAAACTGGCATGGTTTCTAGGTCCATCACAACCCTTTTCAAACTGTTCACAAACCTGGGCCCAATTTGGCGAGAACTTGGGGCAGATGTCCTGGCTTTTAATCAAAATCTCACAAACTTTGTGGGTTCTCAAAATTCCATCCAGTAAAATGTGTCCGTTTCACTTTCAGCGTTTGGGGCACAAGGATTGAGAATCCACATGGACAGACGATGAAGAAGGGTGTTTGCACCAGCCTCAGCGATGAAATCACTGAGTTCTGCATGACTTAATATGGCCTGAAGCCTAAAACGTTTGGTAAAGAATTTTTACTAGTGCTCCACAACAGTCATTGCGGAATCAGTAATAACCCAGATGCTCCTGGTAGTTAATAAAATCCCTCAAATCCTAAGAAAAATAATTACTACTTTTATAAAGGAGTGTAATTTAGTTTTATTGATTCAGAGATATAGGAATGACATTCTTTTGAGTTGCTCTTGAATTACCCCTATGAATCTGACCGCAAAACCCATAAATATATTTAAAATAATCCCATGTATTAGTAAGAATATGGTATTGCTTTGGCATAAACACGAAACCTTCCAACTCAATGTAGTCAGGACTCAGCATTTTATATTTAAGGTCATACACGTATGAAGATATCTAATTTATAAGCTAGTATCAGTTGATTGCCCCAAAATACAGTTTAAAAAAAAAATTATGGGTTAAATGTTTAGGCTGAGAATTTGAAATCAGCCTAGGGGACTTTGATACCTCTTAGTTTTAACAGAAAATGTGTTTAAACCCTTTAGATGGCTTTAAAAATCTAACCATTAATGTTCATCTCAATTGATTTAAAATAATAATCTTTGTTCTTTTTAGAGAGCCTCTGAGTCCCTGTTGAAAACTAAAACAAAAAGTTAGAAATAAGAAATGTTGTCTAAATTGTCACTGAAGGTGTCAGTGCATGTGGATGGATAAAGGATGCTCTGAGGAGTCTCTCCCCACCCATTACCAACGTTCTCTCTGCATCACGAATGACGTGCATGAGAGAGAAATGGGATGGGGGAGGGCACTGGACTGGAAGTCAGGACACCTGGTTTCTATTTTTTGTTCTGTCCTCACCTGCTATATATCCTTGGACTTTTCCCTCTCTTTCTCCTTCCCTTGTCTGTTCTGTCTATTTAGCATATAAGCTCGACAGGGCAGGGACTGTTGCTTATGTATTTGTACAGCACCTAGCACAGCAGGACCCAGATTTCTACTGGGGCTTCTAGGAGCTACTTCTGTACAAATGATAGACAATAATCAGAACCCAAGATGTAAAATGAGGGAGGAGACCCAACAGCAAACCTCTGGGTTGTACAGTGGACAGAATTAATTGATGATTTTCAGTGTCACAGGTGTGCAATAAAATATTTTTAAACAGAGAGCCAGAACTTCCGCTGGTTTAAGCTGGCATCACCCCACAGGCTTTAACAAAGCAATGCCCATTTGCCCCAGAATGTTGTTCAAAGTTTTCCATACGCCTTTTCCACTTCAGTAAATAAGTGAACCATGAAAGAAGACACAGTAACTCATCAAGTTCAAAATCACTTGCCTATTTCAGGCTGTTGCAAAAAGCATTAAGTAGTTTTACTTCCAAGCAAAGCTCTTAAATTTGTTTCTTGACCATAAAACTAAGACAAAGAAAACACAGTTAACACAGTGGCCACTAATGCTGTGTAACCCGATTCCCAAGTGCCACCTTTAACTCCAGGCAACTGAATGCAGAGTTAAGAGCTATATAACTGAGATTGAAGTCTATAATTACCTGTACAGAGTGCAGTTTAGCAGGTGAAAAGCATGTTCCGTCTCTTGATTTCTATCCCTGATGTCTCTCCTCCTCAGAGGATGTGTTTAGTCTCAGCTCTTTTTTATTCAAAAGTCGTCTCTGTTTCTCTTCTGATATCCAAGTCCCCTGTTAGTTTGTGGATAAGTTTCCAGGTGAGGTGAGGTTGATCTGGTAGGGTGAATGATCTCCCGCTGCTCCCAGTGTATGCGTGAGTGTCCTGCCTCTGTTACTCAGGTGTCTTTTATACCTTCCTGTCTGGAGGTGACTTACCTGCATCACCTGGCTTTTCCAATTATAAGTGAATCATTCCATTGACTGCGAGAACATTTCCACTAGGGGGCAGTTTCTCTTTTGACAAACAAAGAAGGTGAGAAATAGGGTTACAGCAATACCTGCTCGTTTACTGTATGTAGTAGTTTGCTGTTTATAGAATCAGATTATGGGAAACACCTATTTACTTATCTTCTCCACTGTGTCTTTGCAAGTCTGTCCTCTCTCTAGTATGTTTGTCTAGCGCTTTGTCTGGTCGGGTCTAGTCTAGTTTTAAGTAGTTCATGTTAAATACATCTCGGCTTACAATGCCACTAGAGAGGATAATAGACCTTATGAAAAAAATATTCTCTGTTAGTAAATCCAGCAAATTTTAGGAAGGGGAATGATTTTTCTCCTGATTCTTCATTCAGCACAAATTACTTGACATCATTTTGGATCTGTAGAAAGAAAGGGACCATCCCCAGACTTCCAGTGAGAGATGGGATACTTTGGCATTCACCCGCCTTGATCCTGGTTGGAAAAAGTGTGTTTTGTTTTAATGGAAATGCCCTGCTAGAAGTTAACAGATAAACCTCTCCATAGGTTCACTGAACTGTCCTATAAAATGTATATGCTTGCTAGATAATTCTATAGGATAGCTCAAAATAATCCTTTAGAAAGAATCTCATTCTCTAAGCATTATAGGGTTTTGCACTAATTGCTGTGGAGTGTTATAGTGTCTTTTCAGTTTGGGGGCACATCAGCTGGCTAGAGCCCATTGACTTTCAGTGGGAATTGGGCACCTAACTCAATTTGTGCCTTTGAAAATCAACCCCTTCACTCATCCCTGTTAAATTCTATAAGTCTCTAAGGCCAGAAGGGTGGATTTTAGGAATAAGAAATGTGGTGTGTGTTTGTTTGTTTTTTATTAAATCTGGAGTTGCCTGATTCTTCCGCAGGTGTTTATCTGGCCTAATATACAGCTCCTAAAGTCAACCTGCGATCATTTTTTTTTGTTTGTTTGTTTGTTTAATTTGAGATTTTCTTATGTCAAATGTACAGATTACACTGAAAGTGGGAGACCTGACATGGAGGAAGGAGGACTGAACAGATAAGCCACTTAGCAGATATACAGCTCATCTCCTGCCTTGGGGCATCCGAACTATGCAGTAGGACCCGTGAACAATAGCTGCCAGAGATTTGTGTGTAATGTGTGTGTCCATAGTACTTTTCAGACACACACCATGTCTGCTCACTGACATGGCTGATATCTTAGACAACACAGAGATGCTTATTAAAAGTATTTAGGTTCAATTGTAATTTTTAGTCAATTAAAAAAACTCCAAATGGCTTAAGCACGTGCACAAGAGCTTTGCTGAAGTGGGAGCAAAATGAATAACTTAATGCTGCTTAGCTCAGGGCCAAATCATTGGCAGGTGTAAATGGGCATCACTTTACTGAAGCCAATGGAGCTACATCAGCTTACACCAGGTGGGGATCTGGCCCTCTTGCCATCTTTGAAGGGAAAGTAAACATTCAAATGTTCTAAGCCTTTAACTGATGAAGACTTTTGAGAGGAAAACAAACCAGGAAGATTTTAACCCAACCCAGCCGTTGCCAACTGCTGTGCACTGCTGGCATTTTCAAGCATGGCTTTGTTTACCTTGGTTTCCCCACCAGCCCCAGGCTGATTGACACACGTGGAACAGATTGACTCAGCTCCAGCAGCTGATTGCCTGGGGCGATTGTGTTTGTCTCTCACAGGCCCCCACACGCTTCCCCAGCAAGGGCACGCTAGAGCCGCAATACACTGAATGCGCCCAGACTGAGCACCGTTCTGGCATTTGACATCCGGACTTCAGCTTCCAAAGGTGAGTGGGAGGTTGTCTGTTATTTTTTATCTCTGACGTTCCTCCAAACACGGGAAATACAATGAGACTGTCATGATCAGGCACTGTTTTGCATAAAGCCCAGAAGATCTTTATAAGCCTGCTACAGTAGCACATATTTTATGATGTTGTGCCTTAAAACTTGGCCAGCTGTGCCTAAATTAAATACATACAGTTACTTCAGCAGTTGTTATTCCCTTGTTCTTCGGGTACAGAATAGACAATTACAAATACTTCAGTTGTCTAAAGCACTGAACAAGATTTGGGGGAAATCACTGTGTGCGCGCGCACACACCCAGCGAGACATATTTGCTGTCAGATTACTTTTGCCATGCAGTTGAAGTGTGGTCATGTGCTTCAAACACTGGACTGGGACTCAGGAGATCTGGGAACAATCCCTAACTTTGCCACAGATACCCTTTGTGACCTTGGACAAATCACTTAATAATATAATAAAATAATATATGGAGATATACCTATCTCATAGAGCTGGAAGGGACCCCGAAGGGTCATTGAGTCCAGCCCCCTGCCTTCACTAGCAGGACCAATTTTGCCCCAGATCCCTAAGTGGCCCCCTCAAGGATTGAACTCACAACCCTGGGTTTAGCAGGCCAATGCTCAAACCACTGAGCTATCCCTCCCCCCAGGGGGATAATCTCTCCGGGCCTCAATTCCCGATATGTTAAAAAAAGGGGAGAGAGAACTATCCTTCCTTCCTTCCCCCGTGCTTTGTCCATCTCATCTATTTAGATGACAAGACATGTGGGGCAGAGGTTGTCTATTACTATCTGTGTTGTGAAGTGCTGAGCCCCTTTGGGCCTTGATCTGTATTGGTTCATTCACCAATGAATCTTCCAGTTACTCTGGAATGCCCAGCATCACTATGGGCACTTCCCAATTCAATTATCTGCGGTCTCTCAGATAGCACTGTGGGTAAAGTGATAACTTCTTGGGTGACCACTGGCTCCACAGCTCTGAAAAACCAATGATGACAAAAGCCACAGGAATTATTTTTAACAGCTGCCAGGCAGCCTCGTTCCCCAGCCAAAACTGGCTGGGGAAGCGTGACCAGTGACTTAACATGAATATCTGGCCAACCTCCTTTGCTCTAAAATAAAGTGTATAATAATAAAACTAAGAGAAACTTTGCCGGAGTGCCGTAACTGACTGGTTTCCAGGGCTGGGCCAGGAAACTGCTGCTTTCACCTTTCCCGTCGTTGTGCACAAATTGAACTGAGACGGCCAAAGAAATAAAATATGGCAAGGAAAATAAATACATAAAGCAGCAGGCCAAAGGCCTTATTTTGCGCTCTTCCCCCATCCACGCTCGCAGGTTTCTGGGGCGCATGGGCTAGTTTGCATGACAGGGCAGCCGAGCTTTTGGTCTCATTTTGGGGACCTTTTTTGTAGCTTGTGCTCTGGCTCGTTGGGCTGCAGCCCAGAGTGATGGGGAAACTAGCAGTCCTGGGTCACACCGAAGCTGGGCTGTCTTTAGAACGCTTTCCTGCCTGCATTAATACTTGCAAAGTGCTCTGAGATCCGCAGGTAGGAGATGCTATCGAAATTCAAAGTATTAATCCCGACTGCTTCAGCCAAGACTCTTCCCCCCCCCACCCCCACCCCACCCCACCCGGCATCTGAAGGGCAACGCCCCCACGCCATTCAGATGTTATCCCTGCCCACTACAAACCTCTTTGCTAGCTTCCTGATGTGGCACCTTATTTCATGCCCAAGAATAATCAGTTCAGTGCTATGGCCAGCTGAACTGATTTTTAACAAGCCTGGCCAAACCTGCCCCCACGCTTAAAATGGAATGGAAAGGCCGAAGAGCGTTAATCGCACGCAGTGGAGAGAGATTGCCTAGATTTATATTTTTTCCACCAGCGTTCAAGTTCCTGACCCAGAGCCCATTCAAAGGTAGTGGAAATACTAGCACTGGCTTCAATGAGCTTTGGCACAGACCCCACATCAGCAGCCCAGCTCTCTGTGCCACCCTCTCCTCCGTTAATTAGGCTTCCCTGGATGGAGACGCAATGCTGAGGTACAGTCTAGAGTGAGTTTTTGTGGCAAAAATTCCTCCTCCTTTGGCCCTAGGCTAAAGTCACTCTTTGATCCTGTGCCGCCTTTTGTAGTGGCGAGGCCTTATGCTGTCTGCGGTTTAATGATCCTCTTTACACAACAGGTGTTCTGATGATTTGTTTTTCCTTTGCTAACGCATGTAGCCTGGCCTGGGCCATGTGCTCAGTGTAAAGATTTATAATCGCTGCAGCAGTTTGCGCCTAGGACAAGGTCTGCTGAGGAATTTAAATGTTCAGATCTAATCTACAGCCAGGAAAGAGAGGTTCCATGAGTCATCAGATAAACGGGATAGGAACTCATGGGGGTCCTTGCTAGCATCATTGCACTTTGTCCGTGTCTCGCTCCTTCTGTCAAAGGATCTCCAAACACCTTGCCAGCAGCAATGAATTAAGTTTCCCAACTGCCCTGTTTAGCAGGGATGTTAGCCCATTTTACAGAGGGGGAGACTTTGTGGAGTGCGGAAAGCTTGGGCAGCCTGGAGGAGGATTGCTCTTGTGAATATCACCTGTACGGGGATAGGACACGCCTATAGGCTCTTCCCAGTGATGGCGGCATGGTCATCCGAGCAATGAGAGGACAAGAGTGGAGGGAAAGAGTGAGAAACAAAAAAGCTACAGGGAAAAGGGGAGATGCAATGGGGATAAAAGGAAGCAATACCCAAGGCAGAGACAAGGAGGTGATTCAATCAGACGTTATTCTTTCCCATAGTTCAGGCGTTTTGAACCAATACTTTGTAAAGTGAAAGCTACTCGACTGTGCCAAGGGTATTTTAAGGGATATCCCAAAGAACTAACATGCCCGGTAGTGTAGTTTGACAGAAATTAGACAGAAGCTTTTACTCTTTACAGTGCTGGATCTAGACCCAAATGCACCACCCCTTGACACTCCGGCTCAGAATTCCTGTGAGTTAGGGCAGGCCAAATCAAAGCCGTGGAAACACACAGCTACGACGTTTAGCACAATCAAACTGTGCACCCAGCTATTGTGCCTACTCTGCACTATTACGTCTCACTACAGGAAATGAGGAAGGCCAGCGATTTATATAACAATGATGAGGTGGTAGGAGGTGAGGATCCGGTGTCATACCCATGTGATTATTACTCTGCTACATGACTCATCAAACGGTCATGGTGTCATTCACAAATAGTAGGAATAGCAACCATTCTCCTGGCGTTAATGTCAAGCCTTTTTCCCAGCCAATTACTGGTCAGGAGGCAATGTCCTAGGGCTTCTGTCATTCCTGCAAACCTCTTCCAGCTATGGTGAACATTTAGGCCCTTGATGATGTACTGGTAGATTTCAGTCCTTAAAATGGCTTCAAGCCACATTTCTACTGCTTTGGACTTCTTCAGTCCACCTTTATACTGTTCAGTTGTTTACACTGCTTGGCTTTATGGACTCATAGACTTTAAGGTCAGAAGGGGCCTTCATGATCAAGTCTTACTAAAGTTCAGCAAAGCCACCAAGATCCCTGAAAGATGGGGAATGTGTGTGGGGGGGTATGCTGTTCCCTGGAATGTCTGCCATGAAGAACACAGATTCTGGGAGCAGCACTGGCACCAGAACCTTTGATAGAGGCAAACCTGAAATTGTTCCTGCTAGTAGTACTAGGTACATTGCTTAGCTTTTAGATGTCCCCAAAGGCCCCAATGAATCACCCCCCAGGATCAACAGAACACATCAGCCCTATCCTTTGCTCTCTAAACTGGCTTCCCATAGAATATCAAGTCAAGTTCAAGATCATGGTCTTTCTCTTCCAGACACTCAGGATATCTGAAAGATCACCTAAAGCTCCAGGATGAGTACTGTGGTCAGCAGCTCTGCTCCTCTGGCACAATGGTTCTTTCTACTCGTCTATTCAGGAGACAGAGCCTTCTCAAGGGGCCAGCCCCAGACTGTGAAACAAACTGCGTCAGGAGCTAAAGACAAAGCTTCTGCAGATGCTGGAGACATCTTGGGCCTGATCCAGCTCCAAACAAAGAGCTGGACTGGGGCACCAGCCATTAAGAAGCGCCAAGAGACTAACTTCTGCTTTGGTTGGTGTTACTTTAGTTGTGATTTACCGTTCATAAGTGATTCCAACTGAACATGGGACATAGCACCTGTTCGGCACATGGGAACCAAAATAATTACCGAGGAATGATCAGAATGTTCTTAGTCATGAACCAGCAAGTCATTAGTGACAGCAATGGAATACACCCTGCAGCAGCTACAGTCATAGTCTTTCATGTGCAGAGGTTAACAGCAGGACTAATGGGGCAAGGTGGTGCTGACAACGAAAGCAAGACTTAGAACAAGACCAATCAATTACCACAGTGCTATTTTCAATTGCCCTCGTGGCCATTCTTTGAGAGACCAGCTTCCTGCAGGGTTACTCATGCCCCTGACCCATGTGGTCACAGTCTGAGCTTGGGAAATGGAATGTGGTGCCAGGGATGAGAGGTAAGGATTTTTGGTGATGCTCTATGTAGCTCCACTTACAACTGCTTATGTAATGAGCAACCTGCCATGCAAACTGGCCAAATTCTCTTGAAATACACGTGCAGCTCCATTGAAGTCCGTCACGTTGCATCGACACAACAGGAGAGTTTGGTCCAAAACTAAATATCAGCATCCAAACTTGGGTAAAAATTTCCATGAAACTTTGACAGCACAGCTATAGCTGATGGAATTTGCAAGAAAAAAATTGGAGTGTTTTGGGAGGAATTTCAACCAAAAATGTGTATCTTCTTGTCGCCCCTAGACACTGCTGTAATGCAAATATTAATAAATGCGAAGGGAGGTGACACTGTGCAGCAAACTCATGTTAAATGCCCTTTACTGGGGAAGTCTGTATTTTGACCATGCTACTGGAGTATGGCGGGAGTGTACAATGTGCAGCGATAGGCAGGTGGCCTCAGAGGACAGTGTATCCTCCCCTGGGGACATGCCATCCCAAATGGAAAAAATAGGAGCTTGCAGATAGAGCAGCAAAGAATCCTGTGGCACCTTATAGACTAACAGACGTTTTGCAGCATGAGCTTTCGTGGGTGAATACCCACTTCTTCGGATGCAAGAGCTTGAGATGTGTTATGATCCCTCAGAGTGTCCCTGGCAAAACATTTTGAGCCATAGCCAGGGAGTGGGGGTGCTTTGAGGATGCGGGAAATGACCTCAACTGGCTGAATTTCGACAGGCGGCTCTTGAGAGCCCTGCCCATTTCATCTGAAATCCCGAAATTTGGACTCACGGCCGCGCTGCTGCAGGACTGTGACCGCACACCTCACTCGACTCCCTGAAGGCAGAGGCATGAAGGATTCGATACGAAGGTGGGGTGTTAGCCTTGTATTAGAACCTTAAGTTCCGAGGAGGTTTCTCTCTGCAACAAAGGATTGTCGGGTAAGTGGCACCCCCCAGGCCTGGCGCCTCTGGTTTCCGTGGAAGTGCCATGAGGAACTGCTCTGGGGCGTCCAGCATTCCTTAAGCCGTTGACAAGCCTCTTTGTGCAGCCGCCACACTGCATGCTTTGTCCCGCTGAACAGGCTCTTTTCTTCCCGCACGTAAATACTGCAGCAGGCCTCCAGCACAGAGACGGGGTGGACACCAGTTGCAGAACTAGAAAAGCCGCCCTGTTACTAGAAGAGCGGGAGGGTTGGGCAGCACTTCTGTGTGTGAAATAAAGCACCACTCCCCATCTTTTCTATGGAGACTCCAGCGGCATTAACTCTAGGGAGGAGTTAAGCACACTCACTTTGGAGACTAACACGTGGGCGTTGCGGGCACTCAGCACCTCCCAGCAGCGCTCAGAACTTCGCAGAATTGAACCCGGAGGTGTGCCTGCTCGGCAAAGCACTTCAGCCTGTGCCTGAGTGCATTGCTGAACTGGGACCAGGCAGGCAGAAGGGCTGGGCTCTGTTCCCGTCTGCAACAAGTCCCTTCATCTCTCTGTCAATGCTACTGACCCAGCTTTGGAAGGGGCTGTGAGATCCTAAGGTGAAAGGTGCCGCACGAGGTCCTAAATCCTTCACCTCCCACCTGTCCTGCCAGCTGCATTCCACTGAGTAACCCTGACTTCTAATTATAATATAGATCAGAGGCAGTACTGGCTATAACGAAGGTTGCTATACACTTTCCATTATAAAAACCCTGGAACGGCCAGGGGATAGAAATAATAGTATGTGATCCTATAACTAAAGACTGCGCCGTGATGCGTATGGACAAGGGGGCTGAATTAAGGTTGCACAGGCAACCTTAACTCTGGCATTGCCTAATGTTTAAGTGCTTAACTTTGCAACCTCAATAGCGTTCTTTTAACGTGGTGTTTTGGGTATAACATACAGTATATTCCAATGCCAACAGTATTATCAGAAGCTTTAAAAAAAAAACCCACAGCATCCTTTACATTCTTTAAACACACACACACTCGCATCCTTCCATATTACAGAATACGTCGCTTCCACTGCCTTTTGCATTTAAAAAGACACCTAATCAGTAGATCCCATTACAAGAGGCCTTCCCTTAAAAGGACACGGTTGGGCTCCTGAGGCTTGCTACAGCTAGGCAGTTAAAGTTTCAGACCTTAGCTGAGCTCTGCGGACCCTCATTGTCTTCACTCGGAAAAAAGGTGTGTTCTGCCCTCATGTTCGTTTCCATGTGTTTGCACGCACAGGTGAATAATGCCCCTTTTTCCCTAGTGAGAACAAGCTGTTTCCATCCATCTGCCATATTGCTCCAGCTAGGGTGGCAATGGGTAACACAGAAACATAATTGCACAAAGTATAATTCCCTGGGGGGAAACTCCCCCTACGCTCAACCTATAGGGATTTGTCCCAAGATGATTTTTAACCAGGAGAGCTGGAAGAGATCGCCACATCCCCAACCCTCTACCGAAAAGGAGTGAAACCTCATTGAGAGTGAGGTCTTGAGCAAAACACTCAACCACGTGCCAGCCCTGTCCTGCTTACCAGCTGTGCAAGTGGGGAGTGACCCACTGTATTGCTTGCACTCCACCCTAAATAGCTGGAAAGGCGAGCAAGGCTCAAGTTGCCAGGAGCGCGTAACTGGTTCCTGCCCTTCGGCTGAGAGACCAGTCTGGATTCTGCAGCTCTGAAACAGGGTTTAGTTTTTATTCTCCCTTTAACCAATTGGCTGATGGCCCCCTCCCTTTCACTGCAACCCTCCAGCTGTTGGCGGTGGCAGTAGATAAGCAAGAGGGATAGTGATGACATGGGACAATGGCACATGTGAAGAAATGCTACTTCACTGAGCTACAGGCATGGAGATGCTGGGATATGGACCGCCTCCGCCCGTGTTCGAGGTCTTTCCCTTGGTATGATTGCTGAGAGCAGGGCCATACCTCCATTTTAAATCAAGCACAATAACTAAAAATTTAGTGTGAGAATGACAGTTTCAAATTTCAGTGTCATACTAGTAATAATTATATTCTTAGATGCCAGTTATTAGGGGCATAGGGCAGCTGAGCAGACTGAAGATCTGACCTTCATGCTATCCCCTCCCCTTGGTCTGATGTGCACATATACACATGCAAGTGTGCATGTGAACACACATGGACTCTCTTTCCTACCTTCCAGGCACGTTGCCCTCATAGCCTGAGAATCACAGTTCTGGATAGAACAGGATTTCACTGTAGCACAGCAGATTTTCTTGTTTCTGCGCTGGAAAGGGCTGGCTTTGTGTTTACCTGTATAACTCAAGGGTTATAAAGAACACTCTTATCGGTTCAAACCTTTGCTGTTAAAGCAAATCGACTCGGGAACTGATGCAATTTATATATATATATATTTTTAAAATGTAACCAGCGATGAGTATCTCTGACAGGCTCATTCCTGGGTGTTTGCTGTAAACTTGTTTTCAAACTGATTTAGATCCTCAAAATTGATGAACGTTTTTCTTGAAGTGGAGCATAAGTGACAGCTGCTTTGAGGCTAGTGGTCCTAGACGTTGAGCTCCTCGTTGTTTTTGATGATACAGACTAACACGGTTACCACTCTGAAACTTCGCTCTCAAGGAAAGTCAAGTGAGGTTTGCTCAAGCAGGCTGCTACATGCCTCCTGGGGGTGCAGACACCCCAACCCCCCGCTTCATTCCTGGGGCCACACATGGGAGTGGATGGTGCTCAGTATTTTGTAGGGTTAGATTCAAGGTTTGCTTCTCTTGCCTATATAACAATTAGCCATAATAGGTAGGTTAGAGATTAGGTGCCATTAATCTCTAGCCTAAGACTTTAGTGGAGTTTAGTAGTGCCAGCTCCAAACATTCAAAAATCATGAGCCCGGCCCTTCAAAAATCATGAACTACTGCAATTTAAAAAATGATGACTTTGGCACTCTCTTCCTTTGCCTCCTGGTTTCCGAGCTATTCTGATACCGTTTGGGTCACATTTCCAACCTTTTGTCTGCATCCACGTGGGCGAGAAACCTTTTCCAAAACTGAGGCCAACACACTCGCGTAATTACTTAAAGCCCCAGTTCCTAAAGATAAGTAACACATAATGTGCTGCGAGAGTTGGCAACAGGGGTTAGAACAGGCATAAAATGAACTCTGCAGCCCAGAGTTTTAAAATTAGCCAGCGTTTGTAGGAGCCCATTGTTTTAAAACATCCCAGTAAAGCCTGTGCGAGGAGAAGGTAGATCCTGATACAGAGGGCGGGTACTCAGCACGGTGTGAAAATCAGGCCCCTTAAAGTAGTCTCAAAGCAGGACTCCACTATTTCTTGCAGGCTGTCCTATCGGAGGCAATGTGGCCGAAGGGGTAGAGCAATGGCATTGGACTCAGGAGATTTGGGTTTTATTTACAGCTCTACTACTGGCCTGCTGGGTGACCTTAGGCAAGTCACTTCCCTGCCCTGTGCCTCTGTTTCCCCACCTGTAAACTGGGGACAATGTTAATGATCACCTTGGTAAAGAGCTTTCCGACCTACTGCTAAGAGCTAGGTATTATTCTAGAGGTAATATTAACAGCCACCACCAGAGGATTTCATACCGCCTTTCCCCCCCCCCACCATACCGCTGCTGGACAGTGTGTGAAGCAGCAGGAACTGGCTGCCTCTCTTTGACTTATTAAAAATGCAGGAATTATTGACAGAAAACTGATTTACTAGTGAAATTCCTAAGGGGAGAGTGGGCGCTACCTCAGGCTGGCTTCCTGGACTTTGTGTCACGGGGCCATAAATGGCTCGTCTCTCTGCCTAGCATGCAGCACTGGTGCATCAGGATCTACCTTCTCCTCCAACAGGCTTTACTGGGATGTTGGTAAAAACCAGAATAATCACACTGGCCCCACAGGAGGGGGGGGAAACTGCATCACACCAGCACATACACGTGATGCGTCTCCCATTCCATGTCAGAGGCCAGCAAACTATGCCCCTAGACAGTTGAAAGCCCTCAAACCAGCATCAGCCTCAGCCATTGTGGGTCCTGATTAGTCATATGGGAAAGTTTACCTCATGCGGAAGCAATAAGCCACTTGTTCTAGGCAGCACATGCTAATGTAAGCCCTAGGGAAATAGGCCCTATTGTCTGTATGTCATCCCTGGCTAGGCATTCCTAAGGGGCAGATTGTAGAAGCCAGGAGGCACGGGAGTTGCGGCTGGCAGTGGTGCTGCATGAGTGTTGGTGCGGGGATGGAGGTCAAGGGAGCCAACACAAAAGCGCTGCAGTCCCTGAGGCACGTTTGGGGTACAACTAATGGGTCTGCAACAGCATGGAGCCACCATTCTGCGCTCCTTCCCCCACCTGGGCGTGTGTGTGTATGGCTGGAGTGTGCAGAACACCTGGACTGGGAGCAAGCAAGAGTCGGTCACTCTCCCCTGGGATTTCAAATGAGAGGTTTAGCACCAGGGAGCAGCTGGATTAGAAGGTGCTTTACCATCCTTCGCCCTACAGATAAAGCCCCACGCAACAGCTAAAATTGCCTTTTCTAAACATCTTCCATAAAACCCAATCAGTAACCAGCTTTATCCCCTCTTTCCGTCCAGGCATGTGGCTGAATTTGTGGGCGATTCGCTGGCCCATAAGCTGACCCCAGCTGGCATTTTGGAAGCACTGAAGTTGTTGAATGTTTATCTTGAATCTCATCTATGGCACCCACCCCCCTTCAATCGTACTGTAATAAGGGTCACGGGGGTAGTGCCCTGAGCTTTCACTGGGCAGGAATCCTAGGGATTAGCACAGAACCTTTGGCCCTGTGCACAGGGAGAGAAGAGCCCACTTTCTGACATACATACTCAGCTCAGAAAATCCTGCTCCCGAGGTGCTAAACTGAGTCCTGGCCTTTATCTACATCAGCATAAGGCAATATTTACCCAAGCACTGGGCCCCCTTATCTCTGGTTTCTGACAATAACTCTCATCAAGCAGCAACTCGCGCACATGGTTACTCTGCACCAGCGCATCGCCTATCCCAGGGAAACCTAGTGCGCCCTCCGTCAGAGATAAAAAGGGACCTCAGACAGCTCATACTACAGTCGCTAAGCACAGCACAGTCAGGCCTGGTCTAGCTCTTGGCCGAGGGTTAGTTCTAAATACAAATCCGTAGCCGCAGAAAGGTGACGGCAGCTGCTGATTGGCACTTAAAAGCAGCTGCACTGACATTAAAGTTGGTTCTGTTTTGTGCCTAGGTGAGCGATTGCTGTGTCTGGCAGAAGGCTGGTGATACTCCCAGGAACGGGAGGAGAGGTGGTCTGCGCCTAGTGACCAGGAGGGGAGGTGTCATTGGCTTATTAAGATGCTAGGCCCACTAGGAAAAAAAACATACCACAACCTCTGACACAGCTGCATGTGATTTCCCACCACCCTTCTTCCCCCACCCATACATAGGCATGTGCCAAGCACAGCACAGGCAACGTTCAGGGGGAAGGTCTAACCGAGGACAAAACCGAGACTTGTTTTTGGCATGCAGGAACTGCCAGCCAGGCGAGATCAGCCCTGATGCCAGCTAGCTCATTAGCCTGTGGCCAACAATGGCTGGTACCAGCTGCTTCAGGGTAGGTGCAAGAAACCCTGCAGTGGGGTATGGATTAACCTGCTCTCAGAGAAAATGAGTCCTCCTAATCCTCATTAGTTTCATGGGGTGTTTTTTTAAGGCCAGAGGGACCATTAACTCAGCTAGTCTGACCTCTTGTATAACACAGGGCATTATATTAGGCGTATAGGCTGAAGCAGGAGGGTTTAGAGCTTTCCAAAACTCTGACATCACAGTTGTGGAGGCAGCAGTTAGAGCACTGGACTGGGACTCAGACGACCTGGCTTGTATTTCTGGTTCTGCCCAAATTAATCAGTGTTTCTGTGGCTTGTAATTGAAGGGAGCTGACTCTGGGCTTTGCTGCTAGACTGAAGTCAATTTTATTGTTATTGCTATTAATTAAACAGTAGAAACATTGAAAAGGGTTAAAGAACCAACAATCAAGCATGTAATACACTGCGGTGCAATGGGGAACCAGCTTGTACTTTGTGGCTCATCTTGTGCTTTGCATTTAAATAGCAGCATTATGGGCATGGAAACTTCCGTGCGGCGGTGTGCGGCTCCTGTCCAGGAGCGGGCGAGCCACTTGCACACGCTACCATGACCAGGGACCGCTGCCAGCCTGGGGCCCTCCCCAGTAGGCAGGGCTGGGGGGGAGGGGGTATAGCCACACTGGAGGAGATGCACAGGCTGGGCATTGGCTCCTACGAGTGGTGGCCGGATATGCTGCGGTTCCTGCCCCGGTCACTGGCCATGGCCCTGCTGGTCTTGCTCATGCCTGCTAGAGCCCTGCAGCAACTCCGCAGCTCTCTACAGCCGCGGCTATAAATGTGTATCTAGGCAGGGCTCGAGCCGCGTAATAGCTGAGCACCTCGCACGCTTGAATGTGTTAGTGCTCACAACAGCCCTTGGCGCCAGGCCAGTGCTATGAACCCCATTGTAGGGACGGAGGCGCAAGGAGGCTAAATTGGTTACCCAAGGTCCCACCAGAAGCCTGTAGCTGAGCAGCCCACGTTGGCACCCTAGCCACTAACCTAGCCTTCTACGCCACCTTTGGGCTATGCCAGAGGTCCCCAAAGTGTGGGGGGGTGCCGCCCCCCCCGAGGGGTGTGGAGGACCAGCTGGGGGAGGTGCAGTGGGGCCAGCCCCCACAGGGGTGGGAAGGGCATGCCACCCAGCCCCCTCCCCACTCCCAGCTCTGCTCCAGTCCCGCCCCCAACCGTGGCCCCAGGTAAGGATGCCAGGTGTCTGGTTTTCAACACCTGGAGGCTCCTGTGCTGGCTCGAGCAGGGCAGGCAGGCTCCGTGCCCGGCTCCTGGGAAGCGAGCGGCATGTCCCTCCAGCTCCGCAGCACCCATTGGCCAGGAACCATGGCCAATGGGAGCTGCAAGGGCAATGCCGTCTGGGGAGGGGGTGGGGGGCAGCAGGTGGAGGCCCCTGGCTGCCCCTCCACCTAGGAGCTGGAGGGACATGCTGCCACATCCTCCATCCCTGGGAAATGCTGGGGCCGCCTGAGGTCAGTGCTGCCCAGAACCCACCCCCTCCTCCTGCACCCCAACTGCCTGCCCCAATCCCAGAGCCCCCTCCCACATCCTGAACCCCTCATTTCTGGCCCCACCCCCAGCACCCATTCCCCCTCCCATACCCCAACGCCTGCCCAGAGCTCCCTCCCAAACCCCTCGCGCCCCCCCCCAAGCCCCTCATCCCGGAGCCCTTACCCCCTCCTGCACCCCAACCCTCTGCCCGGTGAAAATGAGGGTGGGGAAGAGTGAGCAACAGAGGGAGGGGGATGGAGTGAGTGGTGGGGGGGGGCGGGGTCTGGGGGAAGCGACAGGGCAGAAGCCAGGCACAGGTGTTCAGTTTTCTGCAATTAGCACGTTGGCAACCCTCGTGCCAGGCCACAGCCCTGCTCCCGGCCCCAGACCCACTCACAGCTGCGGCCCCAGCCGCGGCCTCCTTACCCCGACCGGTATCCCCCCCAATGGAGCCTGCGCCCAGCCACAGCTCTGGGGAGGGGGGGTGACCTTCAAAAGTTTGGGGACCGCTGGGCTATGCACACAGGACTGAGGGCCATGCACTTGCTTTCTCCCTGCGGGGCGGTGCACTTCGACTCAGCCCTGAGCTGGGATGCGGGTATGCAAATGGCACCAACTGGGCCTCAGTGATACATTCAGGATGTTCACACCCAGATACAATTCAGCCTTTATCAGGCCCGTCAGTCACGTACATGACTTGGAGGGTAACGTCACTCATCCATTAGCCTGTGTTGTCCAGTAAAAATAAAAACCTAGGGTCAGTTATGAGGAAAGGTAAAGAAAAATGTTGCCCTATCCTAAACCTTTGCCCCCCACAATGCTGATTAATAAATGATCCAGAAAGGTTATAACGACAGCAGCGTTTTCGCTCATCTTCCAGGCAATAGCAAAGGAAAACCCTTTTGCAAGCTCGCGCTCTCTTGCCTTAAAAAACTAAAAAGCCCCAACAGTGCATTTGTAAAGCTGGAGCATCAACCCTGACCTTGAATTCCTGGCTTGTAGTTGCAAAGGCTATTCCAACAGTGGTGGCGGCGGGGTGGGGGGTGGTGAGGTATTAAATTGAATTTCCTTGTTTGATTTTTGTGTATTTAAATAAAGGCGGAGGAAACAAAAGGCTAATTTTCCAATGCTGTAGGAGGTTGTCGAATCCCGAGAATGGTTCCGAGCTCGCCTTAATCTGTCACACAATCACTTAGTTACGATGCGTGCCTTTCTCCTCGGAAATTGATGAACAATAATTAACTACGGCTGTTCAGCTAGCCCTGCTGAACGGTGCCAGAATGATTGGCAGGCCACGGAGACTTACATTCTCGCTAGCTACAGAGCAGGGACAGCATGAGCAGTGCGGGCCAGCTCAGATTTGAACTGGTGACCCAGAGCTAAAAGGCACCGCTCACCCATTCCCAGCCCTTCGGCACCTCGGATGATTCGCAACAACGAGCAGATGCACGTTGGAGGTTTCTCTACCGCATAAAGGCCTAGTTCCAAGACCAGCAGAACCCCCAGTGCAGCGCTGCGCCTGAATTCTCCAGGTGCAGGAGGCCTGTTGGAGAAACGCCAAAGTAACACAGCGCCTGCCGCCTACATCGAAATGAATCCGCTTGGCCAGAGGCCAAAACCAGGATGCCCGCACAAGGCAGCCGAGGGCTTTTTAATTACGGAGTGTTTTTATCTTTGTCTTTAATTAAGCACCTCGCCTTCATCTAAGGGACTGACTGATGGAAGTGGTGAGGCGAGGATATTAGACAGGCTCCCAGCTGACTAGAATGAGGTATATTCCTTCTCTGCGCCCCACCGCCCATTTCAATGCAGCGTGGAGGAAAATGGCTTATCTAAACTATATAGTTGTATATTTTGCAAGGGAAAGTACTTCCCTCTCAATTCCTTTGTCCACGCTCCAGTCACGGCTGAATAGATTCATCTAAGCACAGAGGTTTGTCGTCAGTTTTAATGGGTCAAACCTACACTCATACCAGCCATATTGGCTACCTGAAGCAAAACTATTAGCTAAACAGTTTTCTTCAGGAGATAAGCCCCAAAGTGGAAATCCAGAGCCAGACACTGGACCTGGATCCAAAGTTTTCACTAGAATGAGACCATCTTCCCCAGGCTACAGCTTTAGGGCAATATAGGAATGGTGGAGACAGCCCGGACACCCTTCCAGAGTCAAAGTGGTTATTCTAGGTAAACAGGGTTTGGCTGGGTTTTCAAACGGCCGCATGTGCCTGCCTGGGATTAGAAATGAGCCCGGAGCCTTTGTCACTTGGAAACAGCTTTAAAGCCAAGAAATAATTCAGCCCACATGGGGAGACGAGCTGCATTATTTGGAGGAAGCCTGATAGTGTCGTGAGCCTGGCCCCAACACTTCCTCAGACATTTGTAACCTCACCTGCACTCACCACAGGCTGGACGCGCAATTGCAATAAATTGTATTTCAAACCCTCAGGGGATCTCCTTTTATTTACCACCCCCCCCGTCCCTTCCTTTTTTCAGCAAGCCAGCGCTATGCTGCCAATGGGACATCCACTTGCACATTCAATACTAAGTGTCTACACTCAGATACTTCCCTTGTCTTCAAAGGACTGTGGCTCCAACTCTAAGTGTGTTTCCCTTAACTTCAATGGGCTTCAGATCAGGTTGTTAAAAACACATCTAGACACCAGAGCGTCGCACAGATAGTGCAACCAAGCCACAGTCACCGAGAGCGTGACACTTTTCCCTACTCCGCACACTGTGGCTACGTGATACTGCACAGAAACAATGGCGGTAGAACGCTTGCCCTTCTGTTCCAAAAGCCCAAACCACTGGAGAAGCTGTCCAGCAGAACATGGGCTATGACACACAGCTGAACAGTTCCAATTCCATGCAGCAGAGGGCAGTGGGACCAGGCATCCCCCTCCCCCCAGCTCATTACAAGAGAAAAGCAACTAGGAGAAAAGAAATGTGAATCATTAAAAAAATAAATGCAAAAATACTACAGGTTAATGTACCTTGAGAAGGAGGCCAGTCCACCAAGAGGCCCTCAGGGCCACTTATAGGGCTACTGCACAACTATCATGTCTCTTAGGGGCTGATCCAAAAACCCAATCAGAAGTTGAGGCTCCATTAACTTCAATGGGCTTTGGTTCAGGCTCTCTGGCTGCACGGGTTATACCAAATATTTTCCATCCAATTCATATTAGACCCAGACCCTTTATTTGAATGACCCTTGCTAAAATGGGGTGTCGGAATAGGACAGGGGAGGAACCTTAGCCAGCACGCCCATGGGTGTAGGTAGCAAGGTCACAACAGTAGGCTGTTTGTTTTCAGAAGCACTGACCAGAGCCCCACAATGTGGGATTTGCTATGTGGCAGGCTACAGACTGACAGAGGTACTGTGACTGGTTTAGGCAAGTCTATGCCACATTCAGCACACCGGGTTTCTGCATCATGTCTTCTTATCACAACCATTGCTACCTGTCTGCCAACGGACATGCACGCCTGCTGTGAGAGTGACGAGACTGAGCAGAGGCCGCAGGTTTGGCTCATGGGGTGTTTTGCCTGACTACAACCTACAGGGTTTGGCATTAGGCAGCTTATCGTCTGGGTGCTGCAGGAGATTACTGAGATCCTGTGGGTATGTGGTGGGAGACTGGCCAGTGCGTGAATACATTTCAGATTGATAGTCAGTATCGTTACCAAGTCTGTGCACCATCACTCAGGGGTTGTAACGTTCTTCATAAAGCACTTGGAGATCTAAAGGTAAAACGTGCTATAGAAAAGCTAAGGATTATTATTAAGAATTAAGGTTTAGAATGACTTTCCCTTATTTCTCTATCTGTTGAAATCCTTCTGTCCCCTGTTTTTGGCCAACAAATATTTCCACTGTGCTTTCTGTGCTTTTACAACACTGGCCCGCGTGAGATTCTTCATGGTCGGTGGAGCCCATGTCTGTGTGAGACAATGGCCTAGCAACCATTTACATGAGACCTAAATTAGTGCTTTGCAAATTTTCTATTCGCAGATCTGCCAATACACCTTCCTCAGCCTTGTTCATCCAGTCCTGGACCTCTACTGAGCTGAGCTGTCAATCATCCCCCATCCACTCACTGAGAGTTGTGGTTCTGGGAAGTGGAGCCCAGCTCTGACTACGAGGAGCCTATCAAACCTTGAGAACTAAGCTGTGGGTGAAGCCCGAAGACTTTCTATCTGCCAAGGTGCTGGAAGCTCCATAAATCAAATAACTTGGGTTCCTAATTACTTTAGACTCTTTTGACAATCCCAGCCTTAAGAGTGAATAACCAGAGCCTGAATGATCATCTCTACACAACCCGGGTAGCCAAACTCTTCAAGTCCTAGCTAAGCATGCACAAGCTCAGTCTAAAATCTAGCTGCACTGCTGGTTTTTCCAAAGCCCTGATCAGGAATCTGGAAGGGAAAGACAGACCCATTCCATCAAAAGCCTCAGAAGCTTCAACTACAACTAATACCAAGCTGAAAAAGTATCTGAATGTGGATGATATCCAAAAATGTATCGAGCAGTATGGGTGAGAAAACAAAATACGGGATGACACTGGCCAATGGACAATGACCACTGCCATGTGACAGGGGTCATATGACTGGGGACAGGGATATAAAGCTTAATCTCTTACCAACTATCCAGTGTGTCACACCCTTATTATACCAAGGAAGTTGTTTGCCTTTATGGCGCGAGCAATAACAGTAGTGCTATAATCCTGTAGCTCTCCTGCTCTGGCTGGTTCTTTAGATAAGACGTATGCAACAACAAGCAGTATCATCTGATGTGCATGAGGTTCACTAATATTTAACCTTCTTGCAATTTTGTCAGCCATTCTCACTGCCACAATTACAAGCTGTACCCCTTCTCTCCAAATCACGCTGCCTTCTGCTTCCTACCCACAGCAGTCATGAAACTTCTCATCAACCAGACCCCTCATCGCCAGCAATGGCGAGAGCTAACTGAATGCAGATAACACAGGCTCAACCTGCCAGGCCGATTAGAACGTAGCTCACTTGCGCTGGGTATGCTGGTTCAGCAATAAGAACGAGGAGTACTTGTGGCACCTTCGAGACTAACACATTTATCGTGGGTTTTAGCCCACGAAAGCTTATGCTCAAATAAATTGGTTAGTCTCTAAGGTGCCACAAGGACTCCTCGTTTTTTGCTGATACAGACTAACAGGGCTTCCACTCTGGTTCAGCAATGCTGTCACTGAGCTCTGGGTCCTTTGGGTCAATGGGCACTACAGTAAAACAGGAGTGGTTTGATTTCAAATGGAAGCTGTGTCTGTGTAACTCTGGATAAAGCACCCAAGACATTTGTGTCTGGAACAGTGTTGTGTGGGGACAGGGGGTTTTAGGTCCCCAAAAGTCTCCCATCTGGAACTTCGGTTGTTCCATGACTGGTGGCTTTTTTAATTTTATTTTGTAAGGCTCTTTGTTAACCAAACATCATCCACGTGCAGCTAGAGATAAATGACAGCTTCTTGCTCAACACATCTGCCCCAGGGTGTTTGTGTCATTTCGTTTGGCTGACAAAACCAAGCTGTTATCTGGTCTGTAGGCTCAGCAGAGCCAGTATCATGGCGGGACAGCGATTCTGGGCTGCTGCGTTCAAATTGTCAGCTAAACGGCAATTGCAGAGTCTTCGTTACCCGGGTGCCCTCAGCCGTAGCTGGGTGGCCAGACCGAGCCAGGGTGTGGGATAATAAACAAGTTGAAATCTCATCTTCTGACTTGTAAACTAGGCTAATTTGATCTGGAGTCACAGGGAGAGAATAAATAGAGAACTGCGTCATGGCTGTAACCACACTTCAAATTGAACTTGTCAGACAGCCACAGTAGTAATTCAGTCTCTTTGGGGATTGCTTTTACAAACAATTGTACACTCCTAGCTCCATCACAGAGACAAAGGCAAATCCTGCCCCTCAGCTCTGAAAGCAGCAGCTGTGGTGTGATTCTGCTTGAGGAGAAGGAGGAGGAAATTTGCTCCACTGAGATGCCTGCCGCATAAGAGATTTTGAGAGCAGGATGGATGGCCCTGCAAATGTGTAGAATCACAGAGAATTCTCTGTGAAGTCAGAGGAGCTGGCCCAAAGCATTATAGGCCCCAATTCAGGAGAGCATTTAAGTGCGTTCCTGGACAGGGATTTGTGTCCAGACCAAAATCAAATGTAAATACAGCCACTATATCCACACGCAGAGCCAAATGCAGCTTATTTAGAAGTCATCAGGAATGTGCATCACGGGCTGTATAGCACAAATATTGCTTACAATAGCTCCCCATAAACACTGAAACAGACCTTCCACCTGTGCCCTGGTACATAGCAGCTAGTATTTCTTCGCTGGTGTTTGTTATAAAATAACTTCACACTTCAGGCCTGTAAAGTGGGGAGGAGGGATGCTGGTGACGTCTGTTTACATGATAAAAACAGTTTGCTGCCACTTATAAACCGGTTACAAGGAAGAAATCCATACAGCGCAAGCGAAGTTTATTGGCATTTCTGACATCAATCGGCTCTTTACTGGTATCCTTAAAATGGAATAGTATACAGGATGACATAGTAGACACTTTGAACTTGACTTCACATAACGCTTTATTATGACCGTTTAGCCAGATAAGATACTTATGCAAACTACACGGTGTATCAGAACAGGAAGGGGAAAGGCAATAGTGGAGTGTGTCAAAAACAAACTCTTACCGGCCCCCAAGAAATAAACACTATTGCCAAGCACGTGACCTTCCTTCAAGACAGGCAGGAGGAAGCAACTGATACTGAATATTACAGATGAAATGGAATAACAGGCAATAAAATTAATGGGGCAACCTTCCTGGATGCTTATAGTCCTTTATGGGCTAGCCCTGTTCTTGCTGGAAGTATCACAACTAGGAAACTTTCCTGGACACTAGATCAACAAGGAAGAACTGGGAGGATTTAGGCTGGGGTAGTGTTTAGTAGAGAGAGCTGCATTAGAGGCTTACCTGCAGTATATTATTCAACCACTAGTTGTCTGTGTGCTGGACAGAGTTTGAGTAAATAAAGGAGACAAAGATGGAATTTGAGCTGTGTGGAGGACTGGGCCCTAGCTTAAATGTTCGGTATAGTTGGCTCACATTGTTTGCTTCCTGCCTCTCTTCCAGAGTTTCAGTTCTTTCACATGCAGCCCTTCCACCTACCGCCCTGTAGGTGAGGAACAATCCATTGGCTTCTTTACAAATGATCTGCCATGGAGTCCCTCCCTGACTCCTTGGAGTAAGATAAAATTCATCCTACAGTGCCATCAATTATTTATTAGTAACCACATCCTCGCCAACATGTCTCACATCAAAATGGACGGGGGGAGGAGGAGGAGGAAGAGTGCACTGGCTTTTCTTTCTTTTGGCCATGAAAATAAAAAGACAAAGAGAGAGAAGAGGGGGGGAAAATAGGTGAAGAAATCATCTCTTTTCTCTTTGTCCTTTAGCATCCCTATCTCTTCTGTCCTTTTTTCTTCTCTTCTCCCTCTCAGCATCTCCTCTTCCCTTCCTCCATGACACTTTCTCCCTCTTTCCCCCAAATATTGGGAATGGAACTACAGAAAACATACAAGATACTTCATCCTGAGCCTAATTGCTGCTCAGAATGGAGAATGGGTGCGATACCCAAACACCAGCCCTGCTAGTGGGGAGAATATACTGGTATCTACCTGGGATGTTGTACCTGGATGCCATTGGGTACTTTTCCTTGAGATTTTTTTTTTTTTTTTGGCCAATGGACACACCCCAAGTAAACTCCATTGTACAAGTCAGCTTGAGTTTCATTTTGGATTTCCTGTGTGCCAGAAGACAATCTGGCTAGCGAGAACTCATTATTTAAAACTCTAGGGTTGATCTTACCAATGTTTTGTAAAAGCTTCAGAACCTGTATTACTTTCCGTTCATCATTAACTTGCGTTTGCCCTTCCCTGTCCCTGTTTATCATTTTCAGCACCGTGGAGGTCAGTGAAGCAAGGATGGGAATTCCAAGAAATGACAAATAACCAAACCGTATCTTTTATGGTGCTGAGTCATTAAATCATGTTGCCCTTGAATAATTCTCATCTGGTACAGCATTTTTAATATTACATCAGCTCTCAGGTCAGAGCACAGATGCAAAAATAATTGGTTACAAAACTAGTATGTAAAGTCTTTGGATTGCATGTAGCTTCTGATGAATACACATAGTACATAGGTTACTATGTGTTTAGATGCATTATCTCATCAACCAGCGATGCTATTGGCAATCCACACCTGTGCCTTCTTGTGCCGTGCTGGTCACCTGACTATGAGTTATGTTTCAGGTTTCAGTATGCTCTCGCTGCAAATGGACCCTGGCTTACTTTAAAACAAAACAAAACCACGCACACACACACACAGTTGCTATACTGGTTTGGGGCGCTTTATTTATAAAGCATTGGAGCTTTACAAGGCATAAAAAAGTGCTGAACAAATAGACCTCCTGCCCCCCAAAACGTACAAATCTGAAGGCACAAGTTGATATAATAATGGATTGTGGATTTGTTTTAAAGTGTCCTTGCAACTTTAGTGGTTATGGAAGGGGCTGCATTGACAACTCTGGAGCCTGTGGGCCAGAACCTCCTCTCCCATTATAACACTGGGGTAGCTTCACTGGTTTCCATTCTGTTATTCCTGATTTACACCAACATGAAAGAAAGTCAGTCCCTGAATTGATCTGCTCAGTATCAGGCAGAGCAGAAGTTGCTCTGCCAGTTTCTCAACTCTGACCTTTAGTGATTGGAGGAAAGTTCTCTCTGTGTGCTCATTCATTCTTGGGCCTCTGTCAAGACTGCCAACCTGCCCAGTTAGTACCGGTTCTGATAGTGGTTTGTGACATGGCCACTTACTCATTGGGGAACTGACTCAAACTCATTTCACACAGGCCAAAGTCATGGCATGGCAACAATTTGTGGTCATTAATGATTTGGCCTGGACTTGAACCAGCCGCCGATGCTAAGCAAGGCTCTGATTCTCATTAGCTGCCAACTAGTGACCTGGGCTTTACTAATTACAGCTCATTTCCTAATACTTTACATGTTGGTAGCTTATTATATAACACGTAAAATGCCCATCAAACAAGAATTCCTTTCTTTGTACACTTATCCGCAAACTTTGGTGGTGTTGGCATATCCACTGCTAGACACATTTTTGTATCACTTTAAGGCACTGATTAAAATAGTTTGTGTATCATTTAAATGGCTCACAAAGCGCTTAGGAAAATACAACTGGTTGGAATCAACAGTTCCCCACAGTAGAGGGTTAGTATTTCACATCATAAGGCTGGGAATGCCTGTTATAAAAATAAAGGTTTCACCTCCTGTCCTCTCCAGTCTATTTCTGAGGTATGTAGTGCTCTGATGCCCAAGAAACAGACTGTACATGATGGCCGGGGGCACGATTGATTGTGGTGGAGAGTAGCATTAACTTTAGAAACAGGGTCATGGCCATGAAAGGACAATGACGTAGTGGTATATTTTAGAGAGGAAGTGATTGAAATGAAAACTTTACCAACACTGATGTCACCAGGATCGCAAGCTATGAGGTCATAGGAATTTGAAGAGCTGACAGATTGTACTGCAGTGTTCTGGATCAGCTATAGCCCTTTAGGAAGTAAATCCAAAGGATTACAGTCTTACACGGACTAAGGTTGTGAAACAGAGGGGAACATTTTAATTTGATGAGCATGATGGTATAGGGAAGAGAGGTTGCAACAAAGCCAATGATCTATTTATAAACATTGCTCATTATACAATGAAACTGACAGGTCTACCGCCTAAACCCTCCTACATTAGTTCAATTACCAAAAAATAAAGCCAGGGTGATGGTGAAATCCTAATCCTTTGTAGCAAATAGCTTCGAGAGTTGCATTATATCATATTGAAAACTATTGTTTAAAAACAGTTTTCTCTACATGCTTTGGGTAAAGATACGTGATTGCATTTCGGTAATTCAGGCTTTTTCAGAGGCTAGGATTTATCTGAATGCTGTTGCATCCAATCAGTTACCAATAAAAAATATGGCAAGGCACGGATTGTAAAATGATCAAGTTTACACCATTTCATTTCTTCTTTCCCAGGGAGCATTAAAAATAAATGACAAAGATGCAAAGTAGCTTTTATACATGCTAATAGACCTCACAGTGTCTTGTGGCAAGAGGAATGCAAGCAAAATTCAACACAAAATTGAGCCTCTAGGCATGTTCCTTAAAACACACTTCTACCCATGGCAGTGCTAAGACAGGACTAAATCATCCTCTGGTTGAAGCAGGTATGACTCCTACTGAAGCCAATGGACATTGTATCATTGCGGAGACTGTTTTGTTGCAGCACGAAAGGTGTACCTGTCTGGGGGTTTGCATTAGATGGCACTCTCACATGGTCACTCAGCTGGTTAAAACTCCCTGCACAGCCCTTACGTGGGGCTTAAATGGATGGAGGGGTTTGGACCATTCTGCATTGGCTTGGTGTCTCCCCACCCCATTCCTTGTAGCTGCGTAGAAGAATGAATGTGCAAGTGATAAGCCTTAGCTAAGCCATTTGCCTATAAAGAAAGAGTCTTTTTTCTCCCTCCACACACCCACACCACTTCTCTCACACTCTACTGATTTATTTTTCGTGACGACTTCCTCCTATCCCTGAGTTTATCATAAGGAATTCCCTTAAGATGCTGTGTACATTTCCAAGAGATACTCCCTGGGGAAACTTTCCCTGGGAGGAATGAGTGCAAGAAAGGCTTAAGAGGCAATCTCAGGACAGGTAGCTTCCCGAAATCTAGGTCCAGCCTCACTTCGGGCTCCAATCCAAGTCATTTATGGCAGGGCCAAGAAGGGGACTCCCCTCCTAACCATATCATAGAATCATAGAATATCAGGGTTGGAAGGGACCTCAGGAGGTCATCTAGTCCCACCCCCCTGCTCAAAGCAGGACCAATTCCCAACTAAATCATCCCAGCCAGGGCTTTGTCAAGCCTGACCTTAAAAACCTCTAAGGAAGGAGATTCCACCACCTCCCTAGGTAGTTAGCTGCCTGGACAAATTTACAGACACTAGCCATACAGTGAAGAACTGCTGCTGTACTTGTCTAGCTGAGGGCAATGTCATTTCTGCATCAGTTACTCAGTCTAAAGCAGCAGGATGCCAGCACCAGCATTTTGGAAAGAGTATATAATTGGGTATCAGATTTTAGTAATCCAATGTTTTATATTTATTGTCCAAAAAGTGATTGTCCATCATACTCTCCTCAATACAGCGTGCACTCACCTTCAGCTGATGGCATGAATATCTTAGAAAAGAGACAGGCCCTCTCAGGTATGCACTATACGCTGCCTCAAACTGTTCTGTTGTTGTACACTTACTTAGCTCCTCCTCTCCTCAGTTCACTTCCTGTTCCATCTCTTGAATTCAATCAAGTGGCTAACAGCTCGGGCACTGACCACTTCATCTTCAGGAAGGTTGTTCTGTTTTGGCATGTGCTTTGGCTCCGAGTCCAGTTAACTGACAAAGCATTTTTCAAGTTTCCTCTTCCAGGGGATCATTTGCATTGCCTGTATCTTTTCATATATTGCACTCTCATCCTTGCTCTGACAACACTATTTTGGGATTTTCCCAGTGCCTACATAGTAGGTACAAAAGCTTTTGGCTTGTCCTTGCTCCTACACATACTTTGCTGAAAATAGCATATTTCCCATGTATAGGATCGCTGCTCAACTCTTACTTTTGCTGGCTTTCTGGAAGAGCAAATACCTTTGTATTTATTTAACCATCTGTAGGTCAGCTGTCTGATTGTGCTCAGCTCTCACTATTACCCTGAATATTTTACAAAGTAAATTTGAAGAACACAAAACACAGCTTTCTGTTTACAATAAAGAACATCCTATCTACTGCATCAAACTCCTTTCAGAAAGGAACACTTTACTATGAAGGGATTAGAGGTCTGTAAGAGTTTGATTATAGCTAAAGAGAACTTATTGTTCAGATTCACAAGTGTTCCACTACACCACTTTCGTGTGTGGACGGGTCTACTTTACCTTACAGCCTCATTGTGTTAGATTTCTTCTTGCTACCCTCTTCTGTCTCTTTAGTACAAGATCCACACCACCTTATGTCAACTCAGTGATGTGAAATTTAAACCACCATTTACTTCAGACCAAATTCTCATCTACCATAACTACACTGACTTCAGTGGAGTTATTGCCAGTAGAAAATTTGGCCCATCACCTCTGAATTCAGGCATAAAGGGTGATATATTCCTTGCTTTAGATCCTTGTAAATGAGCATTTATAATGGTAAACAAGTTAAAGGGGACACATTTAAGTGCTTCCAGAGGCAAACAGATTCTCTGCAATCATCAAGGAATTCTGCTCCCCTCCCCTTATTGCCCTGCTATCATATTGCATAATTGGACAGGAGAATTATGGACATTTTTACTTTCTCCTGAAACCTGAGCTCTGGAAGAGGCAACGCGCCAAGTGAGATGGATCAGTGATTTGTTTCTTGTGCTAAGTTTGCCCCTTTCTTCCTGTGCTTAGAAAGGAAATACATCCATGACCACAACAATAGTTAAAAAAAGCTGAAAGGTGTTTATTTTGGCACAATTTAAAAATACCCGGTACATTAAATATCAATCCTTTGTCCTTGAATTAACCATTTATAGCTCAAGACTCAGTCATCAAGTGTTCAATAAAGCCAGCTGTATGGGGGAGAAAACAACAACTCCACACTAGGCATTTAACGTGACAGTGCCAAAAAAAAAAAAAAAAAGGGTTGGGGAAAAACTAAGAAGGTTCTGTCCAGGGATCCAGTTGGGTCAGACAGCATTAATGTGATCTGAGCAAACGACAAAGCCCATGGGAATAAAGTTTATTGTGTTTGAAAAGTTTGACAGAAAGCGACGTTAGCACTGAGAAACCTGAACTCTGTCTTGGGGGTGGGGGGAGGGGGACAAAGCATCCGATACTTGGCACTAAACTGTTACAGTGATGCACTTGAGGGTCAGACAGGGTTCATCAGACAGATACAGACATGTAGCAGTGACATGGGCCAGTGGCAGTCCCCACACAGCAATGGAGAGAATGACCCATCAATGATTTATGCATGGAAAGAATTGATGAGCAACTATGCCATGCACGGATGCAGTTTCATTGACAGATTCATAAGCAGAAACTCCCTCCCATTAAAGATGTAATATCTTTGCATTGTATCATTGCATAGTTACTTCTTTCTCCTATAAGGTTAAGTTGTTTCCGACACTTTGTCAGTTCATAGCCCCTATGTCTTCCTACCACCTCAAAATGTCATTTGTATCAGAGGTAAATCCTATTGATACATAGAGAACAGACATAAAAAGTAACTCTGGCAAAACTGCTACCTCCTGTTTGGGAATAGACAAACTATACACATACAGTACTCAAGAATGGAAGCTTCCCCGATCAAACGGCCTGACTTACTGTGGCTGTTAAGTTTTAGCAGACAGAAAAAATAGCAATTAAAACTAGGTTGGATTTAATCAAACAAGGGAGTCAAAGTTTTACATATAGTGATTCAATGTGTGTGGCTAGCAGGCCTTGCTCCTTCATAGTTTCCTCTTTAGCCCCACTGTCTTTGACCTCACTGGAGGAAAGCTGCAAAATGAGGGTTCCATTCTCAGGAAAGAAATGCAAACAGTTTACACTGCATTAAAATGTGCATAAAATAGATATCCAATAAAAAAGACTAGTAGCTCCTCCCTGCCCCCAACCCAAACCTTACTCTATAGCTTTGAACAAGCCTCTGGCCGGAGGCAGAGAGGGTATCTGAATCATGAGGTTTATACTCTCCACATTGGTGTCTCATTGGCCAGAGACAGCTACTTTAGCATTTTTAAAGATAAGAATCAATTGTTGTGTTCTTGAAATCATGATGGCTACCCCTGGCTGGTGACAAAAATCCACCATGTGTCATTTCTTCTAAAGAACCCATTGTGGTAGTGAGGTTTAAACAAAGGCAGGTGGTGTGTGGAGGAACTCAAAGGCTAAGGTGCTGATCTGTAGGCCTTATGTGCATGGAGGATTAGATTGGGGAAACCCTTACTTGTGTTGGTGAGAATTCCCATAACAACTCCAGTTGAAATCAATGTGTGTAAGTGCTCAGGGTGGCTCAACCTAGCTTAGAGAGTGTGCCTTCCTTTAGACCGCAACAGCCACCCTCATGAAATGCTGGAATGAGGGAAGGCTGGGTGTCTCAGTGGGGCAGAAATAGCAGCTTATCAACTACAAAGCCACAGCAAATGGATCCTCATGTAGGGCCTGATCTAAAAGTCCATGAAATTCACTGGAGAAACTTCCATCAACTTCATGGGCTTTGGATCAGACCCATACTGACCAGTCTTCAGCAGCACTTAGGATGACAATATCTGGATACAGGTGGGTCTAAACATACAGTTAAAAACCATGGTCCTCTATGACTAAGAAGCTGAAGAAGATGCTTCTGAAGGCATCCATTTTTGCATTGAGATACTTCATGTAAAATACATTTGTATTTTCCTGCAGCATTAAAGCCATGGCACTTAGAGTTAACATTTACAAATGTGTCCTTTAAACAAGCCCACCTCCAAAACTCCGTGTTGGCCTGCTGCACTGAGGGCTTCTGCTCTACCGCCAGACAGCTGACCACAATGCAGGGAAAAGGATCTTGCCAAAGCTGAAAGTGTTCCAAAAAAGGCAGATTCTTTACAGATTTTAACATAGCTTCGGTTAGGAAACAAATGAAACCACAGAGCTGGAAAAGGGCTTTTCAAGCCCATCAAAGCAGTTCACAGAACTGGATATATCCTATAGTCATCATGTTTGCATTAGTTCAACTCCTCTGTCCACGTTTGGCACAAACCCATTTGACACAGTGTCTCGGCTTGTTTTTAGGTCAGCTGCTCCTGACATTTTCCTGGCATTCCAGTGGCTACAGAAAGTTTCGCCAACACTGTGCATATTTACTAAGTCCTCAGGTAAGTTTTGAAGGCTAAACATTGCTGACCCTGGTTTCTGCAGAAGGGATCATAGCAGCGGATGCAGACATCACTAACGATCGCTCTCGTCTGACGTAGCGTGGCTTTCGAACTGAAAGGGTGGGCACAGACACACAGTTAGCAACTGCTATCTAGTCATGGCTTCATAATTAATTCATACTTAAACAAGTCAGCCAATGATCCGAAAGTGGCTACTGTTGTTCTAGAATATAGAGAAGAAAATTCGACCGATGACTAAATATTAAGAAAGCCCACTAATACACCTCTTCTGAAGGAAGCACTTTAGTTACTTATTGAATTGGGTGTTCATTGGATACTAGTGTTTCCATTATTATTTCCATTTTCAGCCTTACAAAGATAAGCCACATATTATTCATGTTTTATGGCTATAGAAACCAAGGCAGAGAGGCTAAGACACTTGCCCCCACTCAGGGTCTCAGGGTCAGAGCCAAGATTAGAATTCAGGAGTTCCTGGCTCTATCAGATTATACCTCCCTGAAGTTCAGAACAAATTCAGACAAGGGCTTTGTCTACACTGGCACTTCATTGGCAAAACTTTTGTCGTTCAGGGGTGTTAAAAAACACACACACACACACACCCCCCAAACGACAGAAGTTTTACCGACGAAAAGCACTGGTGTGAACAGCGCTCTCCTGCCAACAACGCCGCTGCCGCTTGTGGGGCGGAGGAAGTTTTTTGTCGGCGGCAGCTACACTGCGTGCCTTTTAGTGGCACAGTTGTAGCGGCACAGCCGTGTCGCTAAAAGCCTCATAGTGCAGCCATAGCCTTAGCGTCAGCATGCTGCCTGCAGGAAGGCCTAAAATTAAGATCGTGGTAACAAAGATTTAAATCTTAATTCTTGCATCTTAGATTTAAAAATAAGCCACATACACCCACACAATGAAAGTAAATAGTTTGGCTTGTTTAAAAAAAATTGGCTTGTTTAACATCCTCCTCCCCCAACAACATTTTATCCAGTTCCTGGAAGGCTTGATTGGTCTTCCTTTAAAGTCAATGGGAGCTTTGTCATTGTCTTCAGAGTACACAGATCAGGCATATACAGTAGAATTGTAGAGTTACAAACACCAGAGTTACAAACTGACCGGTCAACCACACACCTCATTTGGAACCAGAAGTACACAATCAGGCAGCAGCAGAGAACAAAAAACAACAACAAAAACACAAAAAAAGAGCAAATACAGTACAGTACTGTTAAACATAAACAACTAAAAAAAATAAAGGGAAGTTTAAAAAAATTGACAAGTTAAGGAAACTGTTTCTGTGCTTGTTTCATTTAAACGAAGATGGTTAAAAGCAGCATTTTTTTTCTGCATAGTAAAGTTTCAAAGCTGTATTAAGTCAAGGTTCAGTTGTAAACTTTTGAAAGAACAACCATAACATTTTGTTCAGAGTTACGAACAACTTCCATTCCCGAGATGTGTGTAACTCTGAGGTTCTACTGTAAAGCATAGACTAGTTTTCAGTAGTGTCCTGATTAAATAATTGGATATACCCTATTAGGCAGTACAAGTTTCTTTGATACCTACAAGTGAAATAAGCAAATACAGTTTTGTAATATTTGCAATGTTACGTATCACTGAATTTGCTTTTAAATTTGCATTGTTTTCAGAAATACTTGAAACTTGAAAGAGTGCTTACTTTTTTATTTGACAAAGAGTGATTGATTTCACCTTCTTCCATGTTTTGAATGGAGAAGTAGCCAATATGATTCTGTTTCATTAAGCTTTCTTGTTTGCACATCAGCATCACAGACAGCTACAGCTTTGAGAATAATATTTGTTAGTGTACTGATGCTTTTTTTGGTGGCCTCTATGTCTGCTTTTTTCCTGCAATTCTCAGTAGAGGTTTGTTAAGAATAAATAAAGGCATTCCTAGAATGGATTATTTAATCATACACTCAGCACTACTTGAAAGAACGTGCGTTTAAAAAGAAAGAACGAAAAAGGACTGGTTAGATGAGCACCAATCCAGAGAACAGATTACTGCCTGAACTTTTCATGCTTATTAAAACAACTCTGCCAACTCCTGCACAATTTTCATGTTCCAAACACCATGTAAGTGTCATTTGTTTCAAGAGGTGTGACGTTCAATCCAGTGAGCCTGAAAATGAGCCACCCAAGAATCCTCAAGATGTTCCAGCCCTCAAAACATGTCCCACTCTGAATAATTCATTTTTTGAACACCTCTGAAAACCTGAACACTCATTCATCTATTTCTAAGTCATCTATTGCCTACCTGCCAAAGATACCATTAAGGAAGCAGCACTTCTACTAGATAATGTAGTTGTCCATGTTAATTACTGAAATGACACCAGATTAACAAATGCTAATATTACAGACATTGTCACACTTCTGTCCCCTGAACAGACTTTGTGGTTTGAATTTTGGAGTTTATATATATATATATAAAGCAACAGAGAGTCCTGTGGCACCTTTAAGACTAACAGATGTATTGGAGCATAAGCTTTCGTGGGTGAATACCCACTTCGTCAGACGCATGAGATTCAGCTTTGTGGGGATATTGGTAGGTAGTTTTGTATTTCTTAACTACAAGCTAACAAGGGGAAAGAAATGAAAAAGCTACCAGAGCAAGTTGTTGGAGGTGAAAATATTCACAGTAAAGTTTAAAGATCCCTCAAACATGGAACAGATCCTTACCTGAAGAAGTAGGTGGAGGTATCATTGATGCCTGCAGAACAGAATAAGGATCAAGTCAAATATAAAAGATCTTTGCATTTTCTAATATTACAGAAATTAGAAGTGGACACTAAAGTTACAATTATTTTTAATAAGCAAAATGTCCTCACTTGTGCTAACAACTCCTTAAAAGAATAAAATCGAATATAAATTCTAAAAAATCTATTTTCTCATTATTAATGCTGTGTTTACTTTTGCATTTTTCTCAGGATGGACAACAAACTTGTGAGACTCGCTTTATTTTTTTTAGTCAATTCTGCTTCCAATTTCTCGTATGCCAATACAATGCTGCAAAGTTTGGGCTCTAAAAACGGCAGGGGAATATCTGTTTTAAATGTTTCTGATTGGAATTTTTAAAAGTAATTTAGGGACAGTTCTTTTTAGTTTAGGTTTTGTAACAGTTTCATTTCTACAAAATTCTAGATTTGGGCCAAAAATGTGACCTGACAGTATCCCTATAAATAATTAACACTATTTGAAAGACGTTTATGTCCCTTAGAAGGAACGATTTTACTTACTGTTTCACTGGGCTGCAGAACTGATGCTAAGGGGGAAAGAGACAGGCGTTATTGTTCTAGAAGGTTGGAACTGTTTGCTTCAATTGCTTATGTATTGTATAAATTCTTCACAGCGAACAATCTGATAGACCCAATATCCCAACCAACACTCGAGGGAGAATTCTCCCTCCATTGCTTTGGAGGAGACATCAGTACAAGTGTATTTGGAAATCAGAGCACGTTGCCCAGAAGATGCTTTTGTGCATTAAGGACACAGGATTCTCAAGCTCTCCAGGAAACAGTTATTTTTACAGGGTTAAATCAGTTCTTATTTTGCTCCCTGAGGAGGCCACCGGAGCATCACTTTGCTTTGAAGGAGCTGCCATGGAAGGAAAGCAGTAGAAGCTAGCTGTCAGTGCGTGAAGGCAGCAAATGGTGTGGAGATAGAAGGATACAGCAGTCAGAAGCAGCAGAAGAAACTGGGAGATACCAACCTTTACTGACAACAAAGCAAATAGCCAGGCAAAATGAAATTCAGCCTGGCAGAAATCCTAAGAGATTCCCTCCAGTAGGCTCTTAACTCTTCTCCCTCAGATAAAAACCTCAGTTTCAGCATTGTGACATGTGAGGACAAAAGGGAACTAGCAGCACAAAAAGTGGAAATTCTCGTCTAAATGTTGTTAAACAGCACACATTTGGTGACCTGCCAGATTAGATGTCACAGCATGATAGCTCTTGACCCACTTATAAACACCCAAAGGGAGACCTGTGGTACCTAAACCTATTGAAAGAAACTTGTAAGAACAGGTTTCAATTTGTCAGTTTTCATGATACTAACAGTTTCTTTAGCACAAAATAGCTTAGCATCTAGGTGTCTATTATTGTACACTTTATATTAAGTGGCACCAAATTCACTGGAACTGTGCTATGCAATTAAGGTTACGTGTCACTTTGATCTCACGTTCCTCCTTGCTTGTGTATTGCTCTTATTTACTGATTTCTGTTGAGACAGTCTTGTTTTGAATTGGCTCTGTTAGAAGCTAAATGGAGGTGAGGGGGTGCCCAGCTGATCAGTGGATGGATCTGACTAAGAGTAGCTCATTGTTAAACTGGTAGAACCTCTTAAATGGCAGCTATTACATGTGGGGTTGACAGAGAAGGGGTCGGGACAAGTAGAGAAATACAGATACATTTCTATATTATTTCAAAATTTACTGTGCAGAAGTTGAGCTACTCTATATTTACACACTTGCTCCCTGACCAGGAAAGGTTAGGGTGCGATAATGTACACAGAATTGTTTTACACAGATTCTGCAACTGAAGAGAGAGTGTGAAAAATCCAGCTGACTCCATAAAAATTACATATTGGGCAAAATTTATACCTGGTATAATTCTACTGGCTTTCATGAGTTACCACAGGGATGAATTCAGCTCATTAGATTATAGCTACACAGCTGCATTTCAGACTTACATTTCTTTCTAATATCGTTCTACAAAAGCAGAAACTAAGGGTGGGCAGGGGAGAGCTCGCTATAAAATGAAAGAATTCCTGTCGTAAAACGTGTCATTCCTCTGTTTCTGGGGCTCCCAAATAATCCCATGTGAAACACAGAGGCAAGTGTAGTGGTTAGAGCAGAGGAATAACCAGGAATCTTTGGTTCTCTTCCTAATTCTGCTGCTGCTGCCTCATCTTGGGTAAATCCCTTGTCCTTCTGTGCATCAGTTTCCCTATCTGTAAAACTGGTATAAAACAACAGTGTTGTGGGGCTTAATAAAACTTTCCAAAGTGCTTGGAGCGCCTTGGATGAAAAGTATTATTGTCAAATTGTATAAAAATGCTGCCTGTCCACATAGCATTAGTGTGTACCCCAGATATAGACCATTTAGTACCAGCTAATGTGAAGGGCTGGATTGTTGGACCCTTTGAAACCATAAAATAATTCAACTGGTGTTAGTCCCTGATGCTGCACAAGAAGCATCTGTGCAAAAACTAAACTGAAAATAGGTACATTCTGTATTGCCACAAAAAATATACATAGAGTGCAGAGGAAGTGTTTACTCCATGTATAAGAACATAAGAATGATCATACTGGGTCACACCAATGGTCCATAAAATCATAGGACTGGAAGGGACCTCGAGACCTATCTTGACCATCCCTGACAGGTGATTGTCTAACCTGCTCTTAAAAACCTCCAATGACGGAGCTTCCAAAACCTCTCTAGCCCAGTATCCTGTCTTCTGACAGGGGACAATGTCAGATGATTCAAATGAAATTAACAGAATAGGGCAATCATCAAGTGATCCATCCCGTTATCCACTCCCAGCATCTGGCAGTCAGAGGCCTAGGGACACCCAGAGGAGTTGCATCCCTGACCATCTTGGCTAATAACCATTGATGGACCTATCCTCCTGATGAACTTACCTAATTATTTTTTTAATCTATTTGTGGTTTTGGCCTTCACAACATCCCCTGGCAACAAGTTTCACAGGTTGACTGTGCGTTGTGTGAAGATGTAATTCCTTTTGTTTGTTTTAAACCTGCTGCCTATTAATTTCATTGGGTGACCCCGGTTCTTGTGTTATGTTTAGGGGTAAATAACACTTCCCAAGTCACTTTTTCCACACCATTCATGATTTTATAGACCTCTATCATATCCTCCCTTCGTCATTCCTTTTCCAGGCTGAGCAGTCCTAGTCTTTTTAATCTCTCCTCATATGGAAGCTGTTCATAAGAACATAAGAATGGCCATACTGGGTCAGACCAAAGGTCCATGTAGCCCAGTGTCCTGTCTTCTGACAGTGGCCAATGCCAAGTGCTTCAGAGTGAATGAACAGAACAGGTAATCATCAAGTGATCCATCCCCTGTCGCCCATTCCCAGCTTCTGGCAAACAGAGGCTAGGGACACCATCCCTGCCCATCCTGGCTAATAGCCATTGATGGACCTATCCTCCATGAACTTATCTAGTTCTTTTTTGAACCCTGTTATAGCCTTGGCCTTCACAACATCCTCTGGCAAGGAATTCCACAGGTTGACTGTGCAGCTTGCAGGGATTTCACTTTTTGCACTGTACCTTTTAATTTCTAACTAACTTCCTCAATTTTGTGTACTCCCACACTCTGAAATTAAATGCTACAGTGTTGCGCTGCTGTGGTGTTTTCCCCGCCACAGGGATGTTAATATAATTAAATTTATGGTCACTGTTACCAAGCGGTCCAGCTATATTCACCTCTTGGACCAGATCCTGTGCTCCACTTAGGACTAAATCAAGAATTGCCTCTCCTCTGGTGGGTTCCAGAACTAGCTACTCCAAGAAGCAGTCATTTAAGGTGTAAAGAAACTTTATCTCTGCATCCCGTCCTGAGGTGACATGTACCCAGTCAATACGGGGAAAGTTGAAATCCCTCATTATTATTGAGTTTTTTATTTTAATAGCCTCTCTAATCTCCCTGAGCAGGTGGTCGGTAATATATCCCTACTGTGATAGTCTTATTATTAGAGCATGGAATTACTATCCACAGAGATTCTATGGTACAGTTTGGTTAATTTAAGATTTTAAAATTATTTGATTCTATGCTTTCTTTCACATATAGTGCCTCTCCCCGACCATCACGACCTGTTCTGTCTTTCCAATATTAGTATTGGAAAGTATTATTGTGTCCCATTGATTATCCTCATTCCACCAAGTTTCTGTGATGCCTTTTATATCAGTACATTTAATATGAGGCGCTCTAGTTCATCCATCTTATTATTTAGACTTCTAGTATTTGTATATAAGCACTTAAAAAGCCTGTGACTTTTTAGCTGTCTGCCATTACATGATGTAATTGAATGGGCCTTTCTTTTCATTTGACTGTTTCTCATCAGATCCTACCTGTATTTTATCATTTTCCATCTTCCCCTCCTTACTAGGACATAGAGAATCTCCATTAATAGATCCTCCCACTAAGGGATGTGTCTGTTCGAACCACATGCTCCTCTGCACCTGTCGGCTTTCCCCCAGCCCTTAGTTTAAAAACTGCTCTGCGGTCTTTTTAATTTTAAGTGCCAGCAATCTGGTTCCATTTTGGGTTAGGTGGAGCCCATCCTTCCTGTATAGGCTCCCACTTTCCCAAAAGTTTCCCCAGTTCCTAATAAATTGTAACCCCTCCTCCCTACACGATCATCTCATCCACGCATTGAGACCCTTCAGTTCTGCCTGTCTAACTCGCCCTGCGCATGGAACTGGAAGCATTTCAGAGAATGCTACCATAGAGGTCCTGGACTTCAATCCCTTACCTAGCAGGCTAAATTTGGCCTCCAGGACCTCTCTCCTATCCTTCCCTATTTCATTGGTACCTACATGTACCACAACCACCGGCTCCTCCCCGACACTACACATAAGTCTACCTAGAACCCATACCCTTAATCATTTTTGTTGCCCTTTGTACTTTTTCCATTTCTAATATATCTTTTTTGAGAAGGGTCAACCAGAACTGCATGCAGTGCTCAGTGTGTGGGCATACCATGGATTTATAGAGTGATATTATGATATTTATGGTCTTATCTATCCCTTTCCTAATGGTTCCTATCATTGTTAGCTTTTTTGATGGCCACTGCACATTGAGTGGATGTTTTCAGAGAACTATCCACAATGACTTCAAGATCTCTTTCTTGAGTGGTAATACCTAATTTAGACACCATTATTTTGTATGTATAGTTGAGATTATGTTTTCCAATGTGCATTACTTTGCATTTATCAACACTGAATTTCATCTGCCATTTTTGTAGCCCAGTCACCCAGTTTTGTGAGATCCCTTTGTAACTGTTCGCAATCTGCTTTGGACTTAACTATCTTGAGTAATTTTGTATCATCTGCAAATGTTGCCACCTCACTGTTTACCTCTTTTTCCAGTTCGTTTACGCATATGTAGGACTGCACTGGTCCCGGTACAGCAGTGCACAGAACAGATTACAATACGTACATTAAAAATAATGTAGAACATGGAACTCTAAAACATATGGAAAAGGTTTTGGCCTTCTCTCAAATTCCCAGCTAAATATTAAATAAATGATGAAACAGAGAATGACTAAGAAACACTTTACCTTTATTTCTTCTGTAGAACATATTTGGAAGTTTATTGGCACGTTTGAGGTAGAAGAATGAAGCCACAGACAATATCAGGAATAAACTGATGAAGAATGTCCCTAAAATGAGAGAGGCTGCCACTTCTGGGCCCCCTGTGAAATCAGAGGAAATAGCCTGTTATTTACTAGAAACCCCTATGATACAAGGGGCAAAGGGATTTATTCTCCCATCACTGCTATAGAGAATACAGAGTAAACTTCCTTACATTTAGATGAGAGAAGAACATTCCTTTTGTGTATCAAAATATCAAACAGAAAACCTCATCAAAATTGTTCGGAAACACCCTCCAATACTAATTTTCCTGTGTGTTAGCCTCTACCTACACTATTTTAATTCTGTTTTCCTGAAGATATCCACAGATTTTTGTCCCAAGTGTTTCCTTCTTTATCCTTTTCAAACCCACTGTTGCCAGGCATTGAACAAAAGTGGATTATTAACCAAAATAATAAGAACACTTAAGGTAAATTTAAATTGCCCAATACAGGATTGAGTCAGGCCATTGGTCATTAAATCTGGTATTCTGCCTTCAAAATGGCCAATTTGGAATGTCTCAAAGGGAAGTTAGACACTAGCAAAAAAATTTCTCCAGAACATTTGCTCAATTTGCTTAACTTATTTTGTTTAAGGTCATGATCACATCAGGTGGCATAGATTTATTTTACGAAGCAGAGGAATGCTGAAATTCTTGTGTTCCAGACACAGAAACAGCAGATACACCACATCTCTGGTATTTACTGTAAATGGAATACAAAGACTTTACCTCAGTACAAATTCTGGCTTCATTCTGTTTTTAATTTGTTTCATTCAGGGTCAGGGACAAAAGATGTTTAATGAGATTTTAAACACTTGGCATAGTGAGATTTTTAGTATAACACTACATAGATTGTCTTAAGTTCCCAAAGCTATTCCCTAGATCTTGCAATTCCTTTTTAAAAAAAAGCTATATATTAGTCCTCAGTTACCCTGGGCAGGATAGCTCTTCTTCTTTACCATTTGGGTACAAGTTTCACAGGGCCAGATGCAAAGGCGATTTACCTCTATTACATCACACGTAGTATAAAAGGAAATAAGCAGCACTTGTTTTATACTCATAATAAATTAGAACTTGATTGAGAAACCAGGAATCATGAGGCTTACTCACATCCAAGAGCCCCCACTCCCCTTCTGTGCAGATCATAAGATAACACAACTGGGCATCTCTGGTGGGCTCTGCCAGAGAAGTACAGGGATACAATAGCAAGAGGTGCTGCAGGTCAAGATTTACGTGCACTGGCAGAGCTGTCTGGAAGGAGCTTGTATAGCACCCGACTATATGTGAATCTTGTTAATGACTATACCATTTACGCTCTCACTTCATGAGCATTCACATTAAGTGGTTATTCTAGAGCAGATCACTGAATCACCTTGTCTGCGATCCTACCTCCAGTAGTGGCCCATACTTCAGCAATCTAATTATTTTCAATTTATATTTGCTTGCAGTACAAGTGAAACAATACATGTAAGGAGTCAAGTTGAAGTGACTGGTGTAGTTTACAACCAGCTCCAGAAACAAAAAGTTTCAAGCCCTAGAAGAGCCAGTCAAAGTCATTAGGCATCAGATCTAATTAGAATTTGCAACTGGCATACCAAAAAAAATCCCACACTTGCTGCAGCATCAGGTTTAAAAATCAGCTGGCAAGTAACTGGCATAACTGTTTCTCTCTGAGCAAACTGCATCATGACCAAACACCATCCTGCAGAAGAAGTGCAGTTATCTCAAAATTTGGCTTTAAAAAAAAAAAAAAAAAAAAAACTCCTACAGTCTGGAATAATTAACAACTCTAAAATGGCTGCTACACTTAAAAATATGGGAGAAAACATCTCACCGAGATTGTATCAAATGCTATGTTGTCAAGCGGGTGCAGATGACAACAGGAAAAGCTTTAGAGCGGCTACCCCCGAATACAAGACAATTCCATTTACTTACCTATATTCTGTAGAAAGGGGGTTACGGTACTTATATTCATTTGAAAATTCATTCCTCTGGTACCAGCTATATGGGGAAAAATGCATTTTTATGAAGCATTAAATTCAGTGCAGCTTTAGAAAAGGTTTTGAGTGACATAAGCCATCATATCATATCTGATGCCTGGTTTCTCTCATGAGATAACAGCACCTCTACCACTTCCCGGGAGAAATAAAGAAGAGGCGCATGATCACCCTCTTCTGGCAAAAGTGTTCATTACTGCATTGCCCTTACAGGAAGCCTCTCAAACTCTTCTGCCAGTTTTGCTAAATGATTTATTAATTAAATGGAATGGACTGCTCAGAGGTAGGGTGACCAGATGTCCCGATTTTATAGGGACAGTCCCGATTTTTGTGTCTTTTTCTTATATAGGCTCCTATTACCCCCCACCCCCGTCCTGATTTTTCACATTTGCTGTCTGGTCACCCTACTCAGAGGAGAACAAAAATGAGAAATGGGGCCTCTTACATATGGGATAGTGCAGTCCAGCTTCCTGAATAAAAGAGCTATTTGAGGTCTGGAGGAGTCCTTAGTATGTGCCTATGGTAAATGCCGGTTTCTGAAAATAGTGATTAAATCATTCAAGAAATTCAGTGTTAATTATTTGTCTGATGCAAGTTTGTTTGTTCTTAAAAACAACAACATATTTTGGTATTTGTTTGAGTTCTGCATGTTACGGATACTGAGAGTTCTTAAAAGCCACAGAAATAAATGGATTGGATATTGCATTTGATTGTAAAGATCAGATATTCTATTGTGTAAACAAAAGGTGTCTAAAGAAGATTAGGAGACAAAAGATCATAGATTACAGGATGCTGTGCCTCACACTGCTCTACAGCAGTCTCTGCTGGTTGATTTCAGGAAAGTTCTGAGGGGTTTTGAAGGGTTTGTCACCCAAAGGTACAGAATGATGGAAATTTCAGAGAAGAAAACTAGGAATGGAAATCCTCAGAATCTTTTACGGGACAGTCTTGGTTGAACTGAATGTGTATAAAGAGACCCCAGTGCAAAAAAATATATAAAAAATATTCAGGACCGGGGATGGCAGATGACTTACTATTTCTACAATCGGTCAGATTGTAAGTTGATGCAACAGAAGTGGTTTCATTCTTGCATTTAATGCAACTGCTACTCCCATCCTCATTCCACTCTCTGTAACAACCTGCAGAAGAACAAAATGTACACTGAGCTGGAAATGGCATGAGAAATGTCAGGAACATCCTTCTAGTCTCCAGAATCAAGCATCTGAGAACACAGGCTTCCTGCATAGAATGTCACTTACTATCATACTACACCAGGGGTGGGCAACCTATGGCACATGTGCCGAAGGCGGCACGCAAGCTGATTTTCAGCGGCACTCACACTGCCCGGGTCCTGGCCACCGGTCTGGGCGGCTCTGCATTTTAATTTAATTTTAAATGAAGCTTCTTAAACATTTTAAAAACCTTATTTACTTTACATACAACAATAGTTTAGTTACATATTATAGACTTATAGAAAGAGACCTTCTAAAAACGTTAAAATGGATTACTGGCACGCGAAACCTTTAATTAGAGTGATTAAATGAAGACTCGGCACACCACTTCTGAAAGGTTGCCGATCCCTGTACTACACCAAAAAACAGAGAGCTTTAATTTCTAATGTGCCTGCTGCAACAAGGAAACAAGGTGTTATCCTACATATAAAGGACATTAAGGAGAAATCAGTTACAAGCAAGCACATGCTAGGTGGTTATTTTCATGTAGCTCCATTCACCATTTAGTTTTTTTAATTATGAAAAACAGGAAAATTTACCAATCCCTCCATGCCATCCCTTAAAAACTCCCAGAAAAGAAGGAACCTCCCTGCTTATATTTTTCCTGCACTCTCCAGGTCCCCATCCTGCTAAAACAAGATTTAAGACCATGTCTGTGTATTATATCACAAGCTAAGGTAGAGAGAGAGGCATAAAGATGCTAAGAACCAGTAAAGGAGCTCCTGCATCAGGATATATTGGACTCAACCCTGTCAATCACTTGAGGGCTAGTAACGAACAATATGAAGCTGGCCTATAATACAGTATTTTTCTATTGCCCAAACTTCTTTGGTATTGTATAGTTTGCATCAGTTTACAAGGACTCAATCCTGTTTAAACTATTCCATGACAGGTAAGTGGGGTCTTTTATATCAGCCATCCTACCAAAGAGGGCTGTAAACTGATTAAATTTGTGTCTTGAGTGATATCATCTGTCTCTCAATTTATGTTTAAAGGCACAAGTTTCTATCTTTGAGAAGACAGGAAAAAAAGTTAAGGCACGTCTTCAGCACTAATTTTATTTAATAGAATAAAGCAGTAGTGGCTTCATTCTGTGTCTTATGACCCAGGAGCCAGATGATTAGAAGGATATTCCTGCTAGATCGTGTTACAGTCTAGATTCTAAAGCAAAAACTCACTATGTAGGCTAAAATCCAGTCCTCCACAGCCTTTAGCCAAACTGGAATCAATTATTCCATAAAGCACACTATTAGTAAAGCACTGATTGGAAAACAGCTCTGCTGGTAGGTTTTCCTCTGAGGGAAGCTGCACATTTGATGCCCTTAGTAATAAATTACACCTGACATTTAATCTAAACACAAACACACCCACTGTAAGGGCAAAGCTTTTCTATAGTAAATAAGAAGAAAGCAACAAAGTACTTTATCTGACACCAAAGATTTCAGTAGTTTAACATTTATAGCATGATGCAAGAAGATGTGAATCTATAAGACTTATGGACAACAGTTTGTGCCACATCTCAGATCATTTAAGAACAGAAATGAATGTAGTAATCATGTAATGTTTAAGTAACTGAGCAGCAAAGCATTTAGCTTAGAAAAATAACGAACCTTAAGATACCTTTTAATATTTAATGTGAGGAAAAGACAGAACCCATGGTTTTAGTCATAAGAAAGAAAAAACGTGATTTTCAATTCTTTAGTTCTACAAAGAATCAGTAATATTGAAGCATATATGTTCTCTTACCGATCTTGAGTCTAGAAGAGTTTGGTTATTTTTTAAAGCTTTCCACTTCACCTTAAACAAAGGTGGATTTTTACAAACATTAGATCATCTTTTCTCCTGGCATTGTTGGAGAATGATAAAAGGAGGTGGGAAATCAACTATTACTTCTCTGAAAGTCTGCTTTAAGTGGCACAAAAGGGAACCCACATCATTTCCTGGTAATAAGAGATAGTACATTTGCATCATATTAGCCAAGGCTTAAGTCTTTCTTCCCGCCCCCTTAGCATATTACTGTATTTTTGCATCACATGTGCTTGTAAATATTAATTTATAGTACACCTTGCATCATACCACTTTATGGTATGTGAAAACTGAAGAAAAAGTTCAGCAGTGCCCGGCTACTATCTTCCCTATGTGAGCATACAGTTTCCATGAGAATTGATGAGAGTTACATGTGTTCATACAGAGAACATTCCTCAAGATGCATGTGTACAGTAACTTTTCTTTCCTTCCCTAATTAATTAGCTTCTGTGTTTTGCCACTGGCTACAGAAAAATGCTCTGGGAATTTCTCTTGGACAAAGACACTACCTGGACTGCACTGGTTAGTGACTGGACAGGTGCTGTTAGCATCCAATACATCCATACAGCATTCTGGCTGTGAAACCTAAAAAGAAAACATTACAGCACATTTCCCACAGCTCTTGGCTTTATTAAAAACACAGTTCAATCTTACCCAGTACATACTAATGAAAAAGGAACAAATTACAGCGGCATCTGAAACTGTATCAATGAACACTTCGTTGTCAATTTTTAATAATCAGCAGTAGAGGACACAGAACAGGTTGGATTACATCAATGAGATCATTTTGACCAGTCAGCAACTGCCCAAATTAGGGCTTTGCGAACAAATGTAAAAGAAGGTACATGTCAGTGTTGATTTTGCATGGGACCTCATAGAACCACTTTGTAAAAGCACTTGCCAACTTTTCTAGAACAGTGTACAGTTCATCTCCATGGGCTGGATCACTCTCTCTTGAGGTAAAACCCTGGAGAAGGAGATCTCAGCATGCTTGCCATAACAGATTTTCCCTAATCATTTTCTTTGGCCCTTACAGAACAGGCCATAGGACCACTCAAAAAGCTGCAGATTCCAGAGGGGCAGGAGGCCAGGATCATCCATGGTGAGGGTCTGTGCTTCACAGCAGCTCTAACTCCTGGTAGCCCCAGGGACTCCCCTGGGACACAGCTGCCCCAGAAACCCTCTGCGAAAGAGAATCCCCACCAGAAAGGGGACTCCACTAAGAATGTGCGGGATGATGCATGTCTACCTTGTCTCCCTTAGTTCTCATTGCTTTCGCCTGCACAGATCTTAGACTAGCAGAGAGAGTGCTCTGTGGGCTCTAGGAGGACTGCTGCAGAGGCAGCTAAGCTAGGTCTCCTCTGTGCACAGATCTGAGGGTCCTCATTCCTCCCCCATACTCCAAAGTGAGGATAAGGCTGATTTTTGATTAAACTTCACATTTGCATTGGAGTTTCCTAATTTCATAGAGCACCTTTAGAAAAGGGAGATTTGCATTAATATTGTAGGTGAAAAACATAATGCATGTCAGAATCATGGCAAAAACCAATCTCATGTGAAACAGCGCCCTGAATAAAACTGCTCTCTTTTTGACGTTTATATGCAGCGACAGTAGAACTCAGTTATAAAAAAAAACAACCTCTCACTGTTAGGATGTCAGTACTATAAAGTGAAAGCACTCATTAGAGCACTTCATATTCATGTAAACAAGCCAAACACCAGATGCCAAATTTTAAAAATAAAAATGTGTGGTTTTGCAAGACAGATACTACTATCATAACTCCTCCCTTACAGAAAAGCCATTCTGTCTCTGGATATCCATGTTGCAATGCATGAGAGTGTCATTTAAGCTACACAACCTCTTCCTCATGGGGCTAAAAAAAAAATGTTCTGAAACAATATGGGCTAGTGGACTGAGCACAGAGCTGGGAGCCAGGAACTTTGCAGTTGTATTAAATCTGATTTTTTTCTCAAAAATACCAATGTGTTCAAGTCTCAAAACTCACAGATTCACTGAGCTTGGTGGAAAGTAACACAAGATCAGGCTAGTATCCAAGCATATGGCTAAAGGGTCAAAGTCAGTCTAAACCAACCCAGCATACAGTCTGTTATTACATGCAGTTATCAATTAATCAAGCAAGTGATGAGGTTCAAAGATATCAGGAAGAGTGTATCATTCATCCCTGACCTGGTTGAGATAATCAAACTTGTAATGACTGCGGCAGACTTCACCCCGTTAGTGGAGTGTGGGAGGGGAAGTCAGGGAACACTAAAGAACCAGAAAGGCTCACAGTCAATGAGAAAATAGGCAGCTTGGTACATACAAAGGCCTGTAGGTCAAACTGTCCTGGAGACAGGTTATACATTTCTGCCCATTCACTGTAGCAGCAGCAGTTTCCTGTAACCTTGGGCAGCTTTTTAAAGCTGATTTTAGGTTTCCATATTTTGGGCTACTTTTGTAGCTATTGTACTGCCAAGCAGCTAGAAAGATTAAAAGCTTTCAAAATCATGATTATCTATGTTTTTCAGAGTGTGACCAGCTGCATGTCTTCTAGCCAGTGGGTTTGTGTCGGGGCGGGGGGGAGTCAAAGCTTTGACAGGCAGTCTTCAGAACAAGTTCACCCCCACAAGTTGCCAAATTGTCTAGACAGAGCATCCAATCAATACTGTAATTTTGGGGGCTAGATCTTCATTCCTGTTGGGCACGATTTGCTCCGTCGACCTACCATATTGCTCATTGGCAGCAAACGCTGCTCGGAGGAAGGAAAAGCTGATATTAATGTTTACAGGCAAGTTCTGGGTGTGCTGCTTTTCCTGTGATCAGAAAATCTTCTATAAACAGCATTTTAAGGGGGAAAACCCCCACTTCCTTCCTAAGATAATTTAGCATATAAACAGGCAATTTTAACTCCATTTCATTCATAGCAGAATGAAATTTAATGCAGAGCTATGACATAATACATACCAAACTTTCAGTGGATTTGCTTGTAACTTCAGCTATGAGTCTAGTTAGGAGAAGGACATATGACATTGCCATGCCCAGGAATGAGAAATGTCTAAATAAAAAGAGAGAGAATGGAACACTATATTAAGGACAAAGAAGGTAGAATCTCTCTCTCTCTGCATCCAAAACAAACTTCTGATGAAATGTTAATTTTAACTGAACACAAACGCTTTTATATTCAGCGTCTCAGAGGAGAAAGACTTACCTTGTTTAAAGGTACAAATTTGAGACACTCAGAATTTTCACTCCAGCTGCAGAGGGGCAGGTTTCTGGATATGGCAGACTGTGTGGTTGCTAGGAAACAAGGAGCCTTATCAGTCTGCTCCAAACAGGACTATGCAGAGACTATTCCACACCCATGATCTAAAAATCAATGGGATTGCAATATGAACAGTTACTGCCTGGCACCATCGCTGATAAACCTGCCCACAACAGTACTCCTCTGGCTGCAGCACTGAACTGCAAAGGATTGGTATCAGGATACAGAGTAACAGCCCTTCAGAAAGGTAATGCCATAGTTATTCTCCCCAGCACAGAGACCTGAAGTAAAGTTTACAAGTTAAGATGCAACATGATCAAATTCAAACAGAAGTTTAGCTAGTTAGGATTTCTGGCTGCAATAATTTAAATTAGATTATTTTGAAACTATCTCCATATAAAGCAGAATGTAGTTTTTCAAACTATTGTTACATACATGTGTCTTCTCTTCCCCACTTTTTCCAGCCAGGCCCAAAATGACCCTAATGGAAGTCAGTCCCCTTCTCCCAGTCGTAATAAAGTTTAGCTAACCAAAAACGTATCCTCAACTCCTTGATCTGACTGTGCTGTTCAAACACTTGCTATGTTATCACCATGTTATCAAAACACTCTACAGGCAATACAGCGTGTGGTAGCCAGACTCATTTCCCTCTGAAATACTATGAAAAAAATAACTTTCAAAGCAGCCTACCTGCAGGGAAAGTATTTCAGAGGAAACATGAAAGACCTCCCGATTGAAGTTTAATAAGAAGAAAAAGTTTAAAATGGTGACTGCAGGCTGAAAGCTCCAGATGGGCCTTCAAGTGTCATTTAATAAACCGAAAGTAGTTATTGAAGTGTTGTTGCATAAAAGGGATCCTGTGGGTGAATTTTAAAATAATTTATGATATTGCCAAATTACTATGAGTCACGTAATGCAACGTCGACCAATTATAAAAAAAAAAAGCTAAAGGAACCCACATAAGCCATGTTAAACAAATTTGACTTCTATATTGAGAGAAAACCTCCTTAAATCTTAACTTTCATAAGTCTTTCTGTTAATACCAAAAGATAAAGTAGTCAGACATACTTCTTGTCCCTAACTCCAAAAACTGGACCAAACGGTTTGGTGGTCTTGGTAGGAAAAGGGTCCACCCCTCACAGTGACCACCCCTTCACAGCTCTTTCAAACCTAGAGACTGAGGACTTGAATGGGCTATGGAGATCACACGCCTCTCTTCCTCCTAGAAGAGGTCCCTCCAGTCAGGGATGATTTAAGCACACGGGCAGAGCAAAGTGGGGAAAAGACTACACTGCATGATACCTCGTACTGTGGACATCAAAGAATGTCAAGTCTCCAGTGGTGTCAATTCAACAACTTCCACAATTCCATTAGTTCAAGTTTAAATTTACATACATGAATAAAGTGACAATGCCAAATGATAAGCAGTCAGTTCAAGTTCATTATGTACTTGGCACTATCTGACACTGATAATTGAAGTCCCCAGGGAAAGATTGAGCACTTGATTAGACTTGCTATTACTGGTGCCGGTTACAGTATTTGGAGATAAAGTGTATGTATCCCCCATGAACAAGATGGTTCTCCAAAATGAGACATTTATAACAGAGAATTAATGAACATCAGGAACGACAGTTACGCACATCTTGCTTCTACATTATGAAGCGCATGCTGAATGCACTGCATTAGGAAGGGAGATCTTTGGGTCACCTCAAACTATAAAATGGGCTATTGAGGGGAGATACGTCAGAAGAAAAAGTTCATTTGAAAGGATTGGAAAAGATTCAGATTTGGGGATTACAAAATTGGACATCTTTAGGGCAGGATGGAAATAAATTTGTAATTCACAAATAGGTCCCCAAACCACTGGTGAAAACAAGGTATATTATTCAACAGCATGTTTGAAACCTCAATCGCTAGTTTTAATCAAAACCTCAATTATCAACATTCTTCTGAGATTACTTAAGAAGACAGCTTGTCTAGAGATTAGAGTATAGAAACAGAGGCCAACAAATCCTAAATGACAATACAGCCTCTGCCACTTATTTCTTGTACAGCTTTGGGCAAGACACTCAATTTCCCCCTCCTCAATTTACACATTTGTAAATAGAGATCACACTTACCTATCCTCATAAGGGTGTTCTGAATATTAATCTTTGTTTGGTATTATCAAAATGTAAAATGGTTATATAAATGCTAAGAATCATTCTACTTTGAGTATATAGATGCAGCTTTGTTTCAAGTATAAAGTCTTTCAATAATAAGACTCCATAGGATTTAGTTTAATGTCCTCTTACTGTGACAAGAGTCTAGAAATTCAATCGTACCGGTGAAAAGGCAAAATAAAGAACCAGTACACTAATACTATAGATGAGATGCATCCAGTGGTCAAGTCTGAGTGACAAAATTCCCTCTAGTAAGAAAATGGAATAATGGAGATTACACTGGTTTTATCACAAGGCAAGGGTAAACATTTCAAAATGACCTACCTTGTGGAAAAATATTCCAGTTTAAAATAGCCTATGTTTTCCATGTTTTTATAGTAAACAAAAAGTTGTAAAGCCTTCGCTTGTAACTCACATTGCAATTGACAAACAAGATCCAAAAATGTCATAAGATTAAAAAAAATAGTTTGGTCTATTGCCCAGACTGTTACCAAAAACAAATCAAGGTTCCTTGTGAGCTTTAAGGAAGCATGTTCCCTAGAATTTTCAGGTGGTAGTAGACCTGTTTCTCATTTTTAAACACTTGACTCAAAAATATATTCATCACATGGAGTACTTATAGAGCTACATACAAAGGACACATGCACTTTAGGCCAGATTTTCAGCTGCTATAAACAGACACAGGGGAGACAACGCTACTCTTGATACTTTTTGAGGCAGTTCAACACTGCAATCAATTCTATAGCTTTAAAAAGCATGTTGACAGTGTGTATAGCTTTAATATTTTGAATTTCATTAATACATCCAACTCTCAGAGACAGAATTTGTCTTATCTTCTATACCTCATGCTCCTCAAAAAGGTAAATATTGCCTCTTTGATTATATATGACTTCCACTGAGAAAATGTCCTCAGCTGTTATAGTCAGATGCTGATCAATTTTTCATCACTTTGGACTCTACACACAAATGTCTGTCAATACTTGCTTCATTAATATACTAAAGTTAAATATTGAAGAGAGTCAGAGGAGAAAACTATTTATTTAAAGAAGTATTTTCCTGTCATCTAAATATATTTATCTTTCAGGAAAGAAAATTTTAATATCTTCTGCACAAGAAAACATCAGTAACTAGATGCTTTCAGAATGACTGGTACTCATTCTTGTTGGACACAAGCTTATGGTATAGGCTCCACACACCTCTTGTATTTCCATCACTGAAATACATTAGAGTACTAATCAACAGTGAGACAATTACATTTATGGACAGCTACTTGTTCACAGCTGCTAATGATTGTAGTGAACTAGAACATCTCCCCTGCAGCTGTTCCAGCAGAAATAGGACAATGGATAAAAATGCCATTGAATCTTTCCAGTGAATTGATCTTTCTCCCTCTCAAACTATAAAGGCATCTTTTATATTTTATTTGAACCAATATTTGCTCATAGAAATATCTATCAGTAAATAAATGCAGAAGAGTGGAAACCTGTACATATATTAAGAATACTTGATCGGATTAGGCGTAGGACATTCAGTGAAGTGATGCTGGTAACATCATATATTTTGTTTAAATGAAAAGTAATGCTCATGAAAGGAGTCAGACAGAATTAGAAACTCAAATTTGTTATTAATAAAACAGGTAAAACATATGCAAAGTTCCTTAAACTTTGCTGCCAGTGTTTGGGTCCCTTGTGCAAAGACAGCTTGTAGTAAGTAGTTCATTCTCCATGCTAATCAAAGGGCAAGACAGCCAAATAGGGCACCAACTTTGATGGTAGTTTGTGCTGTGGACATCCATCTACTACAATATAAATCAAGACCATGCATCTCATTTTACATGGGCCTTTAGCTATCAAATACTAATAGGCTTATTACTAACACCCTGGTCAGCACTTTAACTAGAGGGAAAAGACACTGCATCCCCTATGCAATCAGAAACGTAATACTGTTGACTTTAGAATGACATTATAACAGGAGGAGATAGCTTATTCAGAATATAATGCATAATGAAACAAATTACAAGCAAATTAGAAAAACAGTTCTCTGGTGAGTACAACATTTGGCAGGACTTTCACTTTTGGTTTAAAAAAAAAAAGACACGCAAACTGGAGCCCAGACCATAAGTGCCAAAATCCTTTATTTTGAAAACACAGATTTCAAATTACAATTAAACATTAGTAAGGGTATGATTCTGTCACAATATTTTTAGTAAAAGTCAGGGACAGTTCGCAGGCAATAAGCAAAAATTCATGGAAGCCTGTGACCTGTCCCTGACTTTTCCTAAAAATACCCAGGGGGGGAGAGAAAGAGGGGAGGCAAACAGGGTGCTGCCGGGGTTTGCAGCTGCTCCAGCCCTGCCGCTGCTCCTGGGGCAGGGGCTGACCACTGCTGCTCCAGCCCCCAGGGGGCTGACCCAACCCCAGCTGCTGCTCTGGCAGGCTGGGAACCGCTGCTCTGGCGGGCCTGGGGCTGACCCCTGGTCAATTGTTTGGCAGCCCCAGGGCTGACCGCCGACCAACTGTTGCAGGGGCTGGTCAGCTGTTTCGGTGGCCCCAGGCTTGACCGGGCAGCCACCACTCTGCCCAGCGCTGACCACCGGCTAGCTGTTCCAGCGGCCGCTGCTCTGGCTTTGCCCCAGAAGAAGTCCCGGAAAGCCACGGAATTCATGACCTCAATGACAGAATCATATCCTTAAACATTAGATACTTCTTATCATAAAATGCTAAAACTAAAAACTAAAACCTTAAGTTATTGTCAGCTCTGATCTCGTGCTCAAATAGGCATAAGCTACATGCTTTACATTTTTACTCAGCAGTATTTATTTGGCTCTTGTAGCCTGACAACCAGAAAATTATCCCTTTCCTGGATGCAGGGGTGCTTCTGTAACTCAAGGTTTATTAAAAATAACAAAACTTAAATTAAGGATAGTCATTAGTTATACTAGCATAGGTGTATTTTTAGCATTGTGTCCAGTATTAGAATCATAAGACTGGAAGGGACCTCAAGAGGTCATCTAGTCCAGTCCCCTGCACTCACGGCAGGACTAAGTATTATGAAAGAATTGTATCCACAAGTTTGTTTGTTTTTTTCCAGATACAGGTAAAAAAAAAAAAAAAAAAAAGGAAGGGAGTGGGTGGTAGAAATTTGGTGCATACATTTCAGGTGGATTCAGTCTCTGGTTATCAGATAAGATTTTGAAATTTTATCATCTCCATTCTGCTGCCAAATGCATTTTTAGTTCTGAAGTGACCTTTAGTTGCTCGTAACTGTCAGGATATCATACAGGCAAAATAAATTAGATCCCAGTTTCATAAACCACATACTTGCAAAGGCCAAAAAACTCTCACTTACCAAATTTTTCAGAGGTTCATATTGAAGTACTGGATCTTCCATAAACGCTTTTTATTCAGGAAGGAGGAATTTAACATGGTGTACTGCTAGATTCTCATTCATACTGCAAATATATGTAGCAAGACACCTACACAGTAGAAGGACAGGCAATTATTTGGGCTATGCTTATCACAATCCCTTACAAAGGAAAGCTTTTAAAAAAAAACAGACTTGTTTTTCCAGCTCCTCTTACCTGTTTTTCCTGCTCTTCTAACACATACCCATGATAAGGACAGTGCTAGTTTAGTTGGGAACTATAGAGTTGACCTAAGTATATGTGAGAGCTCCTGCAAGCATTGAAACAGACCCTCATTCCATCTACAAGAGTGGAAAGTTACACTCACTTTAAGCCTTGTTTCTACTGAAAAGGAGTTAATTACATGATTCGAACGTGCCTAAAGCAGCCACTGGGTGACCCAAAACTGCCATTGTTCAGTCAGCCAGAAGTTTGCAATAACTGCTTTTACAATGACAATTGTTACTGCTACCTTCAAAGTTTGATGAGAGAAATTAATGTTGGCAGGGTTTTGTTGCCAAAGTATAGTTACATACTCCAGTTACAGGTGCTTTAGAAATGCCTTTAGATACTTACTAAGCCTGGTCTTGTGCAATTAAAGAGATTAAACTGGTAAACACACTTTTAAAAGTACTTCCTGAAAACAAAACCTAAAATCCAGGACTGCCAAACTATGATAATTTGAAAAAGTGGGTTTTTTTTCTTAAGAATACATTACAAAAATTCTGTCATTGGAGAGAGATTCTGTACTGTCAAATCAGCCTAAAAATGTGGGCATTTCCTTGTTTTAGACTTGGTAGAGATCTGATTTTACATAATTTATTTGTAAGGATTGGGAAGAAAAGAGATTTCCATTTCCTTGGCTTCCCCTTATATACCAAAATGCTGCAACCGCTCCCCGAGTTAAAATGTACAGTAGCTTCTTTGCCAGGGAATGTATTCTCCACACCCCCTATTTTTCTGTGGTTCACATTGCTTGCTAAATATATTACAACAAGCTATTTTCTGTCTGCAGCTTTGAAACCTTTGTGCAACTTCCCCTTCCCACTGCAGGAATTTCACTAATTACTAGTGTTAAGATAAGTATTTGTTTTTATGACGATTGTGTTTTTTTAGAAGAATCCGAAGATGAATCATTTTTGCCGTGCCTGTTTTAATGCCAAATTTTAAGTCACATTCAAGCTTAGTTTACTTTTTAAGCTTTCCTCATTCTGATTAAACGAGGTTGAGCAAAGCCCAGTAAAATGAATCCCAAAAATTTGAGCCCACCACCCCCAGAAAGGTGGGTGTACTGAGGGGGTTACTGGACAAGGCACTGGCACCATTTGAATCCCAAATGTGTCCCCCACTGTCCCCCTTTAAAAAGGTGAGTATATGGGGGGGGGGGGGAAGTTACAAGAAGAGACACTCGGGCATTTCTCCTCCTCACCCCACCAAAGAAAAAAAGGGACATTAGTCATTCCCCATCCTCTTGTTGTCCCCCCAAGTATAGAAGATGGGGGCCCTTGGCCTTCACTCAGACTTGTCCCCCACAAAATATGGGGGCTTTGGTCTCCACCCCGTCTTCTTGATTCCCCTCCCCCCCGACTGCAGAGGGAGGCAGAGCCTTTGCCCCCCTACCCCAGAGAATGGGGGGGGGGCGAGCCCTCATCGCCCCCTCTTTCTACACCCCAGGATGCGGGGGAGCCCGAGCCCTCTTCGCCCCCCACGCTGGGGGACCCGGCAGGCCTGAGCCCCAGAGCGCGGGGCACAGGGGGAACAGCGGAGTATCGCCCAGGCATCGGAGTGACTCTGCCCCCCCGGGGAGGGGGGGGGGGTTCAAACCCTCAAGCCTCTCTCCACAGCCACCCCCTCACCTGAGTGAGGAACCTCCAGAGCCGCCACCAGCAGGTTCCCTTTCGTACCCCCCGCCCTCAGGCGGCGTCCAGCCCGCTCCCTCCTGCGCCTCCCTGGGACTTGTAGTCCTGCTCTGCCCTCCAGCCCACTGGCTCTGGAGAGTCTCTCCGGGTTATGAACTACAATTCCCAGCGCCCTTCGCGCTTCCCCCACCTGTGTCCCCTCACTCCACAGGGAACCCCGCCGCGGCGCCGCCTCGACGAGCTCCCTTCTCCGGAGCGCGATGCCTACTGGGAAATATAGTCCCTCGCCTCGGTAAGGGATGAGAGGCTCGGGGGTGCCAGGACTATAATTCCCAGAAATCGCCGCGCGGGGCAGCCATTTTGAGCGTTGCTAGGAGACAGAGACGCCCCTGGAGGAGGAGGAGGGAGCAGGTGAGGGGAAGAGTTACTGGGTAGGGAATAGCCCCTTATATTGGGGAACCCCACGAGCGTTGTACTGGACCTTGGTGCCACTTGGGTTGGGGAGGAGTAGGGTGGTAAGTGCGTGTGTGGGGGACACAGAGTTGGACCCTCTTTCCCCACCCCATCTCAAGTCAGTTACAAAATGGGTGCAAAGAAATGGGGTTCAGACAGGCGTTTTCAGGATAAATGGGTGGGAGGGGAGAGGGAGATGGTCCTCCAGGATTTTTAGGGCCTGTCCCCATTTTGTAGGGAGCTCTCCCAGATGCTGCAGAAGTTACGCAAGTGTCTTGACACCACCTGGTTGTGCCATGACATCTGCATCGCAGCTCTTGTGAGCACCCCGATTTCAAGGAAAGATGTGTGAAATATGGGATGAAGCTTATTTCCAAAAGGATGACACCCACCCTGCAGAGTTGATTTTCGCAGACCTACCCTGGTATCAGTGTCTGATCCTTCAACTGATTATTGCTGAAATATGAGACAAGACATACTGGACCAGGAGTCAAAATGGACTGGCAAGGTGGCACTATTCTTTGGAGACTGCCATTTTGTGCTCCAGAACCTAAGCTTTTACTTTAAAAAAACCTTTAGATCTTATGGGTGCAAAGGGAAATCCAAGTGTAAACAGATATGGTGTCTGCAGACAGAGTACAACCATTATCTCTGAGAGATGTGAACATCTCAATGTGATGTTAACTCCGAAACATGATACATTACATGACATCACTTAACTATTTCACTGCTGATGTAAGCCAGCAAGAAGAGGGACAATCACATTATGAAGATGTACAGAATATTGTCGATGGCATCTCATTTTGTTCCAATGAGTGGGCAGAGATTGGGAAAGTATCATGATTTATTTTTTCCCCTCTCTGACCTGTGCATGGGACATGGAGACATTATGTTCATTTATTCTGTAGGATAAAAAATAATGGACATCTTTTAGAATAAGGGAAGAGCAATTACTCTCCCTATGACCAAGCAATGTCATTGTAATGGAACAAAAGTTGTCCTATAGGGCTAACTGATAAAGGCAACAATCTTATAAAATCCTGTGTTCTCTGACAAGCCTAGATTATGGAAAATTAGATAGAGACACTGCCGGTTGGCTAATTAAGAAAATTCCAATGTCTGAAAACTTCTTTTAAATACTATGTCCAGCGTACATTTAAAAAAAATACTTTGAAAATTGCTCTTGTCTTGATATTTATAAAGGTCTTTTCAGCAAGGGAGAACCTAAGTAATTGACTAATAGTGAAACTGACTACACACAAAATATTGTCAAATACACACAGGTTCACTGTAATATTTAGATGGCTGTGTAGATGGAAAGCTGAATGGAGCTCCTAAGAAATTTTTCACAGTAAGTTTCAGCTTTACTTTTTGAAAATTGACCTTTTTGAAATTTCTGCATTAGCAACTTTGAAAAGCAGTTAGAGAACTAGTTACAATGCCTAAAAAGCAAAACCAAAAATCAAACATGGAGAGACTTTTTTTAATTACACTTCTTAGGAACAATGCCAAAGAAACCTCAATTCAAAAAAAGATGCTGCTGCNAAAAGCAAAACCAAAAATCAAACATGGAGAGACTTTTTTTAATTACACTTCTTAGGAACAAGGCCAAAGAAACCTCAGCTCATAAAAAGATGCTGCTGTTGAACTTTGAGACAGTACTCCTAGAGCTTCATTCACCCAGGGTGAACATACTGTACAAGCCATCCCACCTTGCTCAGAGGACGTGAGAAAAGATAAAATATTTTGAATTTAAGCTTTCTGCATTTTAATTTTGTTTGGCACTTAGACATCATAGTGAGAGATGATTTATAATAACAACTTCAGATAAACAGATGCACAAAGTAAACTGAAAAAAGCAAAACCAAAAATCAAACATGGAGAGACTTTTTTAAATTACACTTCTTAGGAACAAGGCCAAAGAAACCTCAGCTCAAAAAAAGATGCTGCTGTTGAACTTTGAGACAGTACTCCTAGAGCTTCATTCACCCAGGGTGAACATACTGTACAAGCCATCCCACCTTGCTCAGAGGACGTGACAAAAGATAAAATATTTTGAATTTAAGCTTTCTGCATTTTAATTTTGTTTGGCACTTAGACATCATAGTGAGAGATGATTTATAATAACAACTTCAGATAAACAGATGCACAAAGTAAACTGAAAAAAGCAAAAAAAAAAAGTTTGCTTTTCTGCTAACTTCTTGCATGTTTCACAAATCAATCACATGTGTGAACATAAAGCACACAAAAAAACCCCAAACGGAACATCAAAATTAGTACAGATCCAGTGTATGTAAGAGGCAGTCCTTTAAAGCCTATGAATAGTTTTTACAGTACCACAACTTGCTACATTTTTCAATATACAGGTCTGTCTCATCTTACGCGCATTTAACATGCGCGATTTCGGCTTTGCGCGGTCAGCAAAAACAAAACACAAAAACAAAAAAGAGAAAAAAAGCAATTTATGTACTGTTCCTGTAGTGCGGGCGATTCCACCCGCCATTAAAGTCAATGGGATTTCGACTATACGCGGTTTTCACTTTACGCGCTAACCGCGGAACGTAACCCCAGCGTAAGATGAGACAGACCTGTATGAGGGCTTTGTAAAACTGAGCATCATTTCTGTGTAAGGCAAGATATGTCACTTATTTACACAAATTTACAGATGGAGGGAAAGATTGTGTGCTGTTTAAATCTGGAATCAGTGAAACATATCAATATTTTACAAGGTAGAACAGGGGTCGGCAACCTTTCAGAAGTGGTGTGCCGAGTCTTCATTCATTCACTCTAATTTAAGGTTTCGCGTGCCAGTAATACATTTTAACGTTCTTAGAAGGTCTCTTTCTATAAGTCTATAATATATAACTAAACTATTGTTGTATGTAAAGTAAATAAGGTTTTTAAAATGTTTAAGAAGCTTCATTTAAAATTAAATAAAATGCAGAGCCCCCCGGACCGGTGGCCAGGACCCGGGCAGTGTGAGTGCCACTGAAAATCAGCTCGTGTGCCGCCTTCGGCACCCGTGCCATAGGTTGCCTACCCCTGAGGTAGAAGAAAATCCATGCACTGACAAACATACCCAGTTCTTTAAATTGTTCTGTTTGTATAACTCAGACCAGCACTGCTGTGAAATAAAATTGCTGGAAAAGAACTTTCTGGATGTTGACACTGCAAATGAGTACACTAAATACCACCTCTTTAATGCCATTCCCATATTCAGTACTACTGCAACATTTTAAAGTTAGAATAGGGTTCTCTCAAACTAGCTGTATGATCATGGACACAAATTTCATCAGCTAGTTAACTTTAAGTAGATTGAGTAGATAAACTGGGCATGTAGTCCAGTTAAATTTCTACAGTGATCTTTCAAGTGAGGATGGTGGAAGATTACATCCTTTTTGGGTGCAATATACAAGCTAATAGGCATACTGTGGCAATTAACTAAATCTGGTTGCATGATTTATATAAATTTGTTCTTGAAATATAGCCAATGCATTTATAATATTTATTTTTAAATAATTCTATAGTGGTGCTGTACTGACTCCTCAGCTCTGCCTATCAAGGTTTGTCCATGTAATGTATCCAGACATCTCCCCAAGATGTTGGCAATTATTAAAATAGACAAAAGAATATTTACTAATATATGAGTATTTGAATGGAGAGGTGTTAGGAAGATAACAATCCCTTGAGTAGATATTAGGGAGAACTATAAATAAGTTTGTTTCTAAATTAAGGAAAACATATTTGTGGAAAGAAAACACCTATATTACTACATGTGAATTAGCTGGAAGATGAGATCCTAGATACTAAACTATATTTATTAGGCTATGAGAAAGGGAGTTTTGGCTACAGCAAGAAACTTTTCTGGACTATTTTATCTATTGTCTGTCTCCCTATGATATTTCTATACACCGTAACATCTAGATGCTTACTAAAAGAAAGTTTTCACTGTGAGAAGGGAAATGCTTTTTCTGATGCATGTAGGTAATATTTCAGTGTTCTGGAACTAAGTCTTGTATCACTTCTGCACTATTTTATTAAATAAGTCAATTTTTCCTACTTTTTATGATTTGTCACTTTCTATACAGTTACCAATAAAGTATCCTTTCATTTATGACTTCTGTAATTGTGGCTCAGAACTGTTAATTGGACAGTCACTGACAGATGCCTGAGGTGGGGAGAGAAGGGGGGGAAAGTGGGACAGAGAGAGAGAATGAACTCTGACCTTGGTTGTGGCAGAGCCAGGAGAATGCAAGGCCTTAGTGTAAGGTCTCTGATGCAAAAGGAGCTGTCATGGACCACAGAAGGGCTGGGAAAGACAAGGAGACCCAAACAATGTACAATGCGCATGGTTACATGTGCAGTAGTTGTTTTTGATAAGCATATTACTGTATGCAGTGATTAACTTTACAGAAAGATACCATATAAAGGCATTATGTAATGTTGCAAAGGGAAGCCTGACATGTAACTTGATTTTTTTTTTACTTAAGACAGAAAAAAATACCAGCTGCTTTTTTAAGGTTACGCAGTGAAAGGATAATTTGTTTTGGGTTTGATTTTTGTTTTGTTTTGAGGGGGGGCATGAGGCTGAGGGTTATTGTAGAAAACTAGAGGCATCTGAGCATGGTCTGTTCCTTACTAATCTGGACCAATAGCATATTCCAGTGAGTTTCAGATCTTCTTAAGGCAAAAGATTTGGGATATTAAAATCAGATTGTGTGCGATATGCAAATTTCATTCATGCTGTCATTATCCGAGAACTGTTTCTAGCATTTATGTCCTATTGTTCTCCATGTGGGTACTTTTAAATGGATGCAACATTGTACAAGTTTCATGTGACTTGAGGTGCTGTTAGAGTCCTCCTGGACTACTGCCATACTGTGCAGGAAGTGAAAGGTTTCTTCACAGAGATTCAGCTATACTATGCAATTTAGAGAGGCTGAAAGTGTCATCCTTATGATTTCCCCTCACCTCTCCAAATTGCCAGAGATTAGTCTTGATCCCTAGCATTTTACCTGGTAGTTATATTAGGCTGCCAGCAAATCCACTTAACTGCCACAATTTCAAATATTCAAGGTGATTCTCTTAACTAAAAGGTGCTTATTTCTTATTAGAGATACAAGGTGGGTGAGGTAATATCTTTTATTTGACCAACTTCTGTTGGTGAGAGATACAAACTTTTCAGCTTACACAGAGGTCTCATTTCTTATTGACCATTTAGATCAAACAAAGCTAAAAGGTAAGTTTCAGGTCTTGATTCTCCTCTCTGTTGCTCGCATCAGGTTTACACTTGTGTAATTACATTGACTTCAGTGGATTTACACTGGTGGAAAGGTAAATCACACCCGCAATAGTTAAGAAAAATCTTCACTGAGTTATTGTTAAGGGTCTTCAAAAGGACACATTGAACAATAGCTGCCAAGTGGCAATGATAGTTTGTGTTTTGTAATGCATTTGCTCATCCTGTTATCTTCTCTCAAGATTACTTGGGTGACATATAGTTGGGCACCCAGGCAGAAAGCGATCACATTTTAGCAGGAGTGACCTACATACCCAAAGTAAAAACACTAAGGGTTGCAAGTCTTTATGTCTGGTCCAGAGAAACTGTCCTAAATTGCCATAATTTTGTGGTCCACTAAACCGGAAACAGAATTTTGGTATCTCCAACAGGGAAGCATCTCAACATTTCTGGCATATACAGGTACCCTTGGGAGGACTAAATTACATATTGAATTTGATAGAACCGGTTTGATTTTTACCAGCAATATTATACAAATCAGACAGTTTCACAGTCAGATATATCTTGAGTTTCCCACCTATACTGTGAGAATTGAGTTGTATGCAAGAAGTTATCTTAATTGATTTCTATTGCATGGTTTCAGAGGGGTAGCCGTGTTAGTCTGTATTGAATTGGCCTTGTTAGCACTGACCCCCCACTTGGTAAGGCAACTCCTATCTTTTCAAATATATACTGCTTATTGTATTTTTCACTCCATGCATCTGGTGAAGTGGGTTTTAGCCCACGAAAGCTTATGCCCAAATAAATTTGTTAGTCTCTAAGGTGCCACAAGGACTCCTAGTTGTTTCTACTACATGGTACAGGAGGAATCAGAGAACTTCCTAAGAGCTCTTACTCTGCACTTTTCAATCAAGCCAAGGGCTGTTATTTACTCAATAGCTATTTGAATTAAAACTTGTGTGTTTATCTATTCACGTGGACTATGTTAGCAGAGTGTAGGCCAGTTCGTCTGAAGAGTGTCTAATAGCTGATTTAAACAATTAATTTAGTCCTTCCAGTTGCTGATTCTATTTTAGATACAATGAGAATATTTTTGGATCAGTTTTCATAACATCTGGATAGCTTGGATCTAATATTTCTCATATTTACTATACTGTTGAAGTGATGAGTTCCAACAGGATTTTTAATGCCATTGGGTGTCACATACACACCACTTGGCTCAGCAACTGTATTTTAATTACAAGTTTACTTTTTCATAATTGCAGGTCCAAAATAGTTATCTAGAAAGAAGCATGGAATCAGGAAGGAAGAGAAACTGCTGTTTCATGGTGTATCTTGAAGGTTTAGATCAGGAGAAAAATGAAAAGGAAATGGAGACTGTGAGCATCCAGAAGGCATTTCAGAAGTTCAGAAGAAAACGACAGGTAGGCATGATTGATTGGTGTCTAATTTATGTTGGGGTTTGAGATCAGTAATCCAGATATTACCTCTAGTCTAACAAAGAAGAAAAGACATCTAACAAAAAAATGATTCCATAGTATGGGGATGCATGTGTGTCTGATGTCGGTATTAAGCAGAATAGCAGAACTCAAGTGCTTCCCCCTGCCCCCCCCCCCCCCCCCCCCCCCCCCCCCCCGCCCCAAGATGGAATTTCCTTGTATTTCTTTCTGGCAAATTTGTTAATTTTACAATGTAAAATGGGAAGTAGACATTATTTCTATTTGAAATATGTGTTTGTATTTTTAAGTAGTTACTATCAATACTATCTCAAACATACAGGAATAGAAATTTGGGAACTTGATCCTGCACAGTGCAGGTGGTGAAGGTTGAGTCTAGAAACACATCATAAAAATTAACGAGCAGTGCAGGAATCGTGTGTTAATGAAAGCCACTACAACTGAAGTAACTCATGCCTAGTAACAGGAGTAAGGCCAAAATGGGGAGCACATCACTGTGTGCCTGCTGATGGTTACACTTATGTCTCTTCAAATATGCCCATTGTCTGCCCATGTCCCATCTCTTTTTGGGTTATATATCTGCAACTAAGAGGACTGTTATGTAGGGGAAGTGAGACTTATTACTGCTCAGTGTAGAGGTCCGTGTCAATGGTTAACCTTACTTGTGCCTGTGTGTAGCCTCTGGTTGCAGGAGTGCAAGAACCTTGCGCTTGCAGGGTCAAGGCCTCTAGGTTGCTGGATTGATGGGAATTTCCAGAAGCCATATGTTCTGTTTACAACCAATTTTATTATCTGTAAAATATATTGCCCCTATAAGCCTATCACTGCTGGTTTTCCACTGCACTTGCTGTACTATTGTATTCTATTGGTCTCAAGTTGCAGTGGGGGAGGTCTAGGTTGGATATTAGGAAACGCTATTTCACTAGGAGGGTGGTGAAGCCCAGGTTACCTAGGGAGGTGGTGGAATTTCCATCCTTAGAGGTTTTTACGGCCCGGCTTGACAAAACCTTGGCTGGGATTGGACTTAGTTGGTGTTGGCCCTGCTTTGAGCAGGGGATTGGACTAGATGACCTCCTGAGGTCTCTTCCAACCCTAATATTCTATGATTGATGTCAATGGAATGTTAGGACACACGCAGTGTACTCCACAGCATAGCAGGTTTATTTTACAACTGGTCAGTCACTGATAATAGTTCTATTTATCTCTTTTGTTATTGTGTGTGCATCTGCGGCATATTCAAGACTGAAATTACTCTGGTGCCAAATGGGCATCTTGCCACATCATGGCACTTTTGTTTTTTAAATATGATATTTCTGGTATCTATCTTGGGACTTTTAACGAGGCCTCTTTGCAGCCCATTTGAGCATCTGTTATGATCAATGAATCACCATATTACCCATGGAAAATGAGTCAACTGTTCAGTTGCATCTGATGTTTTTTCATCATAGTTTCAGGCTGATTGCACTTGAGTAGTGATATGCAAATTAAAAATCTTTTAGATTCCACCCAGTGATGGGGTTTCTTATGGGTGGTAAACTGGATTGCCTGCATTGCCTGGTACCCAAAGAGTGTTACTTGGTACATAAAGCTAACAGGAAAAATGACCACATGGGGATGAACCTGATAATGTCACATGAGCATCATGTCTAAATTTTACAGATAATTTATTCGAAAGTGACAGAAACCAGTTCCATATTCAGGTTCGTTTTGGACCATTCCTCACTGCAAGCAATAATCAAAATAAATCTTCCTAGCTGGCAGTAAATCTTCAGCTTTGAATTTATTTACTTTTCTGGGTTTATGACATCAACTCTAAGTGTTCACATTTTATTTTAAAGAATCTTATGGAAGACTAAGATTTTTTCATACTACTGTGGAATAACCTCTGGACATATTAGGCTGGACTGTGAGATACTAGCCTGGTTATACAATTCCTAAGTCAATTTGATGACCTATTGGATGGAAGCATATACTACGGCTCATGGCAGTAGCTATAAATGCTTAAAATCATTAGCATGCTAATAATTTTAGCTCATGAATGAGGAATATGTGTGTTTCCTTAGAAAGGACCAGTAATTTCTGCCGGTTGGTGGAAAGATTTGAAAAACACACAAGTTACACAAATTGTTAAACTTCAATACTGATTCCAGGTATAACAGAGAAAAACATGACCCATAACTTCAATAACAGGAAAAAGAACGAGGAGTACTTGTGGCACCTTAGAGACTAACACATTTATTTGAGCATAAGCTTTTGTGGGCTAAAACCCACTTCATCGGATGCATGCAGTGGTTTCCCTGTTGCTAAAAATCAAAGTCATTTCTTGCCTGGAAAAATACTGAACAAGATTAACCAATCAAAATAGACCTGAATAGATGGATACTACCATGAGTGGGAAATCCCATAGAGACCCATTGTTTAAGGAAAAAAATGGGGAAAACTGTTACATTAGTGGGCATACCATCAGCTGCATTTTAACCCCCTGAAAAAGATGGCTTTCCACTTAATATAAGAAATTTGAACAGTATAGCCAAGGTGGAGAGTTAATTTCTTCATATTGTCTCTAAATAAGCAATCTGTTTTTTAATGCTGTGAACTGTTATTCCACACACTGTATTGTAATTACTGTTAAAATGATAGTGTTTTTTCCTTCTTATCTACTCCTGTGTTGTATTTCAGATTAAAGCTTTGTATGTAATTGTACTGAGTTTTTGTACACAACCATTTGTGAATGTGCGCAATGGTAAAGTTCTAAAACCTGTAAGACCAATGAATCTGTTATTCTTATATTGCATTTGATGGTGTATTCAGTATTTATATATAAATTATATAAGTTACAGTTTAAATGCTTCAACACTGTAAAATGTTCATGGTAGTTTACATGACATATATAGCCTAGATAAGGGGGAAAAGAAAAATATTGAGGGACAAATATGTAAATTTGTCTGTCCAAGCTCTTGCTACCAGTACAAAGATTAAGTACACGTTTATATAAAACATACTAGGGAGAGTATTAAAGTTTTAGTATTTCTAGTAATATAAAGGTTTAATTATTAGTACCTGGGACAAGGATTTTCAGTTATATATTAGCAACTATTGGAGTGTTATTAAAAATAAATTTCATTTTGTTTGGGTAGGATTTTGTTTTCATTTGAACTGATGAGCACAAAAACTTGATACTAGTGAAAGTACAGTTGGGTGTTTTAAAGAATCAATTATAAAGGGCCTAGAAAGATATAGTATATACTGGCGTGCTTCATATGTCTTATAAAAGTAACCAATGCACTTGCAAATGAATGAGCAGCAGCTGATATTACAAGATAAGCAGCAATGTCTCTCTCCAAGCTGAGGGTGAGCTGAGCACATAACATTCTTGGGGCAATCCAAAGAGAATTTCGTTACTGAGGTTGAAATAGTGTATCATCAAATTCTTACAGTACTGGAGTACATTTTGTGGTGTATGGTTAATTTGCCAGAAAACTGCTTCACAGATCAGTACTTCTTGCAAGATACAATGCAGTCTTAACATGGAAGACCTACAATTGCTTTTCACTATTTCACTAAGTGTGTATACCAAAGCAAGGTATATAGAGTCTGCAGAGAACCACCTGTAGGAAGCTAGAGAGATTACACTAATTTCATGGTCATTTTTAAAGAGCTACATGGATTTGGGAGTCCTAACATGCAAATTAGTTCCCTCAAGTGGAGTCACAGTGATACTCTAAAATCCTCTCTGAAACAGTTTGAACTTGAGTATTGTAGAAGCAAAGCATTGCATTTAGTTATATCTCCACCTAGTCTGAGCACCTGGCACATAACTTCCGTGCTCTGCTTTCCTTCCATGCCTTGCGACAACTGTCCTAGAGCAGAAGATTCCACCTTAGCCTGGTATGCTGATCGTCAGAGTTTACTGTGTACCACTTAGGGCTGGGGCTTCCCAGATTTCATTTGAAAAACTATTTTTGGCTACATGAAATTAGATGGACTCAGATACTTTCTCAGTTGCATCATGGCAAGACTTATACTGAATGTTAGCCATTGTAAGGCATCATTTGTAAAAGCAGCACACACACAATACACAATTACAGCGACTACAGATTGGCAAGGAGAGTCTTGGCTGTTGAACTATATGGAAGCATTGAAGAACACTGCTTTATTGTAGAAATTTTGTCGTATACTTTGTAACAGGCTGGATGTTGAAAGAATTAAGGTCACACACCTATGCCTCCCCTCCAGTCTCCCTAGAAGTTATTTTTTATCAGTTGAAATGTTCTCATTTTCAAGCTCTGCCTTCCCCTTCCCCCTCCCCCCCCCCAATATCATGGGCTTTTTCCTGGTGCGCACTGTAAGGACACATGCACAGAAGCAAACTCAGCTTCCCTACTCTGCCAGAGAGCAAAATCTCAACTACAACTCAAACAACTGTTCTGTCCCTGATACAGCTGTGAAATAATCAGAACAGCACATCTTAAAGTTCTTTTGGGGATCAAAGCAAGTTTCCTTCAAGGATGTCTTTGGCACGTAAGCCACTGCAGTTTCACCATACCCTTCTGCGTTTATCACGATTCATCATCTTTCATCTCTCCTTATTCAGTGCCTCCTTCACAGAGCACTGAATGCTGTGAGGCACAGAAAGATCAGCTTGGAATGTGAATACTTACAGATTTCCCTGACCCTGAATGAGCAAAAAGAATGTCTAGAAGAGAAGTTTGAACGGCCCTTGGATTTAAAAGAAGGAGGAAGGGTAGAAAACAAAATAAGAAAGTCTCTAAACCCTGCACAGCACTCATGGGATTGATTGTTTTTGGTGAAAAACACTAGAAAGGAAGTAACAGGGAAACAGATTTGCGCAACAGGATTTCCTTCCAATGGGCTTCTAGCAGCTACTGAAGTTGGGTAATTTAATAGCTCTCCCATCTGGGTTTATTAAGCATGAGGTTTCTACCATTTATCAACCTGTCTTGGGGTTTCACTTTTTCTTTTCCTGAGCAAACTGTTGATAATCTGTAAAAGCCTCTCTCACCTAGGAAATTCACAATGTATTTCAAATAGTATGTGTGTAGCTATATACTGAGAGTTCTCTCTTCAAGAACTTTAGCACCCCTATAAAAATGGTTATTTCCCCGCTCCCTCCCAGTTTTCAGGAATATCACCATGTGACATCTGTCCTTCTCTAGTTCACGTCTCTGCGGTGGATGCCACCAGCAAAGCAGAGGGCGACTTTAGTTCCTGATATTTCTAAAAGCAATTCACCTAAGAATTATGCCAGCTCCAGAATTTGAATTTTGATTTAAATGGTTCAGTTATAGCAAGGAAGGCTCTAGATGTGACCCATTCACTCAACTTAGATACGTAGGACCCTGGCCTAAATTAGAAATAGTAAAAAAAACCCAAAACATGAAACAGCAACAAGATTGGTGAAATCCTACAAAGGAGTTTGCTCAGTAGGATATAGCATCCATAAAATTGAGTCCAATTTTTTTTCCGAAACAGAATTATGAGTCAGGCAGTCATCCCATTAGGGGACAGTATAATAGTAGACATAGCTGAAGGATGGAAATACTAAGGAGGCAGAAGAATTTTAATGTGGTACATGGAGATACAGTTACAATTTGTGGAATCAAATTAAGCAAATGAAACTTTAGGTTGAGTTTCGGGGAAAGTTTTCTGACAGTGAGGTCTGTGAGGTGGCGGAATAGTCTCCGAAGGGAAGTGGTGACAGTTCTGTCACTTGGGATGTTTAAAGTCAGACTGGGGGGAAAAAAACCTAGAAAGCACTGGAAGTACTCATAATCCTGCATCTACTGGGAGATAAGATGAGAATAGTTCTGTTATGTTTCTAACATCTATGATACTGTCCTTCTCTAGGGTCTTGCTATCATTCAGACAGCCAGAACTAAAGCACTTCAATAACCATTATCCCTGCCAAGAAGTGGAACATTTCCTTCCCCCCTTTTCAATAAATAATTTTCATCTAGGCTGTTGGATGTCAGATGCCCACTGAATCCAATACGGTGCCATAGCTCATATCCTCAACATATTTGTCCACCACTAAAAGCCACAATGTGTAATCAGCAGTTTAATTACCCACTCTTTAAACATTAAGCTACCCCTACCCAGGACCTGTGCTCTGAGTGAACAAACAGGACAATCTCACATTTTTTTCTATATACAGGCTTTAGAAATGTGACACACCCAAGATACAATCCTAAAAGGCAATTTAGGAAACTGCATGTATCCACAGTGCAGACATCTTATGAGTGTTATGCCTGGGGAAATTCTGCGCCACTGCGCAATGCAGAATTTTGCAGAAATTAACGTTGTGTGTGCAGAATTTCCTTTCCCTCCACAGAAATGGGCTGCAGGGCTTCTGGCTGCCACTAGGGGCCGCTGGACCCAGCAGAGCCCCGTTTGCACATAGAAGACACTGCTGGGGGGAGGGGGAGGTAGCTAGAGGGTTCCTGGCAGATGCAGTTCCCAGCATGCCCTAAGGGAAGGAGACCGTGGAATGCAGGAAACTCCATGCAAGCCGGGGACCAAGCATCAGGCTGTTTCTCTCTCTGGATCCCTGGGCTCTGAGAGGGAGGGGGCAGGTGTCTGGGCTTGGGGGGGGGGGCTTGGCTGGGCTCTGGAGAGAGGGGGTACGGGTATCTGGGCAAGGGGGGCACCATGGCTGGGCTTGAAGCGGGGGGAAGGGGGCAGAGAAACAGAAACCGTCATAGGGGTTTCTTTGACTCTCTACTCCTGGGGGAACTTTTGTGTGTGTCTGTATTGTTACAGACATACTCGCTGACAGGTATTTTGAAATAAATTACCAAAATAAATGAAACTGATGTGATTATGTAGTGTTATTTTCACAAACAAAATTTGCAGAATTTTAAAATATTGTGCACAGAATTGTTATTTTTTGGGCACAGAATGCCCCCAGGAGTAGAGTGTGATGGACTCACAGGTAAACTACAAGCTTTCGCAAGAGCCTGAGACACCTTAGGTATGTAGCAGAAGCTTGTTTCTATTTTAGATCCACTCCCTGGCTACTTTAGATGTTTCATCCTAATAAAACTATCATAGGTCCCTACATTTACATAATCCACCTCTTGTCAACCAGTCTATTATAGGCAGAAATACTGAATTTTTGACCTTTAAAGCCTTATAAGCATCACATGTAACGAAGACAGTAGTACAGAACTAAAACTGAGCTTTCTTTACTTCATTTTACCTGCATTGACCCTAGCCCTTGATCAACCCACACAGAAAAAAATCCCCACCCAGCCTGCTGGACTTCCTATGTATGCTTACCTGCTACCCAATTAACATCCTCTAAAGGGGCACATCTGCATCACTTAAATATCGGATCACTGCACTGGAATTTTTAACCCTATACTTATCTTGCGTTACACAAAAGATAAAGCTATTTCTCCCCTCGACCCCCAAATGTTTCTCTTCTATTTTGTAGCTAGTATATCTGGCCAAACAGCTCATGCCATAAATCAAATTCCCTGTGTCCTTACACAAAGGTAATCTACCCACTAGGCCGTGTTCAAGCACTTAAAGATGATTTTCTGGCCTTAGACTTTCTGAAAGTGAAGGATGATTAAACTAGAAAACAGTAAATCAGATCTATGAAAATACTTAAACCAGCAAATGACAGCATCAGTTTAAAAATATAAACTATAAATATAAAATGTATAGTTTTATAAATTTCCAATTTATTAAAATATGCTTGCTGTGTGGCATCGTTGTGCATTTACAATTTAAAATCACAATCAATGAAACTGAATGCTGTCTACCAAAAACAACAGTTTACAGTCACCTAATAATTAGCACTATTCAGTCTTAGCAAAAACAACAACAACTAGGGTGACCAGATAGCAAGTGTGAAAAATTGGGACAGGGGGCAGGGAGTAATAGGAGCCCATATAAAAAAAAGGCCCAAATATCAGGACTGTCCCTATAAAATTGGGACATATGGTCACCCTAACAACAACGCCAGGACCAAAACCTCTGTCCCCTAACCTCAGGCAAAAGCTTGGGTAAACACATAGGGTAACATACTTGTGGGACTGATTTTTAGCACGACTGTGCACCACAACTCCAGTAGAAGTCTGTGAGAGCTAGAGGTGTTCAGCGCCTCTTTAAATTAAGCCCCAAGGCCCAGACCCTCAAAAAGGTATTTAGGTGCATCCTCAAAAAGGTATTTAGGTGCATAACTCCTACTGATTTCAATAGGACTTCAGCATCTACATACTTTGAAGATCTCACTCCAAGTATCTCCAATTGGATACCCAAAACCTAAAGCAACTAAAATTAGAGGCTACTTTAGATTATTTTGGCCCTGGGAGGGACCCAATCCAACTCACTTTAAAGGCCATGGTAGTTTTTCTAGTCACTTTAATGGGAATTGGGTGGGCTCACAGGTCTTGTGCTCTGCTCTGAAAGTTAACAGACATGGGGCTCTGTCACACGCATAGAGGTAGCAAGTTCCAGAATTGAGGAAACTTCTGCCTCCATATATCCCCAGGTTAAAATCTGCTTCTGTCAAGAGAAGAATCTCAGGAGATATCACGTGTTGGGATGGTGCATGTAGAGAGAGAGAGGGGGCTGACTGTGCTGTATCTCTCAGGAGACTATTTAAACTTATGGTAGCCTTGTGTGGCTGCCCCTGAAATGTTACAGAGCACTTCCCTGCCCCTGTCCGCAACATGCCGTGCCCCACCACTCCCTTACACCCAAGAGGGAGTGGCATATATCGGCACTAAACTCCTCCTTTTCCAGGGGAATTTCCCCAGAAGGCCATTTTGCCCTGTTACACCATAGATGCCAAGTGCTCAATGGAATAGGAACAGAACATGCTCATGATTAGATCTGAGGCATGAAATGAACCTGTTTTGGACTGTGGTCTGTGTTTCAACTTTCTATACAGTAAATTCTGGGACCACCAGACTCACTGAGAGGCAGCTTTGCCTAGTGGACAGACAGCATGGGGCTGGCAGCCAGGAACTCTGAGTTCTCTTAATTCGCTATATGTACAATGTGGATAATAATCCCGCCCTACCTGATAGGGGTGTTTTGAAGATGAATTAGTTAATGTGTGTATAGCACTTTTGAGAGAAAAGTGTTATATAAGAGCTAGGTCTTATTACTGAAGCTGTTGGAAACAGGAAATGAACAAGAGAGGCAGGAAGTAGTTTTGCACAGTCATGGGTTTTAAATCCATATTACGTAACTATTATCACTAGAATGCTGTCTTCCCTGAGCCATATTTTGTCATAAACAAACAAATGGAAAATACACCTCTACCTCGATATAACGCTGTCCTCGGGAGCCAAAAAATCTTACCGCGTTATAAGTGAAACCGCGTTATATTGAACTTGCTTTGATCCACCGGAGTGCGCAGCCCCCCCTCCCCCCAGAGTACTGCTTTACCGCGTTATATCCGAACTCGTGTTATATCAGGTGGCGTTATATCGAGGTAGCGGTGTATGTGTTGGAGAATGGGATAAAGCACTGCTTTATACAAATGGGTACCTACAAAACAAAATATAGCTGGAAACTACCAAGTCTGTGAACACTTCGATTATATATTGCATGCCTTTTCCCTACCCTTCATCTGCCTTGGGTCTTTTTGCACCGTAGGCTCTTTGGGGGCAGGAACTGTATCTTCCTATATAGCTGTACAGGCCCAGATCTTCACAGGTATTTAGGCTCCTAACTTCCATTTAAATCTTGTCCCCTTCCTCCTGCAAAATACTCAGTTCAGACATGGCACAGCATGGGGCAGGCACCAAAATCCTACTTTATGACATTGCAGTTTGTTCCCAGCTAAAGGATTCTATTACCAAGTCAGCATTGTCATCTCACTACAGTTGAAATATCCAGGAGAGAATATTTGAGGTGAGAGCTTGTATATCATTTGTATTGGTTCAAGAACATGTATCATAAACATGAACTATGTGAACAATAAGCATAACAATAAAACTAGGGTTTATTACATTCCCTTTTGTTGCAGAATTCCCAACGGCAGAAACTGGTAAAACAGGAGGAAATGTACAACCAACTCTTTCCTGCCTTTCAATAGTTAAAACACCCACACCAAACCACTTTCTTCAAAGGTGCCAACCCTACAAACACTTATGCATGTGCACAATTTTTCTTACGTAATTTCCCCTGAAATTAGTGGGAATACTCATATGCACGAAGTTAAGTGCATGGGTAAGTGTTTGCAGGATTAGATCTAAATTGTATACCCGGAAAGTTCCCAGATGGTATCATCCAGGTGCAATTCAGCAAACTCTTTCAGGCTACTGAGGAGGGAGTTCAGAATCAGTCTCCAGAACCTATAAAAATTCACGGCCTCATTTCTGATCATAGCTGAATGTTTTACAGAGGAAGGAGTTCTGCCCCCTGCTCTCTAATGTGTGCTACTTGGCAGCCCAAATCTGCCCCCACATTGCAAGCTCTGATGCACAGAGCATGCCAGAAGTAAGATGGAGTGGGTCTATAAAACTGAGCGCTAAGGGGTATTGTGTGAAGCAGCATTCTGGAGTCTTCTGTAAATTAGACCAGCCCTTAGTACTGCCCAGAATCCAAGAGTGAAAAGGTGACTTAAAAGCTCCTTTATATCCCTCCCCCATGGGCTGCACCTTCTCAAATGTACCTCAGCACAGAATTTTAGCCAAAATATTTAATAATATAGATCTCTCTGAGGTCACTATATGATTGTCTTGAATTGAGACACTAAAGATACAATTCCTTGTTGTAAATGAGCACAGACTGGGACCTTTCTTTACCTCAGATCCTCCAGGGACTGAAAATCTCTTTAGTGTTAAAACAGATTGACAGGAAGGAGGGCACCTAATCTCAGAAAGGATCAGTGAGGGGTCAGAACCACTAGCAATGAACCCAAGTTTACCATGGTGCCTCATATGTGGGAGAGAATTCTGGGACACATTTATATCTTAGATCTGGGGATATTCAAAGCCTATGAATTATTTTGTACTGAGTCTCACATATCCCGAGCTTTAGACATATCTTTTATTCCCTTTCTTCTTCTTTTCCATTTGTCCCCGTCAATGGCACAACCCACAGAGACCTTCCCAGAGTTTTTTTCACCTGTTCTCCTACCACAATTTCTGTTTTGATCAAAGGCCTTACATAATAGAGATCGCTCCCCTGCTGATGCCTGCCATATCTATTTATTTTCCTAAAAGAGACTGTGTTAAACCTAACTTAATCTGCTCACAAATCTGGAAACTTATCAAGTGTCATAGCTGAAAATGGGGGAGGAAGCGAGGGAAGGAAGGACCTCAGGAGACCATGGGAAGCTTGAAGCTCTTCAAAGGAAAATAATTTGTTTATCGCAAACATGGATCATTAGCAAAAGTGGCAAGATAGATTACAGAAAACCTGATTATTTATTGTGTGCCGACAGTGCGCTCTGCATTGTATAAACATGTAAGAAACCACTTAGGAAAAGCAGATAGATGTACAGTTAGTTTAACTGTTGTTATTGATATACACATTGCTAAAGCACCCATCATCTGGGCATGCATTATGTACATTAGAGATACATCAAATTCCCATCAAGGGATCCCTGCTCTGCTTTTCTCCCTCCTCACTAAGAACTGTTTACTTGAAGAAAGAATAAATCCAGATGGTGGCCATCCAGGGGGGACATAGCCAGGGCAATTGTGTAACTGCTAGGAGAAGGCCTGGACAAAGAGATAGGTGTTGCAACATGACCTAGTAGTGGTCAGGTTTGGTCTCTGTTGGATCTCTGACAGAAGGGAATTTCACAGTTGGCAGCCCTACTCTGAGGTTCCCCTTAAATATTTTAGTAGAGAATGATGTCTGATGTATCTGTGTTGATGAATTTGGGGGTGGAGGGCATGTGGAGGTGTCTCTGAAGTAGTCAATCAATTTAGGACTGTAAAGCATGCATGTATGTATATCAGATGTATGAAAAATGACTATTGAGTTCATGAATTTCTCTGTGATTTTGGGAGTTTTGTTGCTGCTGAACCAAGATCTAGAGCTTTATCTTTCTATCTGGTAACTAGCTGGAAATAAAATATGACTTACTGGTATCCATTCTCTGTATACCCAGAGGGATGATTTCTGTAATCACGTTGATTACAGCAATTATATTTTAGTTTCAGCAGAGCCACTCTTCTGTGGCAATATAGGTTGTCAGGTTTCAGACTGGTAGCCGTGTTAGTCTGTATCAGCAAAAACAACGAGGAGTCCTTGTGGCACCTTAGAGACTAACAAATATATTTGGGCATAAGCTTTCATGGGCTAAAACCCACTTCATCAGATGCATGGAGTGAAAAATACAGTAAGCAGAACATCTATTATAGCACATGAAAAGATGGGAGTTGCCTTACCAAGTGGGGGGGGGTCAGTGCTAACGAGCCAGTTCCATTAAGGTGGAAGTGGCCTATTCTCAACAGTTGACAAGAAGGGGTGAATACCAAGGGAGGGAAAATTACTTTTGTAGTAACAAGTCCAATGCAATCAAGGTGGCCCATTTCAAAGAGTTGACAAGAAGGTGTGAGTATCAGCAGAGGGGAAATTACTTTTTGTAGTGTCCCATCCACTCCCAGTCTTTATTCAGGCCTAATTCGATAGTGTCCAGTTTGCAAATTAATTCCAGTTCTGCAGTTTCTCATTGGAGTCTATTTTTGAAGTTTTGTTGTTGAAGAATTGCCACTTTTAAGTCTGTTATTGAGTGTCCAGGGAGGTTGAAGTGTTCTCGTACTGGTCTTTGAATGTTACAATTCTTGATGTTTGATTTGTGTCCATTTATTCTTCTGCGTAGAGACTGTCCAGTTTGGCCAATGTACATGGCAGAGGGGCATTGCTGGCACACGATGGCATATATCACATTGGTAGATGTGCAGGTGAATGAGCCCCTGATGGTGTGGTTGACGTGGTTAGGTCCTATGATGGTGTCCTTTGAATAGATATGTGGACAGAGTTGGCAACGGGGTTTGTTGCAGGGATTGGTTCCTGGGTTAGTGTTTTTGTTGTGTGGTAAGTAGTTGCTGGTGAGTATTTGCTTCAGGTTGTGTTTTCTTCACAGTGAGTGACAGAAATTGATACGCTGAACTCTCCTTAGCACCAGATGCTTAATCCTATGAGCTGCTGAGTGCCCTTAACTTCCACTGACTGCAGTGGGAGTGGACAGTGCTTAGCACCTCTATGGATTAGCCTTAAGCCAGTTAGAGTAAATATCCAATGCATTTGGAGGGGACTAAACCTCATGGCAGTTACCTTTATTTGGAACGCTGCAGCCCTGGCACCTGCATTGCAGGAGGATCTCATTGTCTAAAGCAGTGTTTCTCAATGACTGGTTCATGGAAGGCAGCAAGCTGGTTCCTGATATCAAAAAGGTTGAGAAACACTGGTCTAAAGTACAGTAGGAAAGATTGAATTTGCATTGGGTATGTAAACTAGTGTTCGTAAGTGCCTAAATCCAGATTGTAAAAGGTTTACACATCATATACAAACAATGCCATCTTCCGATTTACTTTGTTATATGGACATGGCATTACTATATTCCTTCATCGTGACCCAACAGACGCAGAAGGCTCTAAATGCAGTCAAACTGCTGTAATTCCACTGTGCATGGGGCAGATGGAAAGAGGCATTCCCTGAAGTTTGGTCTGTGGCATCTTTCTCCATGGTACCATGGAGGGAAGCTTGTGGGGTAGTGGATGTGCATAGCCAGTGGATTCTCAACTACCTGGATCTAATAGCTAATGTCAGACCCCCACCCCAAACTGTAGTAGCTGGTGCATTCCTGCTTCATTTCTGTCCCTCCCAGACCCTAAAGAGCTTTCACAAGGCCCAGAAAACTTACCAGCATCCGACTGCAATTCTTTGTGTAGCGGCACACTGAAATATCTTCATATTACAGTAGCACTCAAAGGCCCCAATTAAGACTGGGGCCTCCCTGTCCTGTGCACTGTACAAAAACGTAAGAAAACATGGTTCCTGCCATGAAGAGCTTACAGTCTAAAACATGCAATATACGAAGGGTGTGGTAGGAGGCTACAATCAAAATAAGAACAGCTCTTAAAAGAACAGTATATATTTGTATGTGGCTGCACATGCAAATATATGAGATGCATCAATCCTGCCCAATTTTCCATCAGTCTGTTCTTCTCTGTAAATAAAGACAAAGATCCAGATCCTTGGCTAGTATACACAGGTGAAGCTCCACTGACTTAAATGGAGCTATGTTGATTTACAGCAGCTGAGGCTCTGACTCAGCAAGTTCTTTGAATTTGTTCTTTCAGCTATCACTATCACTAGATTCCAGATTATAAAAACACTCCATCCTTTAAAGTACAACGCTAACCATTCTACAGTACATCTAGGCTAATAGAAGTTATTGAGCCGATTGAGAAACGCGAAGACAGCACGGGGGCAATAGCCACAAAGTATTTTATTATATTAATCTACCAAAATAGCATAATAAATATGTATATGAAAGGTAGGAGAAATATATTAAAAGGGTGTCACTCGTGATCACTCTTCGCCCTTTGGCTCATTAACTGAACTGATGATTCTCACCAGTGCTCTGAGTGAGAGTGTGTTTCTCCAAAGTACTTCTGCGTGTCAAAAAGCATTTGTGCGCAGAACCAGAGCTGAAGATTAAGATATAAATTAAGCATTTATGAAGGCACAAAAAGCATCCTGATGTCCTTTTTTATAGCTTCCTATAAGGATAATGGCGATAAATTATTTGACATGCTACAAGGACACTTCACCCTTGTGCGAACACTGATTGCTTTACTTTGCTGCATCTCATTGGGATTGAATTTATATCTCGTCCCTTATGTTTATATACTCCGATTAGGGCAAGATTTGCTTGTTTGTCCCGAATATATTCTTTAGAATTAAGGCAAACTGAGCTCTTCTCTCATAGACAGGTATATCACTGATATTTTCTTCTACTGTCCAGTATCACATCTAACTTAACTGGCATAGCCCCATCACGCCTCTAAACAGCTGAATGATTCATTGTATATTATGATAAAACAAATTAATATCAAACTGCAGGTATAATTACAGGAACCAAAGCTATGAATTCTTTTGAGTTATGTACTGGCCATAACTGACCACTAAATAGCATCCAACCACTGTGCACAGAAGATCAACTCTGTGAGTATTTCAGACACTCAAGGAGTGCAAAACAAATATATAGACCGTATATCCTAGGTATAAAAATGACAGTGGTGATATGTATATGGTAAGTATCTTTGTCCCATCCATCATTGCCCTGCAGGGCTGGTGAGAGGCAGGGAAGGGACAATTTTCAAGTGAGATGTCTGGGCATTTGGGAAAAGCAAAAAAGACAAGGAACACCTCCCTACTATAAAGTTTTAGGAGGCTGTTATGTCTCAAAGGGCTAGAGCCATGCTGCTGGGGGGTACACAGCCTGACCTGGAGGTATTAGGCTTGCTCAGTTCAGGAGGAGATGAATGCCACTAAGAGGGAGTGTGCTGACCAGTAGAGGTTACTATACATGTATAACAGGTGTAGTTTGTAGGGGACGTGTGAGAGAGGGGTTAGCATCAGGGTCACATCATTATCCAGCCAAACACCACTGTCACGTTATTGATTTGAACTGGGACCATATAGAACATGGTTGCAACCAAAGTCCCGTAGTGGCACCAAATCTTGTATACAGGGGGTCAAATGAGGAGTCTAAGACAAGGTTATGGTTTGGTGGTTATGATTATGCTATCTATATGTGTATATCAATTTTGTAGTTGGAGTTATGAATATTGGCTCTATGCTGTCTGTATTTCAAACTTATCCTGTGCTTCTGGGAGACGTCCCAGACAAGTTGGTGTTAGCTCTGCCTAGCCTGCTTGATGGCCCATTAAGGACCATCAGCGACACAATTGACCCATTGAGAGAAGGCAGATACGCCTTGTGACTCAGCAAAGTGTGCAGGGACTTGCCCATGTGACTCCAGACTCCATTTTGCTGTAATTTTCCACAGTAAGAACAAAGAGGTGTTCTTACACCTGGGAAAGACTATAAAAGGCTGATGCCTCATCTCCATCTTGTCTTCAATCCTGCTTCTTACCTCTGGAGGGATTTTGCTACAAACAGAAGCTCTACACAAAGGACTGATGACCCATCCCAGCGGGGGATGTACTCCAGAGACTTGATTTGAACCTGCAGTTTATTCTATCACTGCTACAAGCCTGAACCAAGAACTTTGCCATTACTGTATGTAATTGATTCCATTTAACCAATTCTAGCTCTCATCTCTATCTTTTTTCCTTTTATGAATAAACCTTTAGATTTTAGATTCTAAAGGATTGGCAACAGCGTGATTTGTGGGTAAGATCTGATTTGTATATTGACCTGGGTCTGGGGCTTGATTCTTTGGGATCGAGAGAACCTTTTTTCTTTTACTGGGGTATTGGTTTTCATAACCATTTGTCCCCATAACGAGTGGCACTGGTGGTGATACTGGGAATCTGGAGTGTCTAAGGGAATTGCTTGTGTGACTTGTGGTTAGCCAGTGGGGTGAGACCAAAGTCCTCTTTGTCTGGCTGGTTTGGTTTGCCTTAGAGGTGGAAAAACCCCAGCCTTGGGCTGTAACTGCCCTGTTTTAAGCAATTTGTCCTGAATTGACACTCTCAGTTGGGTCCCGCCAGAACCAGCATCGTTACAACCACCCACTAGTGTTCTCGATGGAAGTCCCATCTGTTTCCCCCCCCCCCCGTGCTCTAGGGAAGTGCAAGGCACCAAATAATGGCTGCTTCTTGTGAGAGCTGGGGATAAAGGGGCTCCCTGTGCCCTCTCCCCTTCGAGGTGCCATAATCTGTCCCTGAGGGTTTTACATATAATCTGAGCCATTTCCAACAACGCATTTTTCTAGGCATCATAATAACTCTATATGAGAGATCTGGGAATGGTACTTCCCAATAATAGGATTGTAGAGCATGATTCTGTGTGCTACTCAACACCATCCACTCCCATGAAGTCAGTAGGAGCTGAGGGCACTCTGCACTCTGAGGGATGCACTCAGCACTTTTCAGGATCAAGTCCAGAGAGATTAGAAACAGGAAAGCACTACTACTAGTAAATCATCTTGTCCAGATCTCTGCCAGTTGAGGATTTGTGCCTACAGTAGATTCTCAAATATCAAGTACTTTGTCCAATCTAGTAGTAAATGACTCAGGCAGTGAAGCTTCTATCATTTCTGCTGGGAAACAATTCCCCAGGCTAATAGATCTCATTGTAAGGAACACTTTCTTGATAATCAGCTTAATATTCCTTTTCTTAGCTGCAACCCATTACTCCGAATTATGCCCCCTCTGACCTCCCAAAACAATGTTAGGGGCTCATTTCAAATGCACTTTCAAATCCTGACAGTTTTTTGTACTGCTCTCTTGTTTTCCCAGAAAATATGCATTGCTCCTCCAGACACAGGGCTAGATCAATTTACATCATGGGCAGGGTTGAGATGGCTTGACACACACCCTGCTTGGCTATTGATGGCTTTATTGTCAAAACAACTTTTGTGCTACTTTTAGTCCTGTAGAATGAACCTAGCGAAAGGGAAATTGAACTGTTCTCAGTGGCTAAAGTTCTCTCCCTACTGCAAATTTTGAGCAACTCAGCTGGGCACTGTGTGGATGGTAGGGAAGAATCCTCTGTCCTCAGGCTACTGAACAGGAGAAGAACCACCCTGTGGCTGATATTCAAGACAAATGGCTATAGTACAGCGATTCTCAAACTGTGGGGCGTGACCCCAAAGGGGATCGTGATCCCGTTTTAATGGGGTCACCAGGACTGGCATTAGACTTGCTGGGGCCTGGGGCCAAAGCCTCACTGCCCGGGGCCAAAGCCCAAGCCCTTGGGCTTCAGTCCTGGGTGGCGGAGCTCAGGTTACAGGCCCCCCACCAGGGGCAGAAGTCCTTGGGCTTCAATTTTGGCCCCACCAGGCTTTGGAATTGCTGCCTTTCCTCCACCCGGGACAGTGGGGCTCAGGTGGGCTCAGGCTTCAGTCCACACCCCTGGGGTCATGTAGTAATTTTTGTTGTCAGAAGGGGGTCCCGGTGCAATGAAGTTAGAGAACCCCCCTGCTCTAGTAGCTTCCAAAGCACCTTTCAAGGGAAAGAAGAACCAGGGGTAGATCTCTCAGCTTTGTCCCTCCACCAAGTCCACACGCTCCCTGGCCAAACCACAACACAGCACAAAGAGCCTCACAGAACTACAGTGGGGTGTGTACCCCTACTATGGTCTCCTCAAATCATGCCCCAGGACCACGAAACTGCACTAGTTGTGCTGCCACAGCGGGACAGCTGCGTCAGCAGTGGAGAGAAAAGGAAGATTTGCCTCCCTGTGTTTTGGGGATTATGACGAATAAATAACCAGATAACACATCGGTGTAAATTTGGGCTCTGATTGACAAAGGAGACTGTTAAGGAGTTCATCAAGGGACAGCTTGATTCTCCCCTAGCCTGCATGGCTTTCTGAAGAGTAGAGACTGCCAGAGTAAAGGATAGATACAGTGTTGTTGTAGCCGTGTTGGTCCCAGCATATTAGAGAGACAAGGTGCGCGAGGTAATATCTTTAATTGGACCAGCTTCTGTTGGTGAGAGAGATAACTTTGGACCTTACACAGAGCTCTTGTTTCTCTCACTAACAGAAGTTGGTCCAATCAAAGATTTTACCTCACCCGCTTTGTCTCCCTGAATAAAGGATGTCAACAAACAATGCACTGTTTATAATCTGAAATGATAATACATATTATTAGTGTAACCAGAGATTTCATGGTTGTGGATGCTTAAACCAGAGACAACAGGGAAACAAGTCCCACAGACTGTCAAAACTTTCTGCCCAGCTACACTTTAAAGAGATGATTCCTTCTGCAGAGGTAGATTGGAATAGTGAGCAGTACTTGAGTGACACCTAGTGGTGAACATTTGATTTACAGCCCAATATGCTAAAATTGTATCAGTTTTTTTATATTTTTCAGAATCAATTCAGAATCAGATAGTCAATGGTTCTTTCTGCTGCTTGTTTTTCTGAATACTCACACACTATCCCAGTTCATTGTTGTTATTCTAAAAAATCCCTGGGCCCAATTCTCCTATTACACCTATGTAAATTAGGAGTAACTCCACTGAAATCAATAGTTACACCAGTATAAAATCTTTTGAGGAGAGAATCAGGCCCTTTGATCTTTTGGATGTTCTGGATATACATTATATTATGTATCTGTATTACTTTGCTTCATGTTGTACTGCATCACTGCTGTGAAATGACAAGATGCGAGGTATTAGACATCAAAAAGAAAATCAATCTTTTTGATTAGGTCTCTCCAGTCTATATTTATAGCAGATCAAGAATTAATTCAGCAAAACTGAGCATTTGAAATGTTAATTGGCTTGCTTGGTGAATAATTCCTAATATGTACTCTAGAGATATAAAATAACTGGGGTTGTTTTATTTTGCTGCACAGATGGTCTCCTTCTTCTACAATGCAATTTCAGTAAGGAAATTTATTTGTGATTGAGAGCGAGTGTCATAAATAGAAACCTATTATCTGCAGTAATGATAGGAGAAGGGCCTCATGTTGGAATGATCAAGAATAAGGAGAGAGAAAAGCCTAATGTTGCAATTAACTTCAGTTTGCGACCTGTCAGAAACCTCCTACTTTATAAGAAATTCTGTGTTGGGAAAGGATGAAAAGGGGGGTAGAAGGAAAATATTCTTTGAAAATCTAATTTAAAGCACATGGTGCCCTCAGATAACACAGTAAAAGATAATCTGGTTCTACAGGTAAATATCCTGTCAAGAGATTCAGAACTGAACCATGATTAAGATGAACAGAGTGTATAATTTCATGAATAATATACATTTCCACTCACTATTCTATATGTCTGATTTCACAACCAAAGTTTAACGTCTGTGAACTTCTGTAATACAGATCCTTCAGCGTTTCATTTCCTATTTTTAAAGCAAATTTAGTGCCTCAAGATTGGTGCTAGATCGACAGCTTTGATGACCTCTAGTCATCCACAGAGCAGTGCAAGCTTCCCCCCACACCACTTCACCAGTGTGTCTGAGTCTAGATCTGTGATACAGAGACCAGTCCAGTAGGAACACAGAAACATCAAATAATTTAACACTGGCAACTGAGCAACCATTATAAAAATAATGCCATCTAGCTCTAATCTATATCACTTTTCATTGGTTAACCTCAGAGCGCTTTACATCATTATCTCCCTTTTACAGGTGGAGAAACTGAAGCACACAGAAGTGATTTGCTCAAGGTCACCCAGCAGGCTAGTAGCAGAGCCAGGAATAGAACACATATCTCCTGAGTCCCAGGCCAGTGTTCTATCTACTAGTCCACACTGCCTCCCTGTTACTTGGTAATGTTTTGTTGTTTCTGTACTGTCAGGGGCTCGATATAAACTGGTGACCTAGCGATTAAGTGTTCCATATCACATTATCAATCCAACTGTGATCTGTTCCTTTCAAATATAGGATCTCCATATTGCCATCAAAAGTATAGCCAAAAATAATTGGCTAAAGTTACTAAAAATGGTTTCGTAAACAATAATCCTTGATTTAGAATGTTGTTACCTATATTAAATGATGATTTAATATGAAACAGCAATCTGTCAATAATAATAGATCTCAAAAGTAGATTTCAAAAAGCTTTGGAGAGGCAAGTAAACATGATCATTTTCATTTTAAAGATGGAGGAACTCAGGCAGAGAGCAGTTACAGTTCAAAGTTTCATTCACCCCTGAAAATACAGTCTTGAGGTGTCTGAAGTAGAGCACTCAGAAACTGAGGTGCCCAAAATTATGGTCTAAATGGAAAGAATCACCATTCTGTAGGACATTGGATCAGGCCTATAGTGGCTATTTTGGAACATTTGGGCCTAAATGACTTGCACAAGGTCACACAGCAGGCCAGTGGCAGAGCTCAGATTAGATCCCAGATTTCCTGACTCCTCCTTTAGTGCCCTGCCCTCTAAACACATTGCCTCCCCATCTTCTTTTGTGACCTTATTCTGTAAAGAGCCGCTTCTGTTGCGAACAAGAGCTGGTGACGAGAAATAGCCTGTCTGGCTGTTGAGCGTACTGACATGGTAAAAGGTTACTCTGGCCCTTTGCTATTTAAAAGTTGACTACCATGAGAGGAAAACATAAAACCACCAGTGCTACCCAGGAAGATCTACAACATGCAGATTGTCTTAAATCAGTTCTCTGTACGCAGGTAATTACATTTTTATGAGGGAGTAAATGTTTAATATCATTGTTTGTGTGTCTTAGGCTGGTAAAACATACTTTAGAGTCTGCAATGCTCCTACTGCTACGACAGTCCCTTCTAACGATGATCAACACAGAGGGGTTTCTGCTGCAGTTCAGAGAGCTGCTTTTGCTGTCATTTGAAATGATCTCTGCATTAAGTATTTAATTCATATACCAGAGGAGGTGGGGGGGGCGGGGGGGGGAGGGAGAGAGAGATTTGTATGCAGGGATGCTGCAAGCCTGGTAGCTCCCAGATTTTCCCACCATTTCTCCGTTTGTCTGTTTGCAAAGTCCATGTAGCTCTTTAAGGTCATGATCCTGTGCCATTGATATCAATGGGAATTTTGTCACTGACTTCATTGGCATGGGATTGAGCTCTAAATCCATTTCTCCGCAAACAAATGCATCAATGCTGCAGCACATTAAAATCTGTGTTTTAGTCATAGTTTTTCCAATCTCTGAATACCAACTGCTGAAGGAGCCATCATGGGCCAGCTGAGCTGGTGAAACTGACGACAAACTGCTGGGCATCTGAAGCATCTGCCTAAACCTTGACCAAGCCTGACAACCTCCCCTCCTCTACAACTTAATCCAACATGAGTCCTTCAACTAGCATTCCCCCTTTGCCTGGAGTCAAGTTCACAGGAGATCAGAAAGGAGGAGTGGTATTGTTAGGCTGAGGAAGAGGAGGTGGACTGGGCACCTTGTCTTTCATGTGTACTACCTAATATGCATCAAAACTGTCTCCTGACATCCTCAGCTACCGTTCCCATAACTGGTATTTGTGTTTCTGCTTTGAAAAGCCTACCACCCTACATTGCACTCATGAGCAACCTTACAGCAAAACCCAATCTCTGCTCAGCATGGGCCTGTGCTGCAAATTTTGGACCTGGATATCAAATGACCTATAGTTTGTGGTTATGTGGAGCCGGGGTTTTGGTGCAGGCCCACCTCTAGTGGGAGCATTTGGTAAGGAAACAAATTTCAGTATAATGCTTTCCAATGGGTCCTTACAAACAGGAAGGAAAAAGATTTTCAACAAAGTGAAAAACTCCTTGACTATGTCCCCTTAAATGATTGTCATGGAGAATTGTTCGAGAAAAAATAAACAAAACAACATCCCACATATTGTTCATACCAATATTTCAGGTTTATTTATGACTAGCTGACTATTTAAAGAAATTGCACTGTCCGACTGGGTTAACCCTTTGAAAGAAATATGATGTGATAGGATAACAGAGCTCTACAAAATAGTACTATAGTACATCACTGCTTGTGTGATACAAAAGTGTTAAAAGAAATAATTTTCGGTACATCAAGGTTATTATGTGCCTATAATAAAATGAAACAATTAACACATGCACATACATACACTACATCCAGAATAAACAGTTAACTAAGGGTATATAAAAGTGATGGATCAATGACATTTGAAGATAAGCTTTTTGTGAATTCTCCCACCCTTTAGCCTAGCAGAAGAATATAAACTGCTCCTATCTTCTTTTTCTGCACAGTCATGCTGAACGGAGTAGATCAAGCTGAGACCAACAAATCCATTGTATGGTTGGGCTCCTAGTGAAAACAAGTGCTGCTTTTTACTTCCTCATTTCAGTCTGGTGATGTGCCCAATGGTAATATCCTCATTGCAGAGTACCCTTCCTCCAGAAGGATTATAAACCACTTTACAAACTATACCATGAATATGGCCCACGTTTCAAGGTGAAACAGCAATTGTTCAAGAGCAATACCATGTAGCACTTTACAACAGGAGGTGAAGAATACTGTATCCTTTGAAGCTAGAGAAGAATATCTAGATAAGAATGATGTAGCTACCCAGTTGTCCAGGAAACAAGGATGAACGTCCCTCCTGTTGCAAAAAGGCCTTACATGGTCACATGTGGTTAGGAGGACCTTCTTGCTGCACGTGGGTCTTCCTCAGAAGTTTCCCAACCATGTCTTGAGCATGCCAACCCTTGCCTAGGAGACCTAATGAGATCACAGGCCAAGGAAGTGTGGCTATTAAACCAAAGGAGGAAGAGGAAGAAGCAATTCTAAGCATTCTGGCTCAAATATGAGGAAAACAGAAGTGTTTCCATGAAGGTCCATCATGGTCCTCATGTAGTTTTATCCCAGGATGTTTTCTTAGGTACTGTAACATTCCCATCTGTTTTATGAGACTTAGAGAACAAAATCACTAGAGTTTATGAAAACTTTATTTCTGCTTCTGGAACTCCTCCAGAGCCTACAAAATGCATTGTAACAAAGGTGCTCTACATTTTAGTACCATGCGGATCGCATAGAAACCTTTTTTTAGAAAAGACAATATGGCAAAACTACACCTTGTAGCCCTGTTCCTATTCCACGTGAGTGCCAAAAGTCCTATCAATTTCAATGGAACAGGATCAGGCCCTTAACCAGCAATGAGACCCTATCCCACACTACTCATGTCATCTAAAGGCCATGTAATGGGTTAAAGACTACACCTGTAAAAGTGAAGCCCAGTGTGACGGGTTGGATCACAGAAACCCACTTGGGAGCTGCCAGACTGATGTGCAAAGGCTACTTCTGTTCCTGTTCTCCCTGCCAGCTCGGTTGCTTCAGCTCCCTGTCTTGGTGAAGCCAGACACACCCGTCTGCTCCAGCACAGACTCAGGGTCTGAATCACCTGTCCCAAAGCTGAAGGTTTACCTGAGAACAGCTCACAGAAGTGTGCTTGCCTTTAGCACTCAGATGCCCAATTCCCAATGGGGTCTAAACCCAGATAAATCCGTTTTACCCTGTATAAAGCTTATACAGGGTAAACTCATAAATTGTTCGCCCTCTATAACACTGATAGAGAGATATGCACAGCTGTTTGCTCCCCCAGGTATTAATACATACTCTGAGTTAATTAATAAGTAGAAAGTGATTTTATTAAATACAGAAAGTAGGATTTAAGTGATTCCAAGTAGTAACAGACAGAACAAAGTAAGTTACCCAGCAAAATAAAATAAAATGCGCAAATCTATGTCTAATCAAACTGAATACAGATAATCTCACCCTCAGAGATGCTTCAGTAAGTTTTTTCTCAGACTGGACACCTTCCAGGCCTGGGCACAATTCTTTCCCCTGGTACAGCTCTTGTTCCAGCTCAGGTGATAGCTAGGGGATTCTTCATGATGGCTCCTCTCCACTCCTCTGTTCTCTTCCACCCCTTTATATATCTTTTGCATAAGGCGGGAATCCTTTTTCCCTCTGGGTTTCCACCCCCCCTCACTGGAAAAGCACCAGGTTAAAGATGGATTCCAGTTCAGGTGACATGATCACATGTCACTGCAAGACCCCAAGCCTTCATTCCTCCCAGCCTGACTCACAGGAAGGCTTGCTTGTAAACAGAGCCCCAGTCAATTGTCCTGGTTGATGGGAGCCATTAAGATTCCAAACCACCATTAATGGCCCACACTTTACATAATTACAATAGGCCTTTTGCATGAAGCATATTCCAGTTACAGTATACTCACTTATTATCATGTTTTTATAAAACAATTCCAATTACATTATATTCACTTATTATCATGTTTTTATAAAACCATATAGACTGCACAACGTCACACCCAGCACCAATTACATTGTAACATGAACAATATAATATATGCCTCCTTAAATCCCTTTTATATCATTTTTACTTAACCCCCTCAATCCCCTTCTTTAAGTCTCCTAAAAAAATCTAATACCATCTGCCGGGTATAATAAGGATAGCAATAAGAGTAAATGATAATAATGAACAGCCAGATGTGGTAGTGGGGGAACCCTAGAACTCAGCCTAATGAGCAGGGGAGGGGATTGTTGACTTTCTCCAAATAAACCCCAATGATTAGTCAAGGGCTGCAATAATGCCAGGCTTATAGCTCAGAGGGTGGTTCAATTATGCAGTATACAGTACAATTAACTGCCTGCAATTAGAATGAGTGCCTTAATTACTGTGTTTACACTTTGTAACCTCTTTGCTAAGATCAAATAATGTCTTCTCTGCATATTAAGTTGGGCATAAACATATTTTGCTTTCCACTCCTGATTTCTACCATATGTTAGTTTGCAGAGCCGAGATGGAGTTTGGAGAATGATAGTTACAGTATTTGGGCTGTTGGAGTATAATGTAATAGAAATTACAAAGTTTTGTTAAAGGCAAACACCAGACTGAAGTGATTTCATGCTTAATAAATATATATGATGATGGTTTTCTATGCCTTTCACACAAACGTTCATAACTACTCCTTCCGTTTCAAAGGTTCATAAAAGAGACTTTTATCGTTTGAAGCCTCTTAAAATATGTTCTCTCTGGTGTCCTATTTCCATGTTCCTTTGCATTTTGGTTGGAAATATACTTTTGGCTGCTAAAGGAGCTCTGCCGATGCATGTAAAAATTGGTGTGTTTTTAAGATTTGTGATGTCACGTTGCACAAATAATGATGCAATATTTCCAATTCATACGAGGCCCAGTCTAGCTGCCATTGAAGTCAATAGCAATGTTCCCACTGAGTTCAGTGATGCAGGCTCAGGTCCACTGTGATTATTCGATCATTTTGGCTCCAATTTCCAAATGTGGGCATTGAAAGCTGGCCCCTATACCACATTTCAATACAAGGTGTCTAAATACCAGTTTTAGGTGCCCAATTTGGCACTTTAATGTAGAATTGCTTAAATTGCTTACATTTATGAACTCAAATTTGAAAATTTAGGCACATTTTTATTTGCTTAGAATTAATGTGTGAACCAAAGGAATCCAACAGTTCAGAAAGTACAGATTCCTGTCCCCATTAGTCAAGAGTGAGACAAACACGTGGTAGAGAAAACTTCATTTTAGGGCCCAATCTGGCAAGATGCTGAGTACCTTTGATTCCCATTGGACACTCCAGAAGTTAGTTAGCACTTTGCAAGATCAAACCTTATAAAGAAAGTATTATAGTTTCAGATCACTGACAATGGTTCATTTCTATTTTCGTCTACTCACCTGTGTACAAGGTCCTATTTTCTTGATACTAGCCTCCAAAGAGAGTTGCATTTTCCATTAGAACTTTTGCCAAACACAGAGTTTTAAATGGGAAACAGAACTTTTAAGTAAGGAACAAGACTAGGAACTGTCTCTGCGGAGTACACACCTTGGATTCATATACCTGACCACTAGATGTCACCAATTATTAATAAAGCCAGAGCCAAAATGGTTGTCCTGGAGCAGTGTAAAAGGCACCTATAAGATGTCGTATGAGGATAACCAAGGCATAGAGTGGTGATGTGAATTGCCCAAGGTCACACAAAACATCAGTGGAAGAATAGGGGGTGGAATGTAGGCCTCCTGACACATAGTTTTCTGCTCTAACCACTATATCCAGGGCTGTCCTTAGGATTTATGGGGCCCTACACAGTATTATTAAACTGGTGCCCCTATGCCCGACTTGGGGCACAGCCACCATCTCTCCCCGCGAACCCCCAGAAGACCACCCCCACCCATTGCTGACACGCACCAAGCTTTGTATGCAGCAGACACTGCGGCAGCTCGGGCTCGCAGCCCGGGGTGGGAGGGATGAGGCAGCAAAGGATACCGAGCTGCCTGTCCCGCCTCACAGCAGCGGAGAGTCACAGTTCCCCGCAGAGACCCCCATATCCTCTCCCTCATGCAGAATGTGCCACGCTGGTGCATTCAGCTCTGTGAATACAGCCCCTGCCCAAGGAGACTGCAGCGCGCTGGGTGTGCAGGAGCCAACCCACTCTTACCTGCTATCCCGGTGGTGCCCCAAATTTTCGGGTGCCCTACGCAGCCGCATATGCTGTGTATGCCTAAGGATGGCCCTCTATATCTGACCCAAATTTTGGACTATTTTGGGAAGTTTTCTGAATATCCATAGAGTTGCCTTTTACTTTCTTCCATGTCTTCTATCTTTAAATGTTTTCTTAAAAGACATTAAACAAATGGCTGTGGTTTGCTTCCTATAAGGAAGTTGACCATGCCTTTGTGATTAGAAATGTACTAATAACATTTCAGTTTTGTAAGAACACATAATGGATAATGACAAATATATAAATCCACGTTCACTCAACTTCTCAGGCTTTGCTTTTAGTTAATGTGCAAATATATGCAAGACTTAGCTGGAAAAGCAGGACTTGGCTAAGAGGTTCACTCTTCTTGTAAGAGGAAGTAGCCCAGTGGCTTGGCTTTCAGATCCACTCAGAAGTCTATGTCATCAGATGTCTTTGCAAGAAATGGTTTTACCCTGATGCTTTTGAATTAACTTATTACTTGGCTGTTTTCAAATCTTTAAAAAGCAGCATCTTTTCACGTTCCCGATGATCACATTTAACTTTCTCGTTGATAAAGAAACACCCACACATACCCTGATGGCTCCCTCTGCTGCAGTAGTTAAATGATAGATGGAGACTAAAATATTTGGGTCAGATCTTTAGCTGGTGTAAATTTGCATAGCTCCAATAAGGTCAATGAAGCTCTGCTTGCAGTCTGTATAGACAAGACAGACAGAGAATGGGAAAGAATAAGTATTATTTTCATTCTCATTTTAGAGCTGGGAACTGAGGAACAGAGAGATTAAGTGATTTACCCATGGTTTCCTTGGAAATCTGTGGAAGGGCCAGGAATTGAACCTAGATCTCCTAAATCACAGTCTAGTAACTTAAATACAAGGCCGTCCACCTGGGAGGGATAAGTAAATTGTAGAGGATACATGTCCACCCACAATCGGTCTTGCCTATGCAGTTTTATGTTCTAATGCTATCACTAGTCTTGGGCCCAAGCCAGAGATCAGATCTGGATCTGAACTTTCCTACAATTTAAGGATGTTCATATCTGGGGTGATAGTTCAGGCCCATTTCTTGTTGTTACATATGGCTCCATGTCAGATGAGATGGCTTTATTTTTTCCTCTTCCCTTTGCTCTACAAATGACAGCAACCATTTACAGAAAAGATTATGCGATCAAAGAGAGGATCATTACCTCCCTGATCCATTCTTTGCCCTTGGCTGGCTGATGGGGACACATCAGAAAATCACAGGCTATCCATACAGCAGAAGTTCAGTGGTACTTTGAGGTCTGTGGGAGAAAAGGTTAAGTGAGAGATGTCATGGCCCACAGTTGGTGCTTCAGGGCAATAGGAAATGAAAATCAGTACTGTTCCCATCAAAAGTTGACAAGTAACAAACCCAGATATGTTTCCTGAAGACTTATAGAGAACCAGGTTGAACACACCTTGTAGTTTGTTTGATTGGTTTCATACTTTTGTCTGTGTTTTGTCATGTAATCAGACATCCACCAGAAATATAAACAAGATTCAATTTCATTATTAACCTTGCCTCTCACATCAGACTGGGATTCATCTGATCTGCTACCTGCATCAGCCGCCTTGTTGCTAGAATCTAGTGCTAACCCAAATAATATTGATTAATAGATTCATATATTTTAGGGCCAGAAAGGACCATTCTGATCATCTAGTAAAACACAGGCCAGAAATTCACCCAGTAATATCTGCATCAAGCTTATAAATTCTGATTGAGCTATAGCATATCTTTTAGAAAGATATCCCATCTTGATTTAAAGACTTCAAGTGATGGAGAATCCCACTTCCTTAGGTAAGTTGCTCCAACAGTTAATTACCTTCTGGTATCCTCTGAAGCATTCTAGCAAACCAATCTGAAATATCAGGAGGGCTGTTTCTTATTGCTATCCCTAGTATGCATTCCCAAGACCTAACCCAGGGCAATGGGAGGTACCACTGGGCAAATGTTTACTTTACAGATTGGGCTAAACAGGATGAAGATACAGAACTATTTCATGCTCTAATTGTAGTAAATTATCACATTATACAGGTAAATTGACATAGGAGAGGTTACTTATCTAGTTGCCTTATCTTAATGCATACTCACAAATGGGGTGAGGGCAGAGATAAGGATGAGATGGGAAGGGAGAGGAAGGCTGAGGGGAAAGAGGTCAGATAGCAAAGGGGATGAAAGTGAACCAGCTGATATCTGAATTTCTTGAGTCTTGAGGGTTGAACAGAGCATTCCATTAGCATAGAGATGGGCCCTGGTCTGAACACCTGCAAACTTTGGATCTGGAGCCGAACTTTGCAGCTCAGCCTCACCAAAAGTCATGGTAGATTCTCCATCACTAGCGATTTTAGTTGTTAAAGATATGGTGTAGTTCAAACGGAATTATTCTGAAGAAGTTCTATGGCCTGTATTATACAGGAGATAAGACTAGGTGATCACAAAGGACCCTTCTGACCTTGGAATCTATGAATCTCTAATGAACACAGGCCTATTTTTTCAGAAATGACTAATGATTTGTGGCTGCCCAACTTGAGACATCTTAAATGAGCCTGATTTTCAGAAAGTGCTGAGCTCTCATTTGTGAAAATTGGGCCCTGTTATGGTGTCTCAAATTGGGCACCCAAAAACTGAGGCACTAAACATCACTAATTACTTCTGAAACTGTAGGCTAGAGTTTATTTCATTGCTATAGCAATGCAAACAGTAGGAAGTGTATTGTCTTTCTCGTGTTGTTTTCTTCCTCACTGGAGATCTCTTTCTCCATAAAGGAGCTTTATATCACTGGACATTAATTGCTCTCTAGTGAGAACACTGAAGCTGGGCTCTATGGATGGATTTGTGACTGTGCTGATTGCTTCGGTGAGGTTTTTGTTTTATTCTCTAAATGGATGAGAGCAGGTCAGTGAACCGTGTCACAGTTCACATATACTTTTTTTCCTTTGCTGAAGATGGGGTGACCTCTTGTGACTCTGGGCCAAACACATTACTGGTCTAACTCCATTGCATTCAGTGGAGTTACACCAGGGATAAACTTGCCCTTCTGCCTCTTAGCAGGATGGCTGTGATAAGAGATGGAAAATAGATACAAAGAATGTATAGTTGTTATATTAATATATTATTTTTTGTATTCTAGTAGTTCTAAATGGATCCCAACTGAGATCAGGACGCTATTGTGCTAGGCACTGTACAACACAGTGAGAGACAGTCCCTGCTTCAAAGAGCCTGCAATCTAAATAGATAAAAAGTGAGAGGGGGAAAGAGAGGCGGCTAGCCCAGGCTCACACAGCTGGTCAGTGGCAGAGTTGGGAACAGAACTCAGATCTCCTCAGTTCCGGTACAGTCTTAACCACTAGTTGCGTCTGCCACTCTAAGTCATTTCCTTGGCATAGCTCTGAAATATCTTCACTTTAAAAAATAAAACACTACAGCGCTTTTAAAAACCTTGGGTTGGCTGTTTCACAGCCTGTCTGCCTATGTGCCAATCATCTAAGGTGCCTGTCACAGTGGTATCTGAGCTACTCATCCTTTTTAAAGAACAAATTGTCATCATAAATACATTTTAAGTCACAGACTCTCTCTTTTTATATTCCTCTCTCATTGGGCAGGTATTTACATGCATAACTTCTGCTAGCTCTGATGAGAGTTACAAGATGCACATACAGTCAATACCCATTTGTTCTGTTGGAAATACAGCGCCTCTCTTGAAAAGGAACTGGCCACGTGCTCAGGGATCAGAATAAGCTTTCTCACAGGGTCTCACACTACAATGAATGGGAGACGTGAACTCTTGCGTCTCCTGTTCCATGACATTTTGATGCTTTTTTCAGCCATTGGGTCACCCTGTTCTTCCAGTGGATGTAGACATAATGGGCTATATGCTCAGCTGGTGTAAGGCAACATCACTCCATTGAAGTCAATGGAACTACACAGATTGACACCAGCTGTGGATTTGTCCCAACATGGTTTGTAGCTAAAGTCTATCCTCTGTAGTCTGCTTGAGTTCAGTTACAGATACTCTGAGCTGTTCAACTGTAGCTAGAAAATTGTAAAAAGTGTTATGTAGCCATTTTGCATTGTGGTTGCATTGGGATTGTCCTGGTATCTTGGTTGCAGAGCAATGGTGTCACATACTTAACAGAATAAGAAACTACAGCCCACTGTAAAAATTCAGGGGACTTGCAGATTCAGTGTGGATTTCAGAAGGGTTCTTGATCATTTGGATTTGCAGACATAATGAGAAGCTCTAAGCTGGACTGTATGCACAGAGACACAAAGAGCTTTGAAGTATCAATGACACATTTTCTAGCAAACTTGCTAATAAAATGGAGAAACAAGAAAAAGGTTTGTGTGTGAATGAGTATGCCAGCTGATCATAGCTAAGGAGGGAGTGATTGGTTTGCTGAGTGTAGTCTGCACTGCAATAGAGATGATTTAAGTCTGGTCTTCTCCAGTGAGGCATTTTTGTCCATCCGTTCCCTTGTTTCATTCAGATGCAAATTGCCAGCGATATCTGAGCCTGGCCTTCCCCACCACACTATCCATTCTCTAACAAGGCTTCCTTGAGACAGTGATTAAGCTAAAAGATAGGTCCTCTGCGTTGACAGTCCTATGATTTTTGCATCCTTCCCCCCTTCCGTTTTGCCTGTCATCTCGCCCTTCTGCTCCCTCCTTTCTCAGCAGAAGCACAACTTTACCTTCCGCTTGAGCCTGTGCAGGCATACAGATTTAGGGTAGGCAGTGCCCTTCTTGTGTTGGCCACTCAGGGGCACCAGAGTGCAAGGCACATTGCCCTCTTTGTGTCCAGAAAAAGCCTGAAAACATGGGAGGTGCTAGATAAAATGGGGGAGAAATTATGTGACATTTTATTTAGTATCTTGGCTTATTCAGCTCACTGTGTTTCTGAGAACTTTCTGGGTGAACACCCTGACAAGTTGGTAGAGGCAATTTACAAAACAAAGTGGGCAAAATGTATCTCAAGAGCCATTCCAGTGAGATGAATTTAACCCATTGTCTTTTATCAGGATGGCTTTCCCCCAAAGTCTTTATTGTCTGGCTTGCAGCATTAACTTTCTTTGATAACAAGAAACAAAAGACCCTGCTTGGATTGCAGCCAAAACAGTCCCTTTTCCTTTTGATGTCACACTCTGCTTCAGAGGATTCTCCCCTGTCTGAGGCCCAGGCAGATATTTTGTCTAATTATCCCATCATTCTACAACTGCAGGGAGTTGGGATTTAACACTTTGCCTGCTGCTGCCTGCATAAGGCATTTGCACCCTGTCAGGAATCATTATTATTTGCTTGAAAAGTGTTCCTTTATGAAGAAGCTTCTTCCCTCAGAGCAAGTGAGGATCAGAGCTTGATTGTTACACTTAAAATTATGGGCCAAATCCTGAAAGGTGCTGAGCACCATCAACTGGAGTTCAGGGGGAACTGTGTGTGCTGAACTCACCAGAGGATCAAACTGGTATTTCTTGAGTAGTTTAGCATGTGTCATGTGTCAAGCCAGTCCTGGATTCCAATATGCAGATGAACCAGGGAGGGGCAGCTTGGCTCAATGGATAAGGCACAGAGGCCTGGCAGTCAGGATGCCTGCATTCTATTCTGGGCTCTGCCTCAGAGTCACTTCCCCATCCCTCGCACCCTTTGTCTTGTCTACTTAGATTGTAGGTTCATAGTACCTATTTTTAAAAAGGGGAACAAAGAGGACTCAGAGAACTATAGACCAGCCAGCCTAATGTCCATCAAGATACTGGAACAAATTATTAAGCAATCAGTTTGTAAGCACCTACAGGATAATAGGGTTATAAGGAATAACCAACATTGATTTGTCAAGAGCAAATGCCAGACCAACCTAATTTCCTTCTTTGACGGGGTTATTGGCTTAGTGGCTGGGGGGAAGCTGTAGACATGATGTATCTTGATTTTAGTAAGGCTTTTGACACAGTCCCATGTGACATTCTCATAAGAAAACTAGGGAAATGTGATCTAGATTAAATTACTATATGGTGGGTTCAAAACTGGTTGAAAGACTCAGAGTAATTATCAAACTGGGGGTCATATCTCGTGGGGTCCTGCAGAGGTCTGTCCTGGGTCTGATCCTATTCAATATTTTCATTAATGACTTGGATAATGGAGTGGAGAGTATGCTTATAAAATGTGTAGCTGACACCAAGTTGCGAGGGGTTGCTAGCACATTGGAGGACAGGATTAGAGTTCAAAACAACCTTGCTGGGGGGAGGGATAGCTCAGTGGTTTGAGCATTGGCCTGTTAAACCCAGGGTTGTAAATTCAATCCTTGAGGGGGCCACTTAGGGATCTGGGGCAAAATCAGTACTTGGTCCTGCTAGTGAAGGCAGGGGGTTGGACTTGATGACCTTTCAGGGTCCCTTCCAGTTCTATGAGATAGGTATCTCTCCATATATTATTATAAATTGGTCTGAAATCAACAAGATGAAATTCAATAAAGACAANATGACCTTTCAGGGTCCCTTCCAGTTCTATGAGATAGGTATATCTCCATGTATTATTATAAATTGGTCTGAAATCAACAAGATGAAATTCAATAAAGACAAATACAAAGTACTACACTTACAAAGGGAAAATCAAATGCACAGCAATAGGGAATAACTGGCTAGGTGGTAGTACTGCAGAAAAGGATCGGGGGCTCTAGTGGATCACAACTGAATGTGAGTTGACAATGTGATGCAGGACAAGACAAGAAGTAATCGGCTTAGGTTTCGGTTAGATATTAAGAAAAACTTTCTAACTCTAAGCTCAGGAATAGGCTTCCCAGGGAAGTTGTAGAATCCCCATAATGGGAGATTTTTAAGAACAGGTTAGACAAACACCTATCTGGGGTGATCTAGGTATACTTGTCCTCTCCTCAGCAGGGGAGGCTGGACTAGATGACCTCTTGAAGTCCCTTCCAACCCTGATTCTATGAATTTATGTGTATGTACAGTGCCTAGCATAATGGGGCCCTCTTCTTGGTTGGGGCCACTAGGCGCTGCCGGAATACAAATAATAATAATAATAATAATAATAATGATGATAAATAAATAAATAAATAACCAGGTGGAACATTCCAAATGTAAAAGATATGGTTACTTCTAAACCTCCACTATAACAGCACCATCACTTACAGACATAACCCTGCCTCCACCACCGCTCCTTAGCACTGGCAGCTGTCACTTTATAACCGCCTCTTCTGCGCTAATAAGGCTTTGGAAGGCAGGTTCGTTAACACACTGACTGCCAGGGTGTGCTTTAATGAGCCTTTCTCAGCACTTCCTATCTTATCTGGAGCACGATAAGCACAAAACGTCCCCACAAAGTTGTTATAAATCATATTTTATTGATGCACCTTTTCATTTAAAACGGCTGCCTGCACTGCAATATGGTTGCCTTGGTTTGCTCTGGAGGAGGTGACATTGTATAATGAGCATGCTGCAAGGTTATTTTGCACCCTCTTAGGTGATATGGGATTTGGTGATTCTTTAGGGATAGATTGTCCTCTTGAGGAAAGTGGCTTTAGCATTGGTTGGAACTGCCTGGTGATAACTTCACCAGCTCGTTGGTCCTGCCCCAAAGGGCATTTATTTCCATTTGTTGCAAATTTTAACGGATAACAGGAAGCAGGGTTTGGGAGGTTTGTGTTTTGGGGATTAAAGCTGACAATGTTAAAAGAAAGGTTTACTGTTTACATAACTGGTTCCCACAATGAACATTTGTATGCCTCTTTGTGTGGGTGGATGTGTGACAGAGAGAGATTGTGTTTTATTTTTTGTTATGAATGCTAAGAGGAAACTCAAAGGCAATGACATCTAATGCAATTCTAGGATGCATCAGGCAAGGTATTTCCAGTAGAGATAGGGAAGTGTTATCATCATTATACAAGGCACTGGTGAGACCTCTTCTGGAATACTGTGTGCAATTCTGTTCTCCCATGTTTAAGAAAGATTAATTCAAACTGGAACAGGTACAGAGAAAGGCTGCTAGGATGATCAGAGGAGAACCTATCTTATGACAGGAGACTTAAGGAGTTTGGCTTGTTTAGCCTAACAAAACGAAGGCTGAGGGGAGATATGATTGCTCTCCATAAATATATCAGAGGGGATAATCCCCAGGGAGGGAGATTAGTTATTTAAGTTAAGGGCCAGTTTGGCACAAGAATAAGTGGATATAAACTGGCCATTAATAAGTTTAGGCTTGAAATTAGACAAAGGTTTCTAACCATCAGAGGAGTGAAGTTCTGGAACCGTCTTCCAAGGGGAGTCAGGCGGGGGAAAAAAACCCTAACATGGTTTAAGTCTGAGCTTGATAAGTTTATGGAAGTGGTAGTATGATGAGATTGCCTACAAGAGCATGTGGCCCATTCATGACTGGAGATAAGATACTAGAAGGGGAGAGCTCTGAGTTACTAGAGAGAATTCTTTCCCAGGTGTCTGACTGGTGGGTATGACTCATATTCTCATGGTCTAACTGATCTCCATATTTGCAGTCGGGAAGGAATTTCCCCCCAGGTCAGATTGGCAGAGACCCTGGCGGGTTTTCACCTTCCTCAGCAGCATAGGGCATGGGTCATTTGCTGGTTTGAACTAGAATAAATGGTGGATTCTTTGTAACTTGAAGTCTTTAAATTAAGATTTGAGGACTTCAGTAACTCAGGCAGCAGTTATGGGCCTTCTACAGGAATGGATGGGTGAGGTTTAGGGTTGCCAACCCTCCAGGATTGTCTTGGAGTCTCCAGGAATTTTGCCACGTAATGAAACCTCCAGGAATACATTCAACCAAAATTCGCAATCCTAGTGAGGTTCTGTGGCCTGCAATGTGCAGGAGGGCAGACCAGATGATCATGAAGGTTCCTTCTGGCCTTAAAGTTTTTGAGTACAGAGTTCTATGTATATAGAGATCAAGTTATGATGGTTCCATTAGTCCTATATTTGTGAGATTTTGTAAAAATGGCAAATTCTTGTATTCTCCTGTTTTATTTTGTAAACCCCTGCATCTTGATCAAATCTTGTTCTCCTGCGTACCTTAAACATTATAAGGAAAATGTTATGTGTAGCTGTCACTGATGACATTTTCCAGGTGTCAGTATGGGCCTGTTTCTGACCTCCTTTAAGATGTGATCCAAAGCTCTTTGAAGACAATGGGAATCTTTCCATTGGCTTCAGTGGTGTTTGGATTATGCCCTCACATGCAATTTACACTGATTGATTTCACTGGAGTTACTCCTGTTATACACTAGTGTCACTGAGATCAGAATCCAGCCCCATGTGTTTTATTGCCATTGCAAGAGCTATATGTTTTAATATGTTTGTCATGATATATAACAAATTCAATATCCATCCATTCCTACCAGCATGCAACACGTACAGCCATATTTTTGGCACCAGCCACCATTTTTGCCATCCTGCTTTTTGGCATGCAACTGATGGTGCCCACAAAAAATCTGTTCCCATTTTACATGCAAAAATACCTATTTGCATATGTAAAATGGATGTGTGCCTAATTTTTCAGGTGCGGTTATCTGTGTGCACAAATGTGGGTATGTAGAATTGGAGTTAAGTTTGGGCCTAAATTAATGGACAGGATCTCTTTAAGTTGGTCTGTTTCTCTTCTCATGCAGTATATCTGGCTACCTGATTCCCAGTTCACACATATACAAACTCATGAGGGAAGGCAGGTGCACCTCGTGTTTCATCCTACTAGACTGTGCATGTTGTATGGTCTTTGCACAAAGCCAGAGGGATTTTTGTTCGATTTCTTTCTGACAAACCCAAAGGCCTAATTAAATTGACTTTACTGGTCTAGCATTATGTGATCATCATGAAGAGAGTAATTTTAAATGGATATTTTAATGGGGCTTTAATTGTAATTGTTGAGCACCTGCAGAGTACTAGCCCTAGAGCTTTCAGTGTGGAAAAAGCCAGGTGATAACTTGAATTTAAATAACAATGGAACATACACTAACAACAACATAATGCATTATGAAAAGTCCAAGATTTTGCAATCAGGCCCTGTTGGCATTTTTACTGTGTCAGGTTTGTGGGGAGTGTGTATGTGTGTGTGTGTGCCTGTGCACATGCATTACAGGGTAGGGGTTAGTTTTTGAATCAGGTTTTGTTTTCAAAATAAGCTTAAATTAGCAAAAGGAATCATAAAAGTTATTTAGAGGCAAAGAAGTGTGGTGATGATTAAATAAGAAATTTAGAAATATATGAATGAAATATTCTTTTGTTCTTTTGATGCAGACATTAGATTGTGTCTCATTCATCGTCATAATAGGGAATTGATTGCTGTGTTGGAAAAGTGTAATTGAGAAGCAGCATGGGATAGGGAAATGAGCATGGGACTGGGAGTCAGGAGATCTGGGTTTTAGTTGATGCTCTCCCATTGGCTTGCTGAGTGACCTAAAGAAACAATCACCTAACCTCTGTATCTCAGTATTCCTAGCTGTAAACCAGGATAATCTGATTTATGTACCTTACCAGAGGAAGATTTTTCAAGGCACAAACATTGACTTTCAGTGGGAATTGGGTACTTAGCTGTTTTTTGTGCCTCTGAAAATCTACTTTATAAATGCTTTTGTTTGTATAGTTAATGTTTGTAAATGTACTTGGAAGATTAAATGTGCTATATACAGTAAGGACTTATTATTGCAATAATTTTACTATATTATTATTTATTTAGAGAGGCAGCATTGTCCAGTGGCTAGGACATTGGACTAGGATTTAGGGACCTGGTTTCTACATCAGGCTTTGCCGCTGACCTGATATGTAACCTTGGGCAAGTCACTTCACCTCTCTGTAACTTTTATTCTCCTCCCACACTTTGTATATTGTGACCTCCTTAGGGCAGGGACTGTCTCTTACTAGGTGTTTGTACAGCACCTAGCATAGAGGGGCCCAGATCTCAGTACAAATAATAATAAACAAGTTAATTGTAAGTGCTAAGTGTTATTATCTTTTATAAATTCTAAGTGGGTAATTTATTAGCAACAAATCAGTGAAACCAATAACACTGAATGATGACTGAGAATTCCCACAATAATTTATATTTCTTGAAAAGCTAAAATCTTTTATGTTATGTTTTTTCTATTTATTGTCCCTGCAAAGTAATCCTTACTAGCTACTAGCTATTTATTTCTGGGGGTTGTCAGGGAGGTGGGGAGTGATACATTTCCCCCTTTATTTTAGGAGTCCTCTTTGTGTGAAGCATCTAACTGAACGGACAATACGTGCAAGACCCTGTTTTTCCTCCCAGAGCTGAAGTTAAAAATTATTCAATGTAAAATTCCTGGCCTGTGAAACAGAGGCTCCGTACTGTACCAGGCAAAGATTTTCACCAGCATTCTCTTGCTTAGCCAAGGCTGAGATAACAGACACTGTAAAGCACTTGCTGGAATAAATCTACTCTTCTGAGATTCCATCGGGGTGTTCATCTTCCACCTTGTTTTTCCTTTGCTTAATAAGGTATTGCCTGAACTTACGGTTGATATTTGAATCGACTTTTTTATTAATATGATCAAGACTAAGTGAAACTCAATCTTATTTTTGTTTGCTTGCATTTAAATGTCAAGAAAGACTGCAAAGAACAAGTAAGTGGTAGATTGGTTTTTTTTTTTTAAAGCAAGGTTGCCTTTCAAGTCAAAGAGTAATTGTACTTTGCAGTGTATAGTGGGAGTTTTGAAAAATGTTTAGGGGCCAAAAGTATGAAATGACTGCACTTTATGTATGACTCTCAGGAACAGTGAAATAAGGCTGAATTCTAAGGAAGTCTTTGTGATCCAAGACAATTTGCTTGATGCGGTGATTAGTGGTGTAGCAGTTCTGATCACTGGCCTTTGTGTATAAAAACCCAGCCAGAAGTTCCTTCCTGGGTTTCTGATCAGTTCTAGAAGGGGTCAGGGACTGTGACACTTTTCAGAAACAGCCGAGGAGTCACCAACGTAGGAAACAGAAGGAAAGGAGTGGAGTGGTTTTTACAACAAAATGTTTAAACTAGAATTGATCTGTAACAGGTATTGATTACAATCAAACCTTTGCTATTTACTTTGAAGTGACATGAACCTCCAGCATCGGGTTATTACCATAGTAATCAGTCACCCTGTGAAATCATCTCCTGTTCAGTGTGATCCTACATTTCTGGTATGAAAGTATTAGCCGAGAACCCTTGAGCTTTCTATTGCTGCACATATTTTTGGATGGGGATATGCAGCGCATCCTATAACAGAAGCTAATTTAGCATCCACATTCTGTTCTCTTCATCCGAAAGGTAATAAAACAAGAAACATAGTCGGATGGAGGGGTTTGGTACATTTCTAAGACAGGTGAGCAATAAAAATTTTGGAGCATCTAATCCTTATAGATGTTTCCAAGTTTCCATCTGGAAACCAAGCACTGTTACTGATTTACCAAACATTTCTCTTCTTTCTGGGACATTTTCATTTGGCTAGTCCAGTTATCATGGTGAGGTGAGGCCGACAAAGAGAAACATAAAAAACTAACAAATCCAAATAATTTTCTAGCTGGGCAAAACCCAGATAAAAATTATAACTTGATGGAAGAGATGTTAAAAATGTTTCCTAAAATTCTTGTGCTCTTGGTACTTTCAGTAGCATTTCTAGACAGGCTGTGTCACAACCTAGCATAGTGCTACGTGACCTACCTTCCAGCATGCCATGTGCATGTTAATAGTGATTATCATGAGTAAAACAGGGACAGTAGCACCTAGGGTAGCACATCAGAGGTTTCATCTTCTTTGTTTCCACCAGGACCTTCTTAAGTTTGTTACAATAGGCCAGTTTCAGTGCTGGTGTATGTGATCAAAGCTTTATTAAAGCCAAAGGAGTTGCACCTGTTCAGACCAAGACTGAATTTGACCTAGTAAGTTTGTTATCAACTCTTTTTATTAAACACCTCCTAGTGTTCAGGACTCCTTATAATCATGTTAACATTTCAGCTAGGGCCTGCTCCAAAGCCCATTGAAGTCAATGGAAAGATCCCACCAACTTCCATGGGCTTTGGATCAGGATTTAGCTGACTATCTGCAGCCTTTTCTTTTTCTTTTTCCAAAAAATGTGAGATATTTTGTTCCCTGCCTCCAGTGGGAAAGATATTTATAACAGTCATCTTATCCAGCGGTGACAGCTGAAATGAGCAAACATTTCATGAAAGGATTTTGCCCTTTCAGAAAAATGTTCTCAAATCACATATTGCAGCACTGCAACCTTGCTGTGCACTTGTTCTTGCTGTGAAAAGGAAATATACTCCTGTCAGATGTCTTTGTTGGACTGGTATGTGCACATACATACTCTTAACATAGTAACTATACTGTCATTAGTTATAGATTCCTTTCTTGATGATGGGATGTTGATTATATGTCCTATAAATTTATGAGACAACCTGTCCCTCCCTCTCCCTCTCATTCTCGGTCTCTTCTTAATCCATCATTGATGGTAGAATTTGGATGGTTTTCCAAACTCGAGGATTTGTACTGTTGCTAGATTTTTCTCATATATACCCTGAAAGTTTAATTAGTTCTAGCCCAGAGTGATTGCCATCAGTTAAATTTTGTGCATGAGTGTGTGTGTGTTAATCTCTAACACCATATATGCAACTATGACCCCATATGTGCAATTCTGCCCCCCTATTGCCATATGTACATCTCTCTCTCTCTTTCTCTTTGTCCTCAAAGAGGTACTCTTTCTTCTTGATCCTCAGTGCTGGACATCTCGCCACCTAACTCCAAAGGCCAAGGAAAGTTGGATCTTTTCAAAGCTCATCCGTGCTGAGAGCTTCTTTGATTTCTTTGGCTTTCTGAGATGTAGCTCAAGGCATGACTCCTCTAGGGTATTAATATGCTGCCTTCATAGAGTCCCCTGGGCATCAACAGTTACATGTTATGAACATTTGATTTGGGGCTGTTGCTCAAATTAATACATTTCAAGCAGAGTATCAGCAGTGGAAGCAGAGACAGTGAATTTTTCTTCCTATAAACCTAGTTTTAGTAGCAGTTGGTATAGAAATATAGGAAATATTGTCAAGTTCTTAGCGCATACAACTGTAAAACAAGTGTTCTGGATTCAATTCCTGGATCCGTAGCTGACTTGGAGTATGAGTATGTGCATGCAGTATGAGGAAATTTTCTAAGACTCAGTTTCCCCATCCATAAATTGGTCATAATACTCACTATACAAGGCTGTCAGGAGGCTTATTTACAGTGTGCAAAATGCTTCGAGAAACCTGGATGGAAAGCTCAGTATAACTTCAACGTACTATTTTTAATACTAGATTATGATTTTATTATACTATACAAGCACAGGATTAGAAAAAGTGCTGCCATTCAGTGAACACAATGTGTTAGATTCTGATCTCAGCTACACTGGTGTAATTTAGGAATAACTCCATCACATTCCTTGGAATTACCCCTGGGTTGAATTTAGCCCAATGTCACAATCTGAAGCACTGAAGGACCTGATCCTGAATTCAATGGGAGTCTTTCTGTTGACTTCAGTGGGCTTTGGATCAGGCCCTAAATGAAGATTTTAAAAACTAGGATTTCTACGGTTAGGAAATCCACAGTTTGAGCCTTTGAGATGTTATTTGTGTGGGCCGAAAGGGAATGAAAGTTTTCCTGGGGATACGAGACATCTTGTTGTTAGCTTTTATCATGACCTTTGAATTTTCTTGGGGAAGCAGAAAGGGGTTGGTTATTAGAAGCAAATTTTGATGTTTGCTCCCAACAAAATCAGCCTGATTACACTTTAACTGACCAGGGTTTGCACTCAAAGCCAGAGAGACAATCTCTCATGATAACATCTGACACCCTGTCACTTAGGGTAGCTCAAATATGCACCATTAGGTGTTTGTATGTTTGTTTTGACAAGCAGCTGTTAAAGGTAGAGTGCCCTTGTTCGCTTGAGACAAGAATTGCTGCTTGTTATCCTAGATGCAGAGGATAGGAGTTTTTGATTCCATAATCATGAACAATTCATTAAATCTATGGGCATTGGGTGCCTAATTCCCTTAGGCCCCTTTGACTATCCCAGCCTATTTTGCTCAGTCCTGCATAGTAACTGAGGCAGATCATTTTACTCTATAATCTTGAGCTGTATCTATGCGTGAGAAGATAGCAGTGACTTCATTTACTCTTTTTGGGAGTGCATAGTAGAGTGTATGTGTGTATGCACATTACAACCAGACTAACAGTTAGTCAAGCCCCAAACAAGAGAAGGGATCCAATCCCCCAGAGGTGGGGGAATAGCACAGGATTTGATCCCCACTGCAGTCGCATTGCCAGAGTGTAATAAGGGGGTTGGCAATGAGTTGTTTTCCCATGCCCTGAACCCACTGTTGGGAAGGCAGGTAGAGCCAGACCATGTTTTGCAGAGCTTGCATGGCATGTGTGGCCCCCAGAAGAGCAAGGCTGGAGAAGTTACTTGCTTTGCTTGTGCTTAAAGCAGCCCTCTGTGTGTGTGGGTGGGTGGGTGTGTGCGCACAAATATGGCACTTAACCTTTCCAGGTTCACCACTGGCTCTTGTGCCAGCAGGTGTCTTAGGGATTTCTGTCTGGTGGAATCAGGGATATATCTGGGAGGAGGAAGACATCACCCTCCAGAAACTGGGTGGGGATGTAGTGCACATCTGATGGGAAGAAAAAGGATTGGCTGTGGCAACTGGTACACAAAGCCGTAGAAACATTTGTATGCAGGGAGGGATGTGAGGTGAATGGCAGCCGGGATGCAAGTCACATGGAGGCAGCTCTCTGAGGGATACAGAGAGTTGGAAGGCAGAGGAGGCTGGATGTCTGGTGGTTGGACAGACACAAAGTGCCAGCAACTGAGCCAAGGCTCTTGACCACAGAGCAACTGAATCAGCTCCCATCAGAAGGGTGTGACTGGATGCTAGAGAAGAGTGGAAGAGCTCTCTGTCAGCTGCATCTCAACTGCACTACACATGTGGTACATCAGTCTGAAGCAGTTAAAGGCTGTGGTGGTCCCCTTTCTAGCTGTCTGTAGAGAAAGTGGAGAGATCAGAAAAGACAGTGATCTGAAATGCCCCCCCCCCTTTATTCTTGAGCATTGTTGGGAAACCAAGCCCACTTATACTATAGTGTCAAAATATGGGAGCACATTTCTGCTGCTTGCCCTTTAGGGGTTAATGAAATTACATTAGGAAACTCTGCCTTAAACCTAGTCTGCTCTCTGCCAGACATTCCTCCACCCCCTTGATAACTCACTGGCATGGCTTGCGTTTCCCAGCTGACCAGCCAATAGGAGCAGAGTACGTGTTAGCTCTGAGTCAGCAAATATGTCGGTTTGAAACCTGATACCAGGTGTGCTGCAAGTAGCAACGGTTTTTGCTCTTTTAAGATTTATTTTCCCCCGATGAAAGAAACTCCATGTTTCCTCTTTGACTCATTTGTGACAAAGTTTTGCTTTTTAATAGTCAGTCCATTAGTACGCAGAGGCGCAAGAATTCAGCCTTGCAGTATTGGTTTAATTGGGGGGGTTGGGGGCATCTACCTGCAAAACTGACTTGCTTCCTGCCACTTAATGCAGGTGAGCAAAGTATTTAGCCCAGATCTTCAGCTGGTGCAAATCCGTATAGCTCTGTTAAAGTCAATGGAGCTATGCTGATTTACACCAGCTGAGGATCTGGCCCATTATATTTATAGCACAAGTATGGCTCAGGAACTCCAGGCCCATCTCCTCTTCGTGCACAAATGACATGTTTGGTTCTTACCCTGATTTCAGTCCTCCGTGTCCACTTTCCTTTGTTAATTCAAAGGGGTATGAAAGGACTTCTGTCTGTCATTGCCCATAACAATCTTCACCAAGAGCTTATGTGCTCCCAAGTGAAAGGGTTGCCCACATGGTCTGTACTCATGCATCAGATTATACCAGTTTTTTTCCCTTGGGAACTGCCTTGCAGCAGGAGGCCACAAGGCTTCAGAACAAGCCCCAGAAAGAGAGACAATTTGAAAAGAGCATTTATAGTGCCTGAACCTATGCTGGTCCTTTCAGTATAATCCAGTCAGTGCCAGATCCTTGGCCGGTAAAAAATAGCGTCAATGGAGCTACACCAATTTACAGCAACTAAGTGTATGGCCCTCATTTTCCTTTGGATTGTGTATGCATTTTTGAAGCATTCAAATGTGGTTGTATAAAAATGGTTACAAATCCCATGCCTTGCAGAGATGTCTTTGTATTGATATGCAGAACTGCAATTGATCTTCTCAGGAATCAACCACTTCAAATTTACCATATCAACCTATTGCAACAAGAAGGTCTTGCAAGGAAGCTGGGTCATTCCTCAGAGTCCTGCTGCAAGTTGCCACAAAACAGGGCTGTTACTGGGCAACTGGGCAACATAAAACTTTCCTAGCAACCTTTACTCTCCCTTCATGGGTCTAAAGGAGTACATTGACATACATACTTTAATTCATAGGGGGTTATGTTTCCCAAAGAGGTAAAATGACCCAACTTTGTCCAGATAATCACTTAAATTATGACGTGCAAATTAAAATAAACATATTTTGAAGCACAGCACTCTATGCAGCTCATCTGTAAATCATGAGACTAATCTAGCTGCAGATCAAAATAACCCATAACAAAATAGCCTTTTTGGCTTAATGTGCTGAATATAATGAGGAATAAAGATCTGATGGACTTTTGGTTTTCAAGCTTGGGGTTATATATTGTGGGAGGTATTGGTGTTATTTTTAAAAGCAATATCTGCTTGTTATATCTACATTACTAGCTCTTTAAAACCTCTCCTGTGCTCCAGGGAATTTCCAGGCCTGAAAGATAAATTCCAATGAATAACATTGAGTTCCTGTAAGAAAAAGACATTCCCTTTGTGTAGGACAGGAGGCATTGCAAAGGATCAAGACAGGCACAAACTATATCAGAGAGCTGACTTGGAGTTCACCTATGTGGTTCCTACTTCTGGATAGATTTGAAAGATGGGGAAATCTAAATATAGTGTGATGCTATTGCACGCCTTGCTGTAGTAGCCACAGATTGAGGTGTCCGAGACGAAACACATTCATAGAGCCCAACTGGCCTCTTACATCAGTGCAACTCATTCTGACAAATCCAGCCTTTTGAGATGTCAGAAGCCAATAGGGTGTGCTGGTAACATCAATGGACTCGTATTTTAAACTTATTAGCTGGGCTCACAACAACCAGCCAGTCATAAAGGAATGTTTATTTTTAGTGGTAGCAATGGAACAGTATGGAAAATCCACCTCTAGCTTCAAAGCTTTCAGAATCAGGGCCTGCAGCCAAGCCTGGGACTAGCTAGTTGAGTTGACCTACAGCTGAACACCCTGATTGACCAGACCCTGGTTGGTTGAGAGGTGTCACTAGGCTTGGTCTTAAACCCAGCAGCAGCACCAGGCCAGTGGCTGCTTAGTGCTTATGCCTGCAGCTGCAATTGCCCCTGTGACAACCTTGCTTGGTTCCTGACTCCAGCTCTGAACATTGGTGCTGTTCTTTGCCTCTGACTCTGAGCACTAGGCCTGACCACCACTGCCCTGGTCTGTGACAAAAATCTATCACTAGGAACAAGGGACACCCCATCTGAGTAACATTCTTTCTGTTATATTGTAAATCTGGGTCCATCGTGGGAAAATCAGGATAAGTAGCTAAGGTAGCTACCAAATTCATTCTCTGGTGATCCAAACCAGGCTTATAAAATCCCCAACTCCCACCTTTTCATGTTCTCTGTATGTGTATATATATCTCCTCACTATATGTTCCATTCTATGCAGCCAATGAAGTGGGCTGTAGCCCACGAAAGCTTATGCTCAGATAAATGTGTTAGTCTCTAGGTGCCACAAGTACTCCTGTTCTTTTTGCGGATACAGACTAACACGGCTGCTACTCTGAAATTTATAAAATCCAGAGATTAGTGCATTTTCCCACTTGGCTTCCTCTTTCCTCCTATTTACAAATGCACCATCATTCTGGGAGTAGGTTTGATACATTTAAAATGACTCCCACCCCACCCTGCTAGGACTCGCCTTATCTGGCAAATTGCAGGTGACTCAGACTAACTCTGTGTTGTTTGTTGTAGGCAACTTTGTTTTAAAATACTTTTATTTGCCATCTCTTTACAAACCCATCCCTCTCCCCAGATTCGGCCATGGTAATCTGACTACAAGTTAGGTAAGCACTGAGTCATATAGTTAATCCTTTCCCGCCTTTCACCTTTTGGGACTTCTTTGATTGTTGCCTTAGCTAAAGGGACTGAAACCTTGTTAACAAAAAGGCACCCTAGGTTTATCACAGAGTCTGATTTTATGTGAAGCAGCCCCAAAATACTTGCTCTGTCTCCTGACAAGTATCTTTGAACCAGCTACACTAGTTCTGCATGGTAGTAAGGGACTTATTCTTAATCATAAGAACAAGACAGTGCAAGCATTTTATTGACTCCCTGCAGGCCACTGTAGACTTGGTATGTTCTCTGAATTGCCCTTTCTCATCAGCATACAAGGAAATCTGGCTTGGTTAATGCCTCTGGGCAAGGCCTGTTAATCCTTATTTTAGAGCCAAAACTGAAGAACTCCCCCCGCCCCCCCCCATTCTTCTTGTATCCAGTGATCTTGTCTAATAGAGACAGAACCTGCAAATCCTTGGATTAGAATTGTACAGAGAAGTCTAGGTTCTCTGTTATCTCCAGCTTCTGCTGAGTGCAGCAGAGATGGTAGGGGCAATCAGAGAATTGGGTATGGCTCCAAAATTCTCTACCCAGCCCTGTCCACAGGCAGCATAGGTTAGAAAAGTCTGGGACTGCTCTAACCTGTACTGGCTTGGCTAGGTTCCCCAAGGGGCATCCTCCAGCTGGGGACTGCCAGGACACATCATGCTCTTGCACTTCTAATAAAACCAATAATCAGGATGATATATTGGGATTATATTTCCCAGAAAGTGGGACTATCCATTGAATAACTAATAGAGGCAGTATTTCCAACTCCAAATGTTCAAAAATCATGGTAGGTTCCTAAACATCATGGGATTTACCTTAAAAATAATCAAATCCTCTTAAAAAAATATAATAAATTTGGGATTCTTGTTACGTTCTTTTTTTCTGGGGGAGCCTTTAAGATACACTTAGGCCATGTTTCAAGCTTTCTGTGTGACCATGAGGGCTAGGAACTGCTTTTTAAAAATGAAATCTGAAATTTTCATGCATTCACATGTTTCCATGAACTTTAAGAAAAACACTACATAGCATAAGAGTTGGCAACCATGTCCTGGCGTTACCAGTTTGCAGGATTAAGGGCTCTATGATATATTTGTTAAAGACCGTTTGGGACCTTTCAGCTTTCTCTGCAATATATATTTGCTCACTGCTTTGTGCTCTTTCCCTTTGACCTTTCAACAGTTTATAATACCAGGCATTAGCTGCAATCATTCAACAGATTTTGTCTGTTGAGAAAGTGGCCATGTCTCAGGCCTTGTAAACTTCTTATAGTTGCTGCTGTGCTCATATCACACAAGGAAAAAATATTGCATCCAGTGCTCCTCCTGGGGAGGAGACGAGGGGAGCAAAACTCATCGAGGCAGAATTCTCATCAGATTGTTCCATGGGGGAGAGGCAGAGCAGGATTTCCTGTCTCTCCCCACTGTAGAACTGGTGGAGCTGTGCTGACAGGGCTTCCCCTGAGGCTCCTTTAGTCTCCACAGCAGGAAGGATTAAAGCACTTCTCTAAACTGTGTTAATTTCTGAGTGGGTTCCTCCTGAGCATAGTGGGGAGATGATATACCACCCCAGGCCATGCTCACAGTCCACCCCTTCTCTTTGTCCTTCCCATGCGTATGCTGGATTCTGTGGAGAGCTCTCTTATGAGACCCTCAGAAAACCAGGGAAAGGAAAGTGTTAAAATGGAAGAAGGCACACACAAAGTTCGCTCACTATATAGATCCCCGTGGGGACATCTGGTCCATAGTGATTAAATCTCAAAGGGATTGGAATGTAACTGATATGTAGTAAAATAATCATCCTGTTAAATGTCAGTTCAATGGGCTGGACAAACGCACAACCCCGCATGGGGAACACCTTTATGGAATTCATGCTTGTTCTTTCACTCCAGCGCCGGGCATACAGAAGTAATGCACTCAGTCCTGGAGAGGAGCGATTCACCTCACACCACATGGCTGATCTCGCTAGTTGCCTCAGAAGCATCAAAAAAACTCCTGGAGGAGTTGCATCCTACCCTGCTTAGCTGGGAAAACAGTTGACCAAAGCTGGTTTGAACATGGGTGGAGGTGGTTGGGGCATTACAAGGGGCTTGAGGAAAAAAACTTCTTACTTCTCCCAACCTCTACCACCCAGGAAAAATCTGAACCCTTTGCCTATTCGGGAAGCCTATGAATTACCTGAAATTCCAAAAGAATTAGATATTAAGATACTGAATGAATCCGTCATATTTAAACTTCTTGCCCTTATTACTAAGAATCACTAATTAAAACTAATTTTCTGCTTAATGTAAAGAGCTGTTGAATGTTCAAAGGAGCAACTTGTATATAGTACAGAAATTATGATAAAGTATTTCAGATGGAAATTTTGATTTCTTGATAATTATTCCTTCTATTTCTTTTTAATATTGTAGTCTACTATGCATATATTTGCTTTTCGGGTTAATTGCTCTGTTTTGAATATGCCTGTTAATAATCTCACTTTCTGCGTTATGCTTTCATCATGCGTTAATCATTTTCAGGATTATACACTCATTGGGCAATAAACTGCAGCTTTTTTAGCATCATTCGTACAAAAAATCCTAAAATACATTACAGTGAACTTAGAGTTTTGTGTTTGGATCATTTTGGCAAGAGTTGTGTACACTGTACAGGAGCAAGTACTGTAAGAAAGGATGATGTTTGTATCTGTAATCTTGGAGGCATACATGTTGGAAATGGGGAACTAGTGCTTTAAAACAGAGGCATGTTATAAAAGGAGGGCTAAATTTTGAAATTGAACAATTGTGAACTTATATTTGCATGTGCCATAACCACGTCTGTTTGTGCAGATCAGATATTTGTGTCTGTGTAAACAGTTTATTAGAGCTCAAATGGCTATTTGCAAGCTCAAATATCTGATTTGCGTGCACTATCATGGTAATTGTGCTCACAAATAATGTGTGTGCAATTATGAGCACACTTTGCATATGAACCTCTAGCCTCCCTTTCTAAAATGTTGAGAAATGCAAAAAATACATTTTCAAATAATGACACTTGAGACTTCAAGGAGTCTACTCCTCTTTTGATGAACACACAGCTTCTAGCATACCCTTAAAGTTATTGAGCATGGAATTGATCCCTGCATGAGTACAAATTTGTTTTCTTATTCATTGCAATAGGAATGATCATTGTAACCCTCAGCTGATACTTAGGTGGGGGTCATTGGTGCTTCCTTGGTTGTCTCTGTTTGTAAAAATTGGGATGATATTTTGATCATGAACGTGAATCATGGACTAATATAGTACTGGCTAGAACCAGATATAGATGAGGCAAGCACTGTGTTTGCTTCAGCTCACAGCTCTGCCAAATTCATTACAGTCCTAGTCTATAACGCTTTTGGCTTTTCTATTCTTTGTCCCTGCCCCCATCCCCACAGCTCTGTCTGTATACCTCTATCCTACTCTGCCACACCCTTACTATTCCAGTCCTGGTCCCTATACATTGCTCTACCAATGTACTTCAGTTCTGCCTACAACATACCTGCTATGTCTTTCCTGGCTCTTAACACAGCTCTGCCTATAAACCTCATTCTTGGTCTGCAAAACTCCTGTTATCCTATTCCTAAAGCCCCAGCACAGCTCTACCAATGCACCATATTCCTGGCCTCCAACACCTTGGTATTCCAGTCCAAGGCCTTTCCTTGACAAACATGCCAATCCTGTCCAAATGTGTGCTACTTTCATGATGTGAGCATAGATTAAAAGAAAAAGGAGAACAAAAGAAGCATACAAAACAAAGGAGTGTCTGTAAAGGGTTAAATCCCCAAGTCCATAGTATTTTTTCAGGGCAAACATCCATTGAAGTCATTGGGAGAGTTGGCTGAGTAAGGACTTCCAGACGTGGCCCAAATGAAATAATAATAAATTAACAAAATAATGACAGGGAATAAAGAAAATAGATTATAAGACCAATGACAAACCTGAAACAACTGTCTTATACCCCATTCTTCTTGCTAAAGAATTAGCTTTCGCAACTATTCAAAGTCAGGTCACAAATGAAAATGAGTTTAGTTTGTGACATTTTAGTGGACTTTTGATCTTTGTACGTAACTTCTCAACCTAATTGACTAACTGAGACAGCAAAATCAACGTTTCTGACCTCCTCATATTTGCTAGGTACTTTAGCTGTCTTTTAAGACAAATACGTCTTTTAAGCTATGGGCTTCTTATTCTGGAAAGGCATGTGAATGTCTTTTTACAATAAATTAATTGTTGATTGATTGATTAGGGATTAAGGATCTCATCCTTAATCTCTCTGTGTGGTTATTTCTGATGTCTGTTTCCATGTTATGTTCATTTAAAAAAAACCCACTTAAAAAAAAAAAGAAAAAGCAATTAAAGCACACTTAGGGCCAATAAAAATAAGAACGTACGAACATAAGAATGGCCACACTGGGTCAGGCCAATGGTCCATCTAGCCCAGTGTCCTTTCTTCCAACAGTGATGAATGCCAGATGCTTCAAAGGGAATGAACAGAACAGGGCAATTATCAAGTGATCCATCCCGTCAGCCAGTCCCAGCTTCTGGCAAACAGAGGCTTAGGGACACTCAGAGCATGGAATTGCATCCCTGACTGTCTTGGCTAATAGCCATTGATGGACCAATGCCTCCATGAATTTACCTTATTTTTTTTAACCCAATTATAGTTATATCCCTGGCAACGAATTCCACAGGTTGACTATGTGTTGTGTGAAGAAGTACTTCCTTTTGTTTGTTTTAAACCTGCTGCCTATTAATTTCATTGGGTGACCTCTGGTTCATGTGTTATGTGAAGTGGTAAATAACACATCCTTATTCACTTTCTCCACACCACTCATGATTGTATAGACCTCTATCATATTCCTTCTTAGTTGTCTCTTTTACAGGTTGAACAGTCCCGTCTTTTTAATCTCTCCTTATATGGAAGCTGTTCCATACCCTTGATCATTTTTGTTGTCCTTCTCTGTACCTTTTCCATTTCTAATGTATCTTTTTTTAGTTGAGGCGACCAGAACAGCATGCAGTATTCAAGGTGTGAGTGTACTATGGATTTATGTAGTGGCACTATGGTATTTACTGTCTTATTATGTATCCCTTTCCTAATGGGGCCTAACATTGTGTTAGCTTTTTTGACTGCCGATGTAATTAATTATGTAGCATGAAGTCAGTAACCGTTAGCCTGCGTCAGGAAATCATCACAGCAGATACTATGGGTTAAACACAGTACTTGATCACTTTATATCCATTAATAACATTGGTATCTAGGGAAACTTAGGTAATAAGACTGATCAAAACTTTAGTGAATAAAGTTGATCACCTGCAGGGGCCAGGAAGATTTTTCCCTTCTCTCCCTACAGCATTGCACAATGGCTATGTACATTATATGTTTCTTGTCTCACTTGCTCTAAAGCAGGGGTCGGCACCTTTGAGAAGTGGTGTGCCAAGTCTTCATTAATTTAAGGTTTCGTGTGCCAGTAATAAATTTTACATTTACAGGGGCCGGCAGACGGAACCCCAGACTGGCAGCAGGCTGAGCGGGGCTGGCGAACGGAACCCCAGACCGGGAGCGCAGGCAGCAGACAGAACCCCAGACCGGCAGCGGGCTGAGCTGCTCAGCCCACTGCCAGTCTGGGGTTCCATCTGCTGGCCCCTGCCAGGCGGGGTCCCGGCCACCGGCCCCGCTCAGCCCGCTGCCGACCTGGGGTTCCATCTGCCGGCCCCTGTAAATGTAAAATTTATTACTGGCACACGTAACCCTAACCCTGATAGCCCAGTGATTGCATGCAGTATGGCAATTTCTGTTTCTTGTACACCATTACACCTAACCCCCTTTCATTTATTTAGTTTAATTGCATTGGTCCACATTTTCAAAGGTGACCACTAAGTTTGGGTGCCCAACTTGAGCCGTCTAGTGAAAGTATAAAGTCTAATGTATCTCCGGCATCTTCCTGACTCCACTAGAAGTTTGTGCTATTTCAATGTTTCTAACAAAATGCTTCTATCTCAATAAGGACTATCTACACTCATTCCTGTTCTGGCACAGGAAGCATTGACATCTGAGCTCATAAGTAAAAAAAAAATTCCCCCTGTATTCTACTGTTCAGATATATATCACACTCTGTGTGCATTTGATTTTGGAATGTCTCAGAAAAAAACATTGGGCCAGATCCTTAGCTGTGCCAAATTAGATCAGGCCAGTGGGGAAGCATAGCTAATGGATCAGATTTATAAAGGAAGGTGCAACATTTCAAAGGGGAAAACCAGCAAGGTGAAGAGTTAACATGCTCTAGGGTAATTTTTTCCAGTTCAGCTCAAGCTGCCATTGGATCCGGTTCCAGGGCTTGCTTAAGTTCCTGTACAAACCCTGATTAAACAGGAAAAACCTGTGAATTGTTGGTTTTGAATCCTGGATTGGGGGCAGGGTGCACTCAGGTAACATATGAGTCATGTTTCATTTGAATTTCTAAAACCTCAGAGAGGAAAGGGAAAATCTGGACGTTTCTATAGGAATAATAATAAAAAAAAGATTTAATCTGTGTTCTCCTTGCATTCTTTTGTTAGGGTAATACTAAAAAAGTCCTCCAGACTCACATACAGTATAAGCTTAACTTCTACAAAGTTAAACTTTTCTATAAGTGCAAAGCAGCATTTCTGTCTCTAAGGTCCATTTCTGTACTAGACTGCAGTTCATCTAGTGATGAAAATGATGTCAGTACTTTCAGTAGATCTAATTTCTTCTCCAAAGGAGCCATGCATGTACCTGTCTCTTTTCCAAAAGATCTTTTCCCTGGTAAAATCTGTAACAATGTCTTGATAAAGGAATGCCCTTTTTGGCATATCAGGCTCGTTTTCTTCTATTTGAACATGATGATTCAGAAAACTAGTACAAGACAAATAAAAGGTGCAGGCTTTCTATAGCTGGTTATAGTTAACCCCTGGAGATCCTGTGGATGTGAACTGTACAGGCACACAAAGTTATATTCCCATGATATATACTTTACTTTCTTCCAATTGTCCCTTTGCAAAATATTGTGGCCTGGACCTGTCTGGGCATGATGTTGAAGGAGTTAATTGGGACTGGTGAAACAAATCTTTGACTTTCAGGGCTGAATAAATTAGGACTATGACATAGAAGCTTCATAGAATCATATATATCTATATATTAGAAATGGAAAAGACCTATTAGTTCATTGATCATAGAATCATAGAAATGGAGGGCTGGAAGGCCCTTGAGAGGTCATCAAGTCGAGGCCTTTGTGCTGAGGCAGGACCAAATAAACTTAGACCATCCCTGACAGGTATTTGTCCAATGATAGGATTCCACAATCTCTCTTGGAAGTCTATTCCAGTGTTTAATTACTCTTATAGTCAGAAAGTTTTTTCTAATATCTAACGTAAGTCTCCCTTACTGCAGATTAATCCCATTAAATCATCTAGTGCCTCTGTGGCTACTGCCTACAGTATATTTGCTACTGCTTTGTCTCATCTCATTTTCAATACTCTAATTAACTGGGTAGTGTGCATGTAAAGCACTGCCCTCCTGCCCTCTACTGGATGGAATAAGAACTGATCAACTGTGAGTCATAGGCCCTATACTGCTAACAGCCAATGAAGATTAGGCGACATGGTAGGGACCTGTGCTTTTGTGATTTCTATCCATGCTGTAAGTGAGGTGCATACACAAGTTGCCATGAGATGTAGTGTAGTGACAACTGACGTTCCTAGGAGATTGTTTATTGTAGCGATTTCACTGCAAGTTTTATAGGGCAGCAGCACATTTTGTCTTTCATGATCTCCATGGAGCACAGAGATTACCTTTTACCCCCAGTGAAAAGACAGAAATCTCTGATACATTTTGTTTCACTTCCTGGGAGTATATTTTCTCATTTTCTATGGGAAGTCATTACAGAAATCTAACAATTAATATTGGAAGTAAGGCTACACTTTGCATAACTAAACATTAATATCCTGTCAAGTGCCACTGAAACAAAACTGGTGAATGGCAAAAATGCTAGAAAAATATCAACAGCTTCCATCAGGCCTAATCTATGCTCAGTGATCAACATTTCATGACCAAAAGGTGATTTGAATAGTGTAGCTTTGAATCACAGCTTCCTTCCCTGAATTATTGCTGCTCTGATTTTATTTGCAAATTAAGGCACAGACACAGAGGTAATTGTTATTTTAATATTAACATTTTTTGGAAAGCAGCCTGAGATGGTGTAAATCAGGATAGCTCCATTGACTTCAGTGAAGCCATTTTCTTTCTATTTCCAAAAATTAAAACAAGATGATTTCAGATTAATTTACTTTGAGGTGCAGCTATTTTCCGCCTATTCATTTTGTGCAGGCCACTGAACTGATACCAGTATAGCGAGTCAGATATAAGGCATTTGCGCTTTGGCACATAACAGCAGTTTCATATGATCTGGTATCGGAAGAAACTGAACAATATTACTTGTACTGTGAATGACAGTGAAACCACCACCCTACGCCTACACTTTATTTCCCAGTTGTCAGCCCTGAGAAATGAACTCACTGCTTAAAGGGCTGTGCAACCATCCCCAAATAAAGAATCCGGAGCTGATGTACTGATAACCACTAACTGCGAGGGGCACATTTTCACAGCAGTGGGCAGGAACTTACCTTGCCACTCTCCTTGATTTTAAGGGTAGTCATGCAATCACATTCCCACACCCTATACCATTGTCACTCCTCCAGTCTTGTACATTTTCAGAGTAGTTAAGATTGCCAGGCTCCCAAATGAACGTAGCTGTATGCTTGTTATTGTGGCATGTGTAATCCTGTCTTATAGATGAAATGTTTTTGTTTAAATAATCCTTCACTGCCTTCCTTAATAAAAATCACATTCTGGGCACTTACTGTGGGCCAGCTCCTCAGGTGCTGTAAATCAATGTAGTTTCACTAACGTCAAGAAAGCTACGCTAGTTAAACTGGGCCGTACAAGCCTAAGAATGAATAAACCTGGGTGACGTGCCCGTGGGGATAGATCATGTACCCCGATCCCTCCCAATGGAACTAGGCTGTTAGGGAAGCCATGAGGGTGGAGACCAGAGCTGGTGTGGAGGCACAGCACCTCCATCATGTTGCTGGCCATGGCTTCTCACCGATCCCTGGGGATCTGCCAGGGTTGGGAGTGAGGCTCTGTACTCCCACAACAGGACAGTATGGGGGAAATCTGTAGGAAGGGATCTTGGTGGAGATTTCCTCCCACAGGGCCACTCCAAGGTGTTTTAAGGTGGGAGTGGGCAGGGAGAGGACAATTGGGCCTCGGTATTTTGAGCGTCCTCTACTTGTAATTGTAATTATACCTTATCTTAGAACAGGTATTTACCTATTGGATTATGCTACACAGAAACTTAACAGGCAAAGGTTGTGTTTGTGTTTGGAGAGCAGGGGTGCACTGGCAAGGCAGAAGTGGGAAACTTGCACTGTAGCTGCCCATCCTCTACTCATCTGGTAGCTAAATGGAACACTTCAGTCTCCAGGACTGTCAGTCTTGCAACTTTTATTAGTGCTAAATTCACACATCTAAAAAAGAATTGGGGTGGGGGTGGCAGATTGTGCTATTTTTCATTCCAATGAGTCAGTAAGTGAACCCAGGGGATACAAGATACATTTACTGATAATCTCTTCAAATCCTCCACACGTGTGATCCTATTGACAGCTGTTATTCCTAGTGAGAGTCTGGTGTCAGAGTGAAAAGGTTCATTACAATCAGAGAAGAAGATGGTGTGTTCTCTTTCCTCCCTCTCAGGCCTTTAAATCTCTCTTTTATGGGATCAAATAACAGTTATCACTTTGGGTACCAAGTACCAGACTGGAATGTTTGGCAGGAGACAGACATGCATTTTGGCTGAAGTATGCCTTATGAAGTAATATTTTGCTGCCCACATGTTTTCAGACATTAACCCCGGAGTCAAGAAAACCCAGATTTGTTGGATTTCACATTGAGGGTGGGTTCTGTCATCTGGATCACCATCTATCAGAAGCAAAGTAGTTCAGGAAACTCATACTCATTTGTCATCCCATCTGAATTTGGTCCTCGGAGAGGAAAAACCCCACTGAGCCACCCCATGTTCTCAGACTCCTTTTAGAGTCCATCAGAGATATTTACAGTCTTAATAAATGTACAGTATTCACAGAATTACCAGATAAGCTTCAGCTTTCACTTAGATTTAGCTGGTTAATGAGAAAAAGGGGACATATCTGAAATTCTGTCCAAGTCTGATCAGAAACCATCTAAACTTGAAACACTTACAATTAAGTCTGTTCCGGTATAGGTGTATGGAGCCCTTTCCCCCTCCCTAGCTTTCCACCACAGGACAAAGCAATAGTTTTGGCTGCCTGACCTCTCTAAGCACAAGGATGGGATGGGTGACAAACTAGCATTGGCATCAATGTTCAGTGCCCCAGAGCGTGCGTCTCTGGACAGGATGGGGAGTGAGGGAGGGGTTCATCAGAGAGCTCCCGTATAAAGACACCATGGTAGAGCACATGCTGCATCTCTGATGATGAGTCCATACTTTGCAATGCCCCACAAATATAATGCCTCCAACCACTGCCACTTGGGTGGTGCTCCATCTGTCCCTGGTCAAGCAATATGTCAGTGCATGTCTGTTCCTCTGGATATCTTGCTTAGGTCAGTGATGAGTTTGGTGGGCATCTATCGTCCACGTATCTCAGTTCAGAATACTAATTCTAGTTGGTGCACTTCACAAAGCCACTGTGCTGCACGGTTCAGTACAACTGACAGGGCACTTCTCAGGAGAGGCCCAGACCTGGACTAGTAGTGGTGTTGATGGGCAGGTCTGAGATACATAGGCACCGCTGCATGGAAAAAGGTTTACAGGGTGCATGCCTACATCATAGTACCCAGCTCCAGCCCTGATACTACTTGTTTCACTTTTATGAAAAGTAAATTCACTCAAAAATATAATGACTGAAATGATATATTTCTTTACAGTCTTTTGATTGTTTAATCTGGAAGGGTCTTGGCCAAGATGATAGTTAATTACTCACTAGCAAATGGAAAATGTGACTAGTGCAATATTAACCTTCAGCTGGCTCCAACGTGAAGTTTGGCAAATATAGTTAACTTTTTATCGGTTTTACTCAGAGTTGTTCATTGTGTAGCTTAAAAAAAAAAAAAGATCTGGGATGGTAAGCAATTCCAGGAATTCCACAAGAACATCCCCCAGCAGACAGGCTGAGTTTTAGGTACTTTTTACTTGTATGAGGGTTTTTTTCTTTGCCTGTTGTGCTTGTAAAAATGCTGTTGCTTCTTCTTCGGACACCAGTGTCAACTCTCTGCCAAGCATGGCAGGTGGCCAGCCAAGGCCTCACAGTTCAGCTTCTCAGTGAAGGAGAAATCAGTGACGTGGAGTCCTGGGATATTCTAAATATAACTTGTTTTATTTACATATATACACCACTCCTTGATCAGAGGGGGGTCAGACACATGCAGGCAAGCTCTCCTTGCAGGAATCTAAGACTAAGACCAGCAGCCAGTTCCCAAGGAGCAACCCTTCCTCAAGAACTGCTTCTAATCAAAGATCAAGGCTGAGAACAAACTGTCCTGCTGCTCACATGGTTCCCTCTCCAAGCGCCGCTGCCGCTACAAAAAATCTTGCATAACAAAAACTAACAATGCAGCATGTCCCCCCGAGACTGAACATTGGCTCAGACACTAAGAAAAAGAACTTGGAAGACTGTGTGTAACAGAGCCACCTGGTGACATCTGCCATAACAGACATTAACATTAAAGCAGGGCCAAATCCTAAAATCCTTACCGTGATTTTACTCAGGTGATTTCTTCAACTATCGCCCATTATATATCCCCGTCATTCCTGAGCAAGCTGATTGAGATGCTTGCCTCCAACTCCACCTAAAAGCTGCTAATATGATGGGCCCCTCTGAATCAGGCTTCATGCCAGGACATGGAACAGAGATGGCAATGGGAACACTGATGGATGATTTCCATCATTTCTTTCAGGTCACATCCAAGAAAGTTGTGCTAAGCACCTCCAAGTGCAGGGATCCTCCACTCCTCCATCCTGTTCAATAATCCATGTGAAGCCACTAAAGGAGTCTGTGAAACAATATGGACTAAAATGCCAGCAAAACGCTCCCTATGCTCCACATAACCATCTCACCAAACCATGTCCTTTGTCTCCTTCACTCACTGCAGACTTCATGCCATCTTCCATGTCACCAACATGCTTGAGACAACCATCCAGGTAAAGTATCTCAAGTGGTCTTCTATGCCTCCTTCAGAAAATACTGAAGAGCTCACCATTTCTGCGAAACATGTTGGATGTAATGATCTTTCAGCAGTCTATGTTTCTTTCTTATTGTACCATAGGTTATTGAACCTTTAAACTTGATTCTCTTTAGGACAAGGACTCTGTCACTTGTTTGACACATTTTGCCTACTGTATATTGCCATTTTAGCTGGTGGCACTATATAAATTAGTAATGATAATAATGATAACTGAATTTGCCCAGGGCTATCCCAAACCCACTTTGCAACATACTGCTTTCTGATCCCACATTTGCTTGCTTCTTAAAATACATTAAATTAGGACTAGTGTTGGAGTGCCCTCTGCCATTGTGTGCCACTGCATGCTGGCATAAGAGCACAGGCATATTGGCATCTGTTGGGCCCTCCAGAGTGGTGCTTCTGATTAACAAAGCAATTGTGGAGCTGATTAATACACTTTGGCAGGCCCCCTTCTTCCCTCCCAACTATAGCTAAATGGGCAGAGAGGAGATACTATGTCCCTTCTAAAGGTTTTGTACACCCCTGCTCTCACTCGCCCCCAAGCTTTTTGGTGGTGGCAGCAGCTAATGAGCGGGAGAGGTAGGGGCACTGAGCATTGACAACAAGGGGTAAAGAATCAAAGAGGCTGGCCTTTTTTTGGTCATAACCTTTATTTGACAGGAGGTCTACAGCTTGGAATTGCTAACCAGCAAGGTCTCCTAAGTCGCTACGACTTCGCCCTATGGGAAAATATAATGAAGTTTAAAGACAGGCTATTGGAGGACTCCAGACAGGAGTTCACTCCGATAGTAGAGGAAGACAAGCTGGTGGCAAGGACAGCTCTCCAGGACAGCTTGGATACGGTGGACTCAGCAGATCCATCCATGGTGTCTGCCATATCTCTGAGGCAGTGTTCGTGGCTGCAGTCATACAGTCTCCCCCCTGAATACAGAAGACCATCCAGGACTTGCCCTTTGAGGTTCACTCCCTCTTTTTGAAAAGACAGATGATAGGCTGCATAGCCTAGAGATTCCAGGGCAACACTGAAGTCGCTTGGAATCTACACACCAGTGACAAAGAGGAAGCAGTTTCAGCCCTAGCAGGCTCACAGATCTCAGCCCCACAACCTGCTGAGAAAAAGGGGCGGGAATTACAGGAGGCAACCTCCACTTCCCTCATCATCTGCAACAGCAGGTTCCTCTCAACCAGCGGCCCAGTAGAAACATGTATTTTGAAGGGTTTGTCGAGGGAAGCACACCAGTACTTACAGACCAATCTGTTCCTACCCATATCTTTGCCAATCATCTACCCCACTTCCTTCATGCTTGGACTCACATCACATCGGATTGCTGGGTCCTTAGCACACTGAATCTGGGATATTCCCTTCCCACTTCCTTTCCTCTACCTCTTCAGGGACCATTCTTATGAGACCGTTCCTCAGTGGGAGGTCCAATCTCACCTTCTAGATGGGGCTACAGAGGAAGTTCCTCTGTTCCTCAGGGAAAGGGGTTTTATTCCCATTATTTCCTTATTCCCAAAGCAAAAGGTGGTCTCAGACCTATTGTAGATCTAAGAGAGTTAAACAAGTATCTGAAGAAAATAAAGTTCAGCCTGATTATCCTAGCTGACACTATTCTTTCCCTGGAACAAGGTGACTGGTACGCTGCCCTTGACTTAAAGGACACCCACTTCCATATAGTGATCTATCCAGACCACTGGAAGTTTCTCACATTTGTAAAGAATGGAACCAACTACCAATTCATAATACTTCCTTTTGGCCTATCAGCAGCCCCTCATGTTTTCACAAAGTGCCTGGCTCCAGTAGCTACCTATCTGAGGCGATTGGGGATCCATGCGTTCCCCTACCTGGATGATGGGCTGGTGAGAGGCCGGTCCAAGTCTCAAGTACTGTACAGTGTCACCGTCATCCAGTCTACTTTCAGTGCACTGGGGCTGTTACTCAGTCAGGACAAATCAATTCTAAAAACCTGTGCAAAGAATAGAGTTTATAAACCACAGGGTTTGCCCCAGTCAAGGTTCCAAACGCTCTGAGACTTGGTCTTGGCTCTAAAAGCATATCCCATTACAGCAGTGCACACTTACCTCAGACTTCTGGGGCACATGCCAGCATGTACCTACGTAGTACAACATGTCAGACTGTGCCTCAAAAGGCTTGAGAGATGGCTAGTGCCAGTACGTCCCCTCGCTGGACTGGCAGACCGACCCTTGGAATGTTTGTGTGGGAGTTCCCTTCGTTTCTCCACACCCAGTTCTCACGCTGGTCATGGATGCTGTGACGGGTTGGATCACAGAAACCCCCTTGGGGCTGCCAACTGATGTGTCAAGACTACTTCTGCCCCTGCTTTCCCTGCCAGCTTGGGACTCCAGCACCCTGTCTTGTTGAGCCAGACACGCCAGGCTGCTCCAACACAAACCCAGGGTCTGACCACGTGCCCCAAAGCTGCAGACTTAACTGAAAGCAACTTAGGAAGTGTTCCTGTCTTTAACACTCAGATGCCCAACTCCCAATGGGGTCCAAACCCCAAATAAATCCGTTTTACCCTGTATAAAGCTTATATAGGGTAAACTCATAAATTGTTTGCCCTCTATAAAACTGATAGAGAGATATGCACAGCTGTTTGCTCCCCCAGGTATTAATACATACTCTGGGTTAATTAATAAGTAAAAAGTGATTTTATTAAATACAAAAAGTAGGATTTAAGTGGTTCCAAGTAGTAACAGACAGAACAAAGTGAATTACCAAGTAAAATAAAATAGAACACGCAAGTCTATGTCTAATACAGTAAGAAGATTGAATAAAGATAAAACCTCACCCTCAGATGTTTCAATAAGCTTCTATCACAGACTGGACACCTTCCTAGTCTGGGCACAATCCTTTCCCCTGGTACAGCCCTTGTTCCAGCTCAGGTGGTAGCTAGGGGATTTCTCATGATTGCAGTCCCCCCTTTGTTCTGTTCCACCCACTTATATATATCTTTTGCATAAGGCGGGAATCCTTTGTCCCTCTCTGGGTTCCCACCCCTCCTTCTCAATGGAAAAGAATCAGGTTAAAGATGGATTCCAGTTCAGGTGACATGATTACATGTCACTGTAAGACTTCATTACCCACTGGCCAGCTCACATGTATACAGTATACAGGAAGACTTACATGTAAAACAGAGCCATCTACAGTCAATTGTTCTGGTTGATGGGAGCCATCAAGATTCCAAACCACCATTAATGGCCCACACTTTACATAATTACAATAGGCCCTCAGAGTTATATTTCATATTTCTAGTTTCAGATACAAGAGTGATACATTTATACAAATAGGATGATCACACTCAGTAGATTATAAGCTTTGTAATGATACCTTACAAGAGACCTTTTGCATGAAGCATATTTTAGTTACATTATATTCACACTTATCAGCATACTTTCATAAAATCATATAGAGTGCAATGTCACAGATGCCTCATCCTTGGGCTGGGGAGCACACATTGGAATCTTGCAAACTCTAGGGCTGTGGTCCTCACAGGATCTGAGGACTCATATAAACGTCAGCGAGCTACGTTCTATCTGTCTAGCCTGTTTGGCCTTCCATCCACATATTGTGGGGGGAAAAATCTGCTAGTGTTAATGGACAACAAGCAACTATGTTCTATGTAAACAGACAGTGAGGGGGTATGCTCATCCTAACTATGCCTGGAGTCACTTCTACTTTGGGAGCTCTGCATAACCAACTCCATTCACCTCAAAGCTGATTACCTCCCAGGAAAGCAGAGCACATTGGCAGATCTTTCTCCATTCACTGTTTGTACATCAAGACAGGGCCAGGTCCGTCTTTCAGCGTGAGATCAAGCAACCCGCAAACCTCTGACCTTCAGGAGTGTAGTCGAGCACCTTAACCACTTCACCACCACACCTCAGTATGTCTGCATTATGCAGTGGGATTATTTCTTTATTTTATTTTTAAAGTGACCCCTTGCTTAGGGTCCTTTCAACATTATTAAAACATAAGAAAACCTGATTAAAAAAACTAACTTTTTAAAAGAGAAATGAGTCAGGGAAGCAAACTCCAGACTGGGCTCCTCGTTCTGCTCTTTAGGGAACAGAGTTACCTTGGATTTACAACCACACAACATAGAGAAGACTTTGGCCTGAAGAATTCAACTCAACATTCATTTTGGGGTAATCTATTATTATTTTTAACTTGCACCCCTGATATTTGGAAGCACAGATTCAGTGACTTGGGGGCATTAAATTGACTGTACCCTTAAAGGTAACAGGAATCAATCCTTTAATCTGCTGTTACGGTGATAATAACGTACTTTAGGTTGCTCCTTAAAGTGCTCAAGATAAAGTTAAAGCATGAACATTTTTAACACTTAATTAAAGTTTCCCTTTTAGTGACATCATTGACAGGGTTAATAAGTGTGACTGACATCAGATGGGATAGTTCTGCCTTTTGTTTCTCCTGCTGTGGTTTAATCAGAACAACAAAGTAAAGTGAAAGGCAAGCTAATCTACAGTTGGGTACTGCAGGATACTATTTTATTCTATTAATCATTTAAAGCATGACCGACTGTGTCCCAGAAGAATGGAATACACCATCATTTTTTTTTAAATGTGCAAATTCATATCAAATGTGAATATTTGCTGTAAGTATTTTGATCAGCATTTCTGAGAGACACTGGTATATTCCTTGTTGTGGCTGGAAGACTATTCAGATCATGCTGTCTATAACAAATCCCACTCCTTTAGCTAGAGTAACTGGCTAAGCAGAAATGGGGTTATTTCTTAAAACAAAATGTAGGATGGGATGTTCAAAGCATCCTAAGAGATTTAGGTGCCCATTTCAATTGGATTTGGGTGCCTAACTGCCTTAGACTCCAATGAAAATCCCACCCATAATGCCCCAGGGCTATCCTCTCCATACTCCTGACAAGGACTTTGGAACATCCAAAGAAGAGACACCTGCAGAGGAGCCATGCTTGGCTTTATATTGAGCCCAGTGCATGCTGGGCCAGGGTTCTGGGAGATTAGCCAGCATTGCAAGGATGCCCATACAGAACAGACAGGATCAATAAAGCACATAATAAAGCTCATGATTGAGTCTCAGCCCCTTGATTTAAGGGGCTCCCAGTCAACTGGGGCGTAGCACAAGACATGAAAAAGAAATAAGATTTTCCTTTGTTAACTCTAGAATGCAAGAAACAAGGGCTCCTTCTCTTGCACAGATTATGGAAACCCAGTGTGCATGCTACAGTGCTCTAGCATTTGGGTCTAACCACATACAAACATTCATAAGGGGAAAATTATCTTATTTCAATTGAATTACAAGACAAATGGCGCAAAGCAATTAAAAATAGAATTGCAATGCTTTGAATGGTCTTCCAGCAGAACCCTCTCTACTATAATCAACTAAGCTACATGCTTGTTTTGGTTTTACGTAGGTTTATTTTTTCTAATCACTAATTAGGTGGCGTGAAATCATTAGAATACACCCAACACAATTTAATCTAATTTGAGAACACCTGCCTTCTCAAATAGCTTTCAGGTAGTTTTGAAACGCCAACATCATCTGGGTACTCAACCTACTTCTAATGGCAAAAGGGAAAACAGGTGCTTCAGTCTTTTAGGTAACCAATGGGACATGATTGTGTGTTGCTGAGCAACAGTTGTGTCATGGATTGTTCATTCATTGCACTAAAGTCAAAATCATCCCAGATAATTCATTTGGCACTGGATTATTTCTTTAATTGGAAGGTAGAAAATGCGTGACTTGAAAATAATCCTTAACCACCAGACACTTTTGCTGTTTCAAGAGAGTCATTGTGTGTTAAACTGGTGTAACCTTTCCCACTCTCACATGGGCTCTGTGTGTGCACACAGCTGGGTCAAAGGGGATAGAATTTTGCCTAAGGAAGAAAGATACCCAATTCCTTTTGAAATTAAATAGGATTTAGTTGCCTAGCTCCCTTAACTTTTTGAAAATCCCACCCTTAATCCCTGGAGTTACACTGGAATTTTAGGAGTTTTAGGGTTAACATTTCAAAAGCATGTCTGTATGGTGTCTATATGGTGTGGCAATGCGCACCATGGGGGTGTGGTTTCTAACGCGCACCAATGTGTTGTGCACTAATTGGTCCATGTAGACCCTGCTGGTGCACACTTAAAGTTCTCTAGCGTGCTTTAAAGTGCACAAGGGAACACTTAGTTCCATTGGTTTAAGCCAATGTTTTACAGGATGCAGCCTGGAGGTTCCTTGCGTTACTGCTAAGTAAAAAGAAGGCTAAGGTGGCCCTTAGGGGCTACACTAGCAGGGTCTACATAGACCAATTACTGCATAACACATTAGTGTGCTTTAGAAGTCACACCTCCATAGTGTGCATTGCTGTACCGTGTAAACATGTCCTAAGTAATTTAGGAGCCTAAATACCATTGACTTTCAGTGAAACTAGGCTCCTAAGTGCCTACGGTACTTTTAAAAATAGAACTTAGGCTCCTAAGTAGAGCTGGGTGAATAATTGATTTTTCAGTTTGGTGGCCGAACTGAAAAATCGGGGGTGGGGTGGGGGAGGGATGGGGGAGAAACAAATGACAATTTCTCAGGTTTTTTTTCACTGAAACGAAAAACCCCCAAAAATCCATTTTGGGTGTATTTTACCCTTTTTGTTTTGTTTTTGTTTTTTCAGTTAAATCTAGCTAAATTCCAAAACAAAAGGTTGTTTCAAGACAAAAAGTCAAAATGTTTCATTTTGGAAATGTCAAAACAAAATGTTTTGACTTGTTCAGACGTTTTTTTCCCATCCATTTTTTTTCCAGATTAAACTGTTCACCGAATTAGACCCAACAGTTTCAGTGAATCCAAACTTCATTTTTATTCATCTATTTTTTTATTTTTTTTATGCTAGCTCTACTCCTGAGTTGCTTAAATGCTTTTGCAACGCTTACCAAGTTTGTGGGATGAATTTGATCCATTGTGTCCTTTGTGTAGGAGCTGCCTGCCTGTAACATTATCAACTCACTGATCCAAACAGCTACTCTGGGAGAAAAAGGAATTTCTGTGTTTTCAGAAAATAGGAGGTAAGCGCTCAGGGAAAGAGGCCATAAAACAAATTAGCATGGATCCTCTAGGCATTAGCTCAAAACATTTCATTCCTTAGAGATGAGGTACCTTCGGGGAAATAGGAGCAGCAAAACAAATTATAAATGGAAGTCAGGAGATGCAAATGATGAAATAAAAGAACAGAAACTGCAGGAAAGTGAATGGTGTCTGAGAGTTGCTTTTGGGCTGGAAAGGCCTATGCAGTTTCTCCTGCTTTTCTTACTAAAAAAGGATTGTGACATTGTTACTTAACCTGTTAGTCATTAAAAATACCCATAAGCAGGGAGTGCTGGTTTAATGAGTTAACTGCAGAGTTTTCTGGAGCCCATTCAAATTATTCACTGCTTTTTGGAGACCCCATCCTTGAAAAATGCACTTTGAATTAATATCTGAAATCAACAAACTGTTGTAACTAATCCAGAAATAGAAATAATTTATTTTCAAAGGTATCTTGACCTTCACAGTGCTTGTTGTGTTCTATTAATCTCTTGCCACTTTCTGCTATGTGTGTTATCACACCAGGCTGATTGTGCTGCGTCACACAATACAAACAATGCTTTGCAAGTCAAGATTGAATGGCAGTTACATGGGGGCCAAGTCCTGCCCTGGTCAGTGCTATGAGTCTGATTCTGCACCATTGAATTCAGGGGGAGATTAAGCCATGAGAGTGACCAGGAGCACTGACCAATGCATCCTCTACTCCACAAGTCCTGCAGGATTCTATGGGATGGGCTACAGGGATGCATAGTGGGACACATTTTTTAAGAAGGAACTGAGTGTATCCCTGGCATAGATAGTGCATAGGGCAGAATGCAAGTAAGGGGGCAATGGGGCCGGCTGGCCTCCTGACTTCTACAGATTGGTACTGAGGTGGGGGAACCAATTAGGTTACATAGCGTTTCCTTGAAGGCTACATTGAAATCCATCCATATTGTTGCATTGAATGGGTCAGAGGGAATTGTTCCCCTACCCACTAAAACACCCATGCAGCACAGAGTAGGATCCTGCCCTGTAGTTGGATATTTCCTATGTGGTCAATGAATAGCTGTTTCTAATTCTGCCAACTGGCTGGTGGGAGCAGAATGGGGCTCCTTGTGACGAGTGTTGTGCACATGACTGAGAGTTTACTCAGCCCCAAAGGGGTTCATGCAAATTTTGGACGACTAAGCAGTTGCTCAGGCCTTTTGGATGTTGGTTGGAGCAATGTTTACATCTGTATTTCAACCAGCCTAAAAGTGTGAGTTCATGATTGGAGCACAGGCTCATGCCATATAAATATACCTCACAGGGTGTGAGAAAGAAAGAAAGAAGCTTGTTTAGCTGCTACATCTCATATCTGAGAGGCAGAAAGCGGAGAGAACAGTACTGACTCCCTTGGGGCATAGCTGTTCTCATCTCAGACTAGTGGAGGGAAAAGGCATTAACTCAGAGCCCAATTAGGAGGCCTCCTTTGAGACAGTTGCGTTGCAACAGGTGACGTGACTCCAAAAAACAATCAAAAAGAGAATAGGAAAATACCAGACACACACCCTCTGGGTGTACCAGCGAGAAAATCAGGAGGAAAAAAACTGATTAGCCTCCCTCATCATGGGAAGATACATCTGCTGACAGCTATACAGAAATCATGCTAGACAGGTGTCTACTGGTTTCTACCTAACTGCAACTCCTTGCCATTTTGATTTATTGGCTGTGCTCTCCCATGTCTCCCCACCTCTTCAAAAAAAAAAAAAAAAGACACTTATTTTGAAGTATTGAAATGAGTAGGGTCAGTTCATCCCTGGTAGATCTATTGTCTTCAGTATATTTGCTCTAGCAATGAATTTCAGACAGTGAACCTAATTCTGCACTGAGACACCATGAAAACTACTGACCACACCAGGTTGCACAGAATATAAATCAAAACTGAATTTGGTCCCATTTGCATAAGAAGTTGCTTATTTTCATATCAACTGTTCAGGTTCTGCAAAATGTACACTAGGACGTATGTTCTTAATGTACTCGGGCCTAGTGCACATTAAGAACATAGGCCATTTTAATATGCAGGACCTGATTCTGACAGTGGCTTTATCACAGTGGAACTGCACTGACCAGTAAAGTGACTCCTGATTTATAGCAACCTGAGATAGAATCAGATTCAATATGGTGAGCTTCAAAGTAACTTGAGAGCGATGGCATTCATCCACGGAGTGCTGACTGGTGTTCTCAACAGCCTCATGTGATACAGCACCTCTTTTAAAGAAGCCCTTCATTGCTCATCGTCAACTAAATTCAAGGGATGAAATTCTGCTACCCTTCCTTGCACTGAATAGTGCCTTCGGTTGAGGTTTTCAACGCTTACTAGAGCAGGGACTCTGAATCTAGGGGTCACAACCCCCAGATAGGGTAGCAAACAGGTATCAGGTGGCACAACCATCTGGCCTTTTCATATTGCTAAATGGGATAGCATTTCGATAGCTCCCACTAGGTTGGAGGAGGATTATAAGGGGGTACTGGTGGGAAAAAGGAGTCGCTGCATGGAAAACTTTGAGAACCTCTGGACGAGGGGAGTTAGCCACACAACTCCCATTAATTTCAGTGAGAGCTGTGTAGCTAAATTCCGTAGTTGGCCATGAAAATTTCAACCTTACTGTGAAAGTAGTGTCATGGAAATCAAGGAAGTACTGTTCAACTTGAGTGAAGATGGCAGAATCTGACCTTATATATTCAGGAAAAAAGAATTTGCTTTTTTTCCTGTGTACCTATTTCCTGATTTTCTACAAGCTGCACCTTTTATTATAATGAGCTACCAACATTAAAATGAAACTGGGAATCTCTTTGCTTTCAATTTAAAGTCTATGCATTCAATTAGCTCAATGGCGTTCAAAAAAGAAATAAGACGGGAGGAGTAGCAGCGCAGAGCCTGGCTTGTCTAATGAACTCAGCTAAACAAGGGCATACCAAGGTCATCTAGGTATCCTGTGTGATAATGACTCACCCAGGGAGCTTCCAAGATGGCCAACACCCATCCTTACTGACTATTCTAAAGACAATGATTCAAATTGCATAATGCAGCCTGCTGCAGCTACAAAGGGAACTGATATTTCAGAGTGTCCTTTGTATAGGGGTCATTTGGAGGTTGGCAACTGAGAAAAAACGGGCATGTTCTAACAAGCTGTATTTCATTAATGTAATTTCATTTATTAAGCACAAATTGCTTTGTTTAATTGACACTGAGGTTGGAAAATAAACCAACAAAAGCCAGGTAATTCAGGGTTAAGGGTGATTGTTTTCTCCTTAACCGCCCCTTCCAGATTTTTAGTGGATTGTATCAAAACATCAGGCCATTTGCAGCAGATCTCCTTTTTACTTCAGTGGAGAATTATGCTTAAATATTAATAGCACAATATGGCCATCACATTTATGCAGTCGGATATTCCTTCAGATTTCAATTAAAGAAAAAGAAGAAAACTGAACAGCAAGGGTGAAAATTCCTCTCTCACTCCCATCAGTGTAAATCTGGATTAATTTAGAGGAGTTACTCCGAATTTACACAGAGCAAACGTGTTCATTGTCTCACTCTGATCAAGCCTATTATCCCATCACAGGATACAAATTACTCCCATTGAAGTCAATAGGAGTTATTCATATTTTCCAAGTTCACACAACCCTTATTCATCTCAGTTAACTAGAGTGGAGTTTTGTCTGAGGACTTCAGCATTGGACTCTATGGATGTCATTAGTGCAACAACACAATTGAAGAGACACAGGAAATTAATTGGATGCAATATTTTAGAAATTAATTTACGTCTCTCATCAGAATGTTTTAGTGAAAAGTTGAAATTAAATGGTATAGATCCAGATGCCCCACTCCCTTGCTTCATTCCTTTTTGCTGATTTCATTTTTCTCAAATCATATTAAACTTTTTCAGAAATTATTGGCACTGAAACATGGATTTTTATTCTCTTTTCTGGATTGTTAAGCATCTTGCTTCTGGTTCTCCTGTTTTGTTTGTCACATATACTTTGGTCTTTTTTTTTGTGGTTGTTGTGTTTGTTTCTTTGCAAAACAAGGTGACTAAAGCATTTGTAATAAATACATTTCTGTGGAATTTACTAACACTATCTGCTATGCTGATGTGGCAAGTTGATGAAAACATGCTAAATATATTGGACTAGCATGCAAACAGATTGGGTTTACTGTACGTCATTGGTATTACTGGGTGAAGAATTTCTGCTATCTCAGAACTCTGTCTCAGATGCCAATAATGATACATTTCAGAGCCAAATTTTGCCCTCAGATATGTGCATGCACAACCCCACCCAAAGTCAGGGTGTGTGCATTGGAGGGCAGGATTTTGTCCTTATTGTGGACAATATTCTCTCACTTGTGAGAAAGGGAGAAATAACCACAATTATTAGTGTTAAAGACTCCATTATTACAAAGAGAGCTTTCAGAGTGACTGAAAAATCATCCTCTTAGCCTGGTTAGGGAGGGATGCTGAAATGGTTTATTGCCTAACTTATATTTGCATTGGCTGGACTCTAAAGACAAAGTAAAATCTATGAGTACAGAAGCCTACAAGTCATGCAAAGCTAATTTGATTCAAGGGTTGTTGTTTGCCATTGCGTGAATATGGGTGAGGGATGCAATGGCCAGAGCATAGTTTGCATAAAGAGTAAGTGGAAACAAAGGGCCTGATCCAACCCCACTGAAGTCAGTGGAGGCGTTGACTTCAATTGGTTTTGGATCAGGCCCCAAGAGAATGACCCAGGGAGAACAGAGAGCTCAATCAGTTTTAACCCCCTTCTCCCACCAAATAGCAGTTTAGAGAATTCAAGGTTTTTATTTGTTACTAGTTCTTTTATTGCCCCTTTTGGACCCTATGGCCTCACATCTTTGAAACCAACTGTTACACAATAAAGAATTTCCCATAAGCCACTTTGACTTAGCGGTTGCAGTCTTCTGCCAGTGGCCCCTCCTTAATCCCATATATTGCCAAAAGCATGTCAGGAGATGCTTTCTGCTGTGCTCCGAGTACCAGCTCTGGTGAGCCAAATTCCATTGGCATTCACTCTCTGCTGAGAATGCTTTGCTAGCAGTAAAGCCTGTGAAGAAGTAGGAGCTGTAGCAGTATCCCATGTAAACCAATTAAAGGACAAATTGTGTTTGACTTTTGCACAGGTTCATAAGTGAAGGAGAGTAAACAAAGAGGCTTTCCCCCTCTCATTTGCACCTGTGTCCAAGAACCAGACTTAATCCCAGTATTTGCCTTCCAGGAGTACAAGGAATGTTCAAGTCTAGCCATGACGGCCGTGCTAGCCTTCTGAAAGGAGATGGGTTGGCACTTGGTGGAGCACCATGACTCCCCTTCTCCCTCCCACTGCACCAGGCAGGAGAACTGATCCCACATAAGAGGAATGCATGCTGCACCCTGCAAAAGGGTGTAGCAAGGGTTGCTGTGGTCAGCACAATGTGTCCAGGAGCTCTCCTTAGGAGGACACCTCCTCATACCACAATGCAGGCACAATCTAGCCCTGAGGAACTAGATATACATGATAGGCTGTGTACCAATCAGCCAGGGCAAAGAGCTGCAAAACATGATGAACACCAGAGCTGGGGAAAGTTAGCAGAACATCACAGAAGGTGCAATTTGGTTTCAGATGGAGGCGTGGTTCAGGTCTTACATTCTTTGAATTGAGCTGCTGATCCCTAGAGTGGCATGAGTCTACATCCTGGCCTCATTTGGGTTGGGCTGGCTTTTTTGCAATAAGATTACTCATCAAAAAGTGCTGCAGATCTAAGGAAAACCTCATCTAAATAGTTGATTTATGCAAGCTGCCCAGGCAGTTATGTTTACACAGCGGAGGCTGCGAATGAACTGTCTTCCCATCTGTTTGTTTAAAAAAATAAAACCCATTTGACAGCTGATGTAAGGCTCAGCCTCTGTGCAACATTAAATTCATGACTGGAATGGAAAAAGAACTGCTGTTAATTTTCTCCATTCTCCACACCTTGGAGCCCAGGGCACGTTCATGCCATTTTCCTGTCCTTCAGAGACCAATTACCTCAGGTGAAGTCAGATATGGAGGCAGCGTTGCTAGCAGTGGGCAATGGGGACTTGGGGCTTTGAAGATCTTTTTAAGACTAGCAAGACGCAGAAATCTGGAATTAACCCTTTGTCAGCCACAGGAGGCGTTCATAGATTGTGAATCACTGAGCAGTCAGAGGAATGGAGCATACACCTCCGCTTCAATACTGTAGAAATGTACTGATCCAAACCTCCCTTATCTAAATCCCACTGGTGTCCCAAGCATGGGCTTCTCTCCATGGGGATTGAGATGAATGACACCTGGATGCTGTTCTGAGATAGCCTATGCTCTACGGGGAGCTCAGGTCCTGTAGCGTGACTCTGGAGGGGGATGATCTGGTGGAGATGTGTGCTGTTGGAGTCCTTGATGCTTCACTCTTATGGAACTTGGAAGATTTGCAAGAGTTCCTCCAGCCCCTATGGCAGGCTCTTCTTCCAGCAGCAGGGGAGTATGGGTGTGTGTTTGTCTGTCCAGCTGTCAGGGCACCCTGACCACAGGCTCCACAGCATGGTGGCCATCTCCCCAGATAATCTGAAGCTTCCAGGGTTTTGCTGCATATAAACGAGTGTCCAATGAAAGCCAGTATTACCCTTGGAGAAGCAGCAAATTGATCATGAGCTTTTCAGTGTAAAGACACAATCCTCATACATATTGGACCCAATTCTGCTCCCTTTGAAGTCAGTGCCACAACTTTCATTGTCTTTAATGGTGCAGGATTGGAGCCATGCTAAGTCAGTGACAGCTAAGTGTCTTTTCTGATAGTGTTTTCTTAACCCTGAGACAGCTTTCTTGTTTCCACTTTATTAGGCAAATGAATAGTGCATGTTGAAAACCACATTACTATAGTCTAATAGTATGTATAAGACAAAGATTCTGTGTTGACAGTAGAGGGGCCTATTTTTACCACTTGTTGCATCAGCAAAGGCTTCTCCTTTGGTCTAGTGGTGGCACTTAACACTGATCTCTTGGAGGGCACCGTTCAAATCACAGAGAAAACTCTGCTCTCACTTACATGCTCTGCAAACCTCAAGTTACCCCCTTGATACCAATGGAGCTGCACCTGCTTTGGTTTAGCCCAGGAGTGGCAAGGAAGACCATCCAAGGCCAGCCCCTTCTTTGAGTTAGCAGAGTATCCAGTCGGGAGCCGTAAGGAAATCCATTGACTTCAGTGGAGTTATGCCTGCTCACACCAGCATGGAAGTTGGGCCCTGGTTGCCTGTTCACACCAGCTGATAATGTTGCTAGTGTGCTTCATTTCACTCCCTCCTCTCCCCGCCTCTAGTTCCTGAGGTGACAGATGTTACATCTTTTCAGCTACATTAAAAACTGAATGCTATCTATGGCTTTGAAAAGATGTTGGAACCCCATGTGGCCATTTTTCTGTCTGCCTTACGGGGAAAAGAAAAGCAGCTGTGGTGAAGAAAGGAAAACACTGAGGGTACCAGTTCTGTGATCTCCTCCTCTTCCGATCACAGTCTTTCCTTGGTTTAGACAGTAAGGGCTTGTGATGAGCATGCTGTGCAGCTAGGCAGATGCATCTCAGAGCAGAGTTTACTCCTGTGTATCTATATCACAACTTCTTTCCTGAGAAAAGGCCTCTTTTTTCTGCTTTGTTCCCTGTAATTACATGCAGCACAGAGTGGATGGAGAGAGAAGGACCGTAATTAGGATGTTTCGACAATCATTTCCTGTGCTGACTACTAATCTCCTGCCAACCCTACCACTACTGCCTTTTTTACACTACCTGCTCCCCCACTGAATTTAAAGCCATTGACTAGGCCAGCTGTCAACAAAACACAGGTTGCATCCTCTCATGACAATGCATATAGCAGATTTTCCTGCACCCCCTTTCTAACTGGGATGGTGCTTTCAAATAAAGAGTGCTATTAGGAATTACAGCACTTTGCATTCCTGGAGTACTTGTTCACTAGAGTCTCTCAGAGTGCTGTGCAAACATCATGTTGCCTTTGTGAAGCAGCTAAGTTTTATTATACTCATTTCACAGATGGGAAAACTGAGCCAGAGTGAGTTTCCAGGTGAGACCAGGACAAAGAGAGTGAAAGAACCCAGGAGTTCTGTAGTTCATTCCCCTTGTCTAACCAAAGATCTCTTGGAATCTCCATGAGAGCCCTGCTGAAGTGTGTTAGGTTAGGTTAAAATAGATCTCCTGACAGGTTTTGCAATACCATGATGTGAAAGGGTACTTCTTCATTTCTTGCAAACAACAGCTACACCCTAAGAAAACATGCTGCATTTTTCAAAGACTATCAAAAGTTACTTCATTACCAGCCAGTAGAATAAAGAATAAGGGGTGGAAGCAACAAAGTTGCAATCCTCTTCTTTACTGTTGTTACAGAGCCCCAGTGGCTGGGGATTTCTGGACAGCATTGGTTCTCCAGCTGTGACCCTTTCCTTCCCAGGCATGACTCCAGCACCAGAGGCCAGGACTAGAGCTGAGGCTTAGTCACTAGGGCATCTCTATGTCACCCAGGGATTCTCCCTACACTGGGGGATTTCCCAGTTAGCTGCTTAAGCCAGGCTCCTTTGCACCCTAGAGAGGCACAACGAGACTGTAGCAGAGCCCAGGAGCCAGCCTGCTCATTGTAATTAAACCCTTTATTTTTCCAATATATTCCAGATTTGAGAATGAGAGAGAGAGAGAGAGAGAGAGAGAGGGGGGTTATGCCATGGGGACTTTTCAGAATGTTGCAATAAGCAAAATGGGTGAAGTTTTCCTTGTAGGGTTAGGGTTAGGGTTAGGGTTGATGGGATGTTAGATGGGGTGGGATCTGAGTTACTACAGAGAATTCTTTCCTGGGTGCTGGCTGGTGAGTCTTGCCCACATGCTCAGGGTTTAACTGATCGCCATATTTGGGGTCGGGAAGGAATTTTCCTCCAGGGCAGATTGGCAGAGGCCCTGGAGGTTTTTCGCCTTCCTCTGCAGCGTGGGGCATGGGTCACTTGCTGGAGGATTCTCTGCACCTTGAGGTCTTTAAACCACAATTTGAGGACTTCAATAACTCGGGTATAGGTTAGGGGTTTGTTACGGGAGTTGGTGGGTGAGATTCTGTGGCCTGCGTTGTGCAGGAGGTCGGACTAGATGATCATAATAGTCCCTTCTGACCTTAAAGTCTATAACTATAACTTGTGTGAAATGTCACTGGGACAAGCTGACATCTGGTCTTTATGAGTCTGATATGCAATTCCCCATGTCATTATAAATCATTCTAACAGGAAGGAACAATCAATGTCCATCCATTCCCGGTTGACTCAGGGATGTCGCCCTTTCTCTTACCCAGCGTGCCTCTCATGCAGAATGCTTGGTTTGAAAATCTATATTGATATATTTAAGAGCTAATTAAAAACCCAAATTAATTTCTAAAACACAAATAAATTTGAATGTTTCCTCTTGGATCCTAAGGCTAAGCAACTCCATCAGCTTCATTTTACTGTTCTCAAAGCCTAAGAAGGCAGAAGTCACTGCTCTAGAGAATACAATTTGGTTTTTTTGTTATACCTTTCCTTAACCCGGCTACTCCGAAGTGCTCTTTAAAGTACTGAGTTTGGCACTAGTGGTAACAGTGCAGCAAAACCAAGCCACCATCAGGTGCTTAACATATCTCACAGGCAGTCTTTGACATTATAACTTGATTTGCTGAAAGGGAATGTTAGTCAGGAGTGGACACTGTAGCTTTCTCCTGCACTTACCAGAAAGATCAATGGGATCTTTACATTCCACCTGGACAGAGAAAATCATCTTTGCCAATATCTGCTCAGGGACAATCAAGTTTAAGTTTCCAGATAGGTCATTAGTTCAGTGACCTGGTCAAAGTAACTGAGGTATAAGTGGGAGGAGACCCAGGCCCACAATTTCAGTTGAAATGAAGATGCGTCATCTTGGAGCAGAAAACAAAATTATCTTTTTGGAGAGGTTTGAATTGGATGAAACAAAAAAAGAGCCTCTTGTTTTTTTTATTATTTACCTTTTTAGACTGAATTCTAGCATGAACACGTTGAAAAGGTCACTGTCCATCAGTTCTGATGCTGAATCATACTCAGATGGCAAAGACTTGTGTTTTCTTTGCACTGTCATGGGATGTGTCTTTGTTATTATTATTTTTTGCATTATTTGTCATTCAAATGCAGAGAGTCAGTGAGGCACCAGTTACTTTCCTCATTTGAATTATCCATGCAAACTTGATTTGTCCATTTGTATCTGAAAACTCATTTCACTGCCTTTGTTTTTGTTGTATTGGTTGCTGATCCATTGCTATGGAGAACATAGCATTCCCAGGGATACCATCCAAATACTCTTTTTCCAGGTATCAGAACATTATGGAGGGGGAAGGCCTTGAGATAGAATTTTCCTTAGGTATAATAGCTGCTTCTGACATTCCAGCTTTTGAAGTTTGTATTTAGCCAAATGGCGATCTGCTAAAGATTCTCTTTATTTGCATTTCTATTCACATCAAGGATACATGAGGCAAGTGAGCATTCATGATCTACTCACCCTGCTGGTATGTCCCCACCACAAACCATAAAAGGTGGAGTGAAGACTTAATACCCACATCCTGTTCCTTCGTGCACTAAACCTGTCATTGCAATATTTTGCTTAGCATAATAATCTCCTGGAGACTTTCATGGTGAGAAAGCGCTCTTTCCCCCCACCCCACCTCCACGCACTCTCTCTCTGTTGTTAGTATTATTTATTATTTGTTTATTGCTGACTGTCCGCTCAGTGCTGCACAATGCACAAATTAATTCAGTCCTTGCCCTGAAGACTTGCATAGATAAGAGAACCAGGGTTGAATTAAGGCAATTTGGGGACCTTATATATGGGTCCCCCATGGTCCTTCCCCCATGTGGCTCTGCCCCCAGGATGTAGCCCCGCCTCTCCTTGGGGTGTCAGTAGGTTGCAGACTTAAAGCAAATTGAATGGTTCATACCTCTTGAGCTATTTCTTCAGCCTTTCTGCACACCCAGGCAGGCATCATTTACCCCCAGGTTACGTTTTCAAGCTGTTCTTTGCATCCCTAGAAACATAATTTTGTTTTAAAATGAAAGATGAGATTCTGATCTCATCACATGACTCCAGGAGCTGGGGTCATGGCATGGCTCTATAGTGCCTATGCTGTAATCTAGTCCTTAACGGAACACCCTGGGAAATTCAGAGGTGGAGATAACTTAGAAGGTTCCTTCTTCCCATAGTTGCCATAAATTCATTTCATATGGTCATTACACAAGAAGTGGGTCTCTATGGGGTATATAAATGAGGAAAGGATAGTGGTTTGGCAAATTAGCCTTGGTAGGTCAGTGCACACATAGGGAACAGCATGGCAAAATGCATGGAGATGAGATATTATTGATCTGTTCATCAGCTCCTTGCTTTCCCTTGTTTCCTGTTATTTCAGAGATTCGTAGAGTTTAAGGGCAGAAGAGACCATTATGATCATCTAGTCTGGCCTCCTGTGTATCACAGGCCAGAGGATTTCATCACGTGTTTCTTTGGTGCAGTGGGTCAAAGAGAAGAGAAACATTGACACATTTTTAATGTATTTGCATTGTGAAATTGTCTTGTGCCTGATCGTGGTAGGCTGGTGGTTGTTGTGTCCCTAGCGTTGGTGACCGTGATTTGGAAATAGGACATTAAGAGAAGTGGTGGTGGAGCACCACATCTGAATGGCTTGGAGAAAGGTCTCCTTCTGAATACAAGAAGTTCTGAAGGAGTTACTTATCAGGTAGTGTGCCCTTTCAAGATTAGTTGACCACTGAAGGACAAGAAGGCATGGCTGTGTGAATGTCAGCACCATCCACAGTTGATGTACAATGACAATAAATAATAAAAATAATAATATAGGCAGCCAGTGTAAGTAATGCAAGGCAGGACTATGATGATCACAGTAGCACAAACCAAGGAGCAATTTTGCCTCAGAACAAGGAGCAAGCACTTGTCAATGCAGAGGATGTTCTTTAGCATCAAAAGCTTCATATTATTGTGAGACGGGTGGGAGGAGAATTAGTTAACTTCCATGTCGTTTAGAGTCACCATACTATAGACTTTCATCAACTGGACCCTTACCATAGTCATCTTTGTGGGAAAGAAGTATGATACAGTAACACAGCCCAATTGTTCCCTGCCTCACACTCTAGGCAGCCATTTACAGTAGTGCAAAACAGATTGAAATGCTCCCATTCTGATCTGGTAGCATTTTAGTCCCACTTTGCAGTTGCTTTGCCTATGTGAAAATTATGACCCAATACGCAGTGCAGTGAGAACAAGGCCCTGTCAGTCTTTCAGAGAACCATTACCGAGTGATTTAGGGCCTGATCCAAAGCCATTGAAGTCCATGGGAATCTTTCCCAAGGTTTTTAGTGGGCTTTGGATCAGGTGCTGAGTTTGCAGTTACAACAGCATGGAGATTTCAAATGGATTTTGAAGAGCAATGTTTAAGAAATTGAGACGTATGGGCCTGATTCTGATCTCACTCGTACTTTTTTTTTGGCGGTGGGGTAATTCTATTTCCCTTTGTGGATTTACTCCTGATTTATACCAGCGTAACTGGATGCAGAATCAGAACCTAAGTATTTTTCATTTAATGACAATACCAATAGAAATACATTTGAATTAACCTCCCCATCCCACCCAAAAAAACTGCCCCCTCCTGCCAAAAAACAAACCATACAAACAAAAAAAATACAAACAATATACTCTGTGTCTGGGGGAGAGAGGGTTAAAGATGCAGTGAATGAACGTGACTTCCTTCTATTTGTTTTGTCATGTGTGCTTATGAGATTGTATGGGCTTGTCTAGGGAAGCCAGTGTATTTGTATTGTAAATGGAGATGGTTGAATAATCAAACAAGGGCTTCAGTTTTATTGTTTCCAGTACACCTGCAAAAAAAGAGTCTGTATTCTCCACCCCATCCAACTTCCTTGTACCTTTGCTCATGTAACTTTATAGTGACTTATTCATTTGCTGCTGAAATAATACAAGCACTTGTGGAGCGCCTGAAATCCATTTATTAGAGCTACCCTTGCCCAGTTAGTGACATCACTGACTGCATCCAGCTGGTCGGGGATGTTCATTCAAGCTATGAATTCTTGAGGTGGCTCTGTTCACAGGGATATATGAATCATTGAGACAGATGCAGTTGGGAACAATGCAAACGGCTGCAGGTGGACAGGTGCAAGGTATCCAGAGCCAGGAAACTTGTTTTAAGTTTAACAGCCAGGCAGTTGGTTGGAGCTGAAGCAATCCCGTAGAAAATGGTCTTCCAGATACGGTTAGGTTCTTGAGCCTTCCTTATATTGAGCTCTTGAAGTCAATAGAAATTGAGGGTGCTCAGCACCTTGCAAGATCAAGGCCCCAATCCCTTGATGTATGTATGCCTGCCTACTTCCTGTTTATACCACTGGGAGTTATGCTCATGCACTGTGGGAGAATAAACACCTGGGAGCGAAAACAATTACTAAGAGCACTCTGGGCCCTCCCACCTGTAGCACTTTGATGGAGCCTTCCTTTGTTTTCCATAGTTTGGATATTCAGTTTGTTGGCATGAGGCAATGCTCTCATTTCCCTGTGCCATTTGCATAGAGTTTGTATTTTATAAGCTTATAATGAGTTTTTCTTTGTCTAGGTCTGGCATCTCGTTTGCAGTTGCATGTTCACCCTCACCCATGCCCTCCCTGCTTGCTGTGATTTGAATGAGTAATCCCTGACATTTTATTCTGAAGCAGGTGGCTCTTACACACCCTGACTTCCACATTCAAATGCCACAGGGAAATAGAGGAAGGCACCTGGGCTGTAACTCATTCCATGGAACTGAATAGAACCATCAGCCAGCCATTTAATATTAAAGGTAAATGTACTCATGGAAAGGTAACGTTTACTCTGAATAAATATGCCTCTTGTTCACAGTGGGCTGAAGGGACATTTGCTATTGAAAAGGTTGATTGCTACAGAAATAGTAGGTTCTCACCTGATCTTTATCCGCTTTACATTAAAGATGTGCTCAATAAAATAAAAACCCATTGGCCCTTGGATCTGAACTCCCATGAACTTTGAGAAGATCAAATTCTGAACCTGGAGCTGACCTGAATTTTGCATATGGATCCAAACCAAAACCCTAGATGTGGGCTGTACATTTGGGGATGTTCAAAAACCAGAAATGGAATTACGTGACACAGCTTGAACCTTTCTCTACTTTAGAGAAGCATTTAGGGTAGTAACTTAGGCTGGAGCTTTGAGATGTCTTTGTCCTTCACAATCTTTTGAAAGTGTGTGTGTTATTCCAAAATTACCTCTGAATTAGAGATTATCTTCTGAACGGTGCAAACTGCTGGCTATATGATGGTGAAGCAAAGCTGAGCAGTTCTGTGCCAATGTCAGAACTGTGACCAAGACCCTCTGTAAGTCAAATACCAGTGAACTTCAGAGCAAAATGCTTCAATACCTTATAGAAATAGTCCCTCTCTGATGCACTCATAGAATCATAGACGTTTGAGATGGACAAAGCCTGTTAAGTCATCTAGTTCACTTATCTGTCAATGCCGGATGTTCTCTGCTGTACATTTGTTTGTGTTCCCAAGTCTGGTTCACATGGTTATACACTGCCCCATTTCATGAGGAGTCCTCCATTCAGAGGGCCAGATTCTAGCTTCTGTTCCAGGAATTTTGCACTGCTCAGGTTTTCCCCTCTGTGCCCAGCTGGCATATGGCCACCATAGTGGCTGTTTGTTACCCCCTCACTTGTGCCTTGGGGTAAGGAACATGACCAGGAAAATGGGTGTGGCTGAGGCATTTCCACCCCCCAGTCACTTCCTGCTGTTGGAATGGATCCTAAAGGCCACGGGCAGCTGGGCATAAGATAGAACAGCCGTCAGGCTGTCCTAATTTTCATCTAATTTGCACAAGACCGTCACAGCTTGTGGCCAGCCCTGGGATCAGGAAAGTACAAAGGTGGATAACCGCCACTTTTGCCCCCTTTTTCTCATTGGTCCTTCGCCAAGCCAAACTCAGCTAGTCCAGAGAAGCTGGCTCAGAATTAGGAGGTTGCTCCTTAGTGCCCGAAGAATGGATTGCCCTAAAGTTCCCTGGAGATTTGGGGGGAGAGCCCTCATGCCCCCAGCACACAAACCCCACCTACACCCTCACCTAGGCATGAAAATGCCTTTCTCCACTCCAGGCTAGGAATCAAATAATCTCGATGCATATTCAACACAACCCAAAGAAATAATTTGTGCTAATAAAATAGTAGCTGGGAATCCAGTAAGACAAACCCATTTTATTTCTGAGGTCCCTTTGCATAGTCAGTGCTAGGCATGCCAGACCCTTACTGCCATTGCTTTTGATCTCCTGCCTTTCCTACATAGCAGAGTCCCTGGCTCAAAGGTGGCTGTGCATATCAGACTCAGGTAAGAAGCCACCAGGAAATAGGATTTAAAAAAAAGCTGTTTAGGGAGGGGATCTCATGTTTATTCAGTGCAGTATGGAATTGTACGTCGGGGCTTGGGTTAACAGCTGCATGCGCGCTTTCTTTCTGCCCTTTTAAAGAAGCCAGAAATGAAACTCTCTGCACAGTCATTTTGTATTCAAGTGAAGATGTTTCCGGGCCAGTGTTTGAAGCTACTGAAAGCACACACTGCTTGGTATCCCTTAATTAATTTATTTAGCAAGGGTTTGGGATGGGGGATATTTGATCAAGTGACATCCTTTGTTTCTGCCCCTTTTTAACATGGAGCGTCATGTCTAGTGCAGCAGGACTTAAAAACAACTGTGTCTGCTATCCTGCTCACAGCATTTGGAAAGCAAACATGACGAGTTATGTAGGCATTTCTGAAGCCACATGATGCTGCAGTGGTACGGCCACCTAATAAAAGATTGTATGACCGGAATCCTTCTACGGTACTGCGCAACCTTAGACCATAAGTTTAATGTACATAAGAAAGCCCTGACTTTGAAAGAGGCCTCAACTCAGCCTCTCATTTTGCCTCTCCAGGAGAGAGTGCAGTGTACGCGTCCTTCAGTAACATGCTCTGTCAACTCTGTTCCTCAAAATGGCAGCTTCCCAGGCAGGCAGAGCTTTCAGACATTAAAGCTGCAGTATATGGAAAACCAAGTAATAAAACTATATAAGGTACACTACAAGCTCCGTTAGGGTTAACTTGGTTTCTGTCCTCAGTTCAGAGCTCACATTTGTGCTTGTGGGGTTAGAATTTTAAGAACGGAGCTGTATTAGCTCAAATAGTATACAGCTCCTTAGAATTCTAACTTGACTATTTAAATTAAACTTGACTATTAATTAATTAACTATCAATTATTAATTAAAATTAACGTGACTATTTAAATACAGAGAGGGGATAAAAAAATGCTGTATTATGCCAAGAGAGTCATGGTCTGTCTCCCAAAAGCAAACTTAAAGGGAAGGGAATGGTAGGCATAAATTGTAACAAAGCCAGGAGACTAAGTAGGCCTAAACCTGCTTCTCTTGAAGTCAGTGGCAAAATTCCTGTCAACTTTTATGGGAAAAGGATCAAGCCCAGTAGTGTGAACAAAGACATATAAACTGAATACTGTCCACGGAGGATCAATGACCTCAAACACTGCTTGATTTTGTGCCTTTCATGGTACATACTCAGGTTCTGCAGCTGACATTATGTTACAAGAATTCTATTCCCCCTAGCCAGTGCATCCCTAATCTTGATGCAACCTGGATGTAGTATGCGCTGGGGAGTAAAAGCTACATTCATTGTTGTAGTTTTATATGTGTTTACCTTGTAACTGGGTGACCTGAGCTACCATGAACCTGTTTTAACTGCAGAGTTAATGGGGAAGATTTTTCAGAAGGTAAGGTGTGTCTTTACTGATTAGCTAAGATGAAAGCCACCTGACCCTGAGCAAACAGCTTCTCATCTGAATTTTACTTTAACCTTATTTACTTAATATAGAAGTGTTAAATCAAGCAACAGCAAAATGTGTTTTTAACCCTATCCCCTCCGGTGTCTTTCATAGTTCTACCAAGTATCTAGCCCATGAATTAATGTTAAAACTTTAATCCTATTGTGGAATTGGCTTTTTGCTGTTCAGCAGATACATAGGTGCGGTATTCAGAGAAAGTGGGTACGTATAAAGTTAAGTTTCAACATGCAATGGAAGCGCAGAGGGATGTGGGGGGACTTATTCATTGTGGAATATTGTGTGCTAATGATTCAGACTTCTGTGCAAAACAAGTTGCAGCTTGGAGGCAGCTCACTGGCAGAACTGGTATGGTGACTCTCTGGTTAATACTCAGTCCTGGCACCCGATGCTGCTGAAGTCAGGGCGGTATTAACGGTGTCACGCAATGTGATTTGAGGAGATCTGCTCTACCAGTGACTGATCCTTGAACCATTAAGTGTGCATAAGAGATTAAATCATCCATACGTGGGCAGAGTTCTCAGCAGTACCAGCTTTGCTTCTACAAGTAGGTGTCTCCTTAGGGAATGCAGGCTCTGTTCCGTTCTCTGCCATTGGCTTCCTGTGTGAAGTCACTTCACTTCTCTGGGCCTCCCTTTCTTCATCCATAAAATGGGAACAATCACTCTTACCTGATTCACAGGGAGTTGTGAAGTTTAACTCATTCATATCTGTAAAGTGCTTTGAGATCCTTGACTGGAAGATACTAAAGAAATGTGCATCATTGTTATGATGCTAACATAATAACAAACATTGATGCTGTGTGCTCTCATCTGGGGTACTGTGGTACATTTTGGGCTCTTCTCCTCTCTTCTCCACACTGCTGAGAACGACGAGGTCTTTGAGGTGTGGTGGATTGTCCATCACGTGACATCTTTACACTAAGACTGGATGTCTTTCAGAACACTGTGCTTTTGCTCAACCACAAGAATGGGCTTGGTACAGGAAATACTGGATGAAATTCTATGGCCTCTATTGTGCAAGAGGCCAGACTACATGATCATAAAAGTACCTTGAGGCCTTAGAATCTAAAGTCTGTGAATCAACAACATTTGCAACTACTTTAAGTTAAAATAGGGGTAATCAAATCTCGTGATTGAGCGTGTCAACATGATTTCTGCAGGACTGAAAACATCTACCTAAGTTGAAGCTGTGCAGGATACAATGGGTGGAAGGGGATAAAGTACAGAGTATATTAATTCAGTAGCAAAGAGGAAGAGAAACCCCAACTGAACAAGAAAAGCTCATATTTATTAATAAAATGTCAGTTGCTTCGCGCTTCAGTTAGTTAATCACAGAGACCCCTGTGCTCTCTGAGTCCTCATGGGAGGGGCCAGGGAATCCTCATCCTTGAATTACAAGGAAGGTTCATCATGCATTACCTTGGCTCTGACAGTTCTCAGATCATTACAGTACCCTAATTCCCTCTTCTCCCCTGCTGGGGGCTCCCTCCTTGGAATAGTCTGCTCACCTCTTCCAGCCTTGCTTACTCTCACTCCTGAACACTAAAGCTTTGCAAAATGTTTGAAACAAAGCCTGAGCCAGCATGAAATGTGGGTGAGGTTCTTTACAAGCACAATATGCAGGCTAAGTTCATTGAAAGGTTTACTGAGCACATGGGCCAGATTCTCTGCTCATGTAAATGGGTGCACTGCTCCATTGGCTTCAGTGGAATTTTGCCCATTTACACCAGCAGAAAATGTGGCTAGGTATAAATGCTTGGCTAGCTGGATAGACATACAGACAAACCAACCAACTGACCCTGGGCAAATCTATGGTTTTGCATCAAAATCCTTGCATGGCCCAGTTTAGAAGATTCAAATTCTGTTCTTAGTTACACTGGTGTAAATCCAGAGCAACTCCACTGATTTCAGCACAGTCACACTGGATTTACACCAGTGTATCTGAAAGCCGAAACTGGCCATATATCTTGAACGATATAACTATCAACCCCTAAAACGAAAGCCTGTGTTAAATCAAGTGCTTATAGTAGGAAGTGTGTACAATTTATGCATTAACGTGGATACGGTGATATCATCAGGCACTCTCTCCAGCTTGTTCTGAGAGATGTATGTTTTGCTAATATGATAATATGCATGCCATGGACAGGAGAGTGACATTTAGAGCCAGATAATATCTAAGATTCTAAACCTATATAATGCATAGTCCAGCATGCAGTTTGGAGGAATTATATTCTGACACACTCTCTGGATTTCTGACATCACGTATGTGTTGCTATTTGAAGAACCGTAAACTCCTGTTCTGTGAGGGACTTGATTGTTCGATAGGATTTAGAGCCTTCTAGGCCACTGGTTCAAATCCAGTTTAAGTTGAGTGGTGAAAAGTAATGTGAAATGGCTTGGGTGAATCTACCTATTTCCTAGTTACTCGTCCACACTTCTTCACCACAACTGGTCCTAATTGGCTGTTTCATTGTCAGGGTCAGCAGAGAGAGACTGAATTCCCCACTCACTGCAGAAAGGTCCCTCCAGAATAAGACTGTGGCATGACTGCAGGGAAAGCTTTCATGTGTACTTCTGTACTACACCTGTTCTGTGGATAAGGGGAGGACTCCAGGGCAGCTTCGATGTCTTTAGTTACATAGAGGGCTCTCATCACCATAGTGTCAGAAATACCTTTTGCCAGCAATAAAGTCACCCTCCCCTCCCCGCAAAAAACCCTTTCCAACTAATTTAACCCCCCCCCCCCCATAGCTTTTCCCTTAGTCGTGCTTCAGCTAGTGGAGGGCATAGGGCAGACCTTTTTTAAAAGGAGAAAATATAAAGGGAGGGAGTGGAGGAAGAGGGGTTGAAATTTCATGCAAATTAAGGAGCATTCAGCATGGCTTGTGTGTGGAGCCAGAGAATTGCCTTCCATTGCAGCTAAATGTCTGGCTCCATTCACCTGTCTGGGACACAGGAGCAGTGGCTGGGACCATATGAATGTACAAGAGATTAGCAGTGTAGGAAAACACCTGCTTCCACTTAAGTGATCGGAGAGGAAACAAAGGGCAAGAAAAGCTATAGCCTGAGCAACACGGGATTGGATGAAAACTGATATGAAGCCTGAGATTGGCAGTTGGCAGCCTTACCCATCAATTTAAAACAGTTGAGAACACACCAAATCTTTGGATGAAAGACTTTTTCCTCCTCTTTTTCCACTTGACTGGGGGAAAAGAGGAGAGAAACAGGAGTGGGCAGACGAGGTTAGGCAGACCAAGGTGCCAAACTGTTATGCTTTATAATTGTCTGCAAGGAAAGGCTGATAATGCAACAAGAGGGGAAGAGTGGAAACACTGAAATGGTGGTTTAAAAGTTCAGGCTAAGTTTCCCTTTCCTGCTTTGTAAAGAAGCATGTCCTTGGATGCCTTAAGGGCTATCTGAGACTCAGTGCATTTGTAATGTAACCCTCCATGTCATGTACATGTATATGTAATGTAACCCTCCATTTTTAAGTGCCCAGTTCAAGACATGGGGAGCCTGATTTTCAAAGGTGCCAAACACTGAAAGATCCCATTGACTTCAGTTGGAGTTTTGGGTGCTCTTGAAATCAGGCCCAATGTAGGTATCTCATGCTGGATTCTGAAACATTAAGACACACCAAATCAAAGGCCACAAAAAATAAAATTATTTTTATATATATATATATATATATACACACACACCTATTATATATATATATATATATGTATATATGTTTTAACCTCTCTGTAGCTCAGTTTTTCTGTCTGTAAACTTGCAATAACAATGCTGACCTACTTTATGAGGTGTGAGTATGAAGCCTGATTCATAAAATGCTTTGAGTTCCTTAGAAGGAAGCTGCCTTAGAAGCACAAAGTATTATTAAGCTTCATTATTCCGCTTGCTGTAAAGGCCTGAAAAGGAACAGCATGTGCTTCTAGCTGCTGACAAAAGCTGGCAGTCTCAGACACCCACCATAATACTTCAGACTGGTCCCCTTTGGGGATGTTGTGCACGGACTACTAGCACATCAGCCAGTGGTCGCTCATAGTGCTCTCATTAATGCTAGAACAGGATCCTATCCTGCTGTATGAACAAAAGAGAAGAGGCTCTCTCTCCCTTCTTATCTCTCCCTTGTGCACCAGTACAGTACATGGCACAGTTTCTGCTCTCTGGAAGTATAATCCTATGCTCTGTCCAGTTGGATTGCCTGGCCTAACTCATCATCTAGGTGAGGGAAAGAGAAGAGGCTGTCCCCTTGTGTTTATCAGATTCAAAAATTCCTTTTTCCTTGTGCATTCAAACCGGTCCTCAGTCTAACTTTCTTTTTCTCTTCCCCACTGCTTGTGCTGCCTTTAGAATCGACCCAAAATGTACCTCTGACCTTACACTACAGCTCAGGCAACATGTTCCAGCTACAGGGTGTTTATGTCCAAGCCTTCCCTCCGGGTTACCGCACCTCTCCAAACACGAGGAAGATCATTATGTCTCTCCTCTCCCGCTTTGCTTGCCTAACATGTTAAGACACAGAAACCTGTTGCTGCTATGACTCTGTTCCTGACCCGACAGGTGGTGCCGTGAGTTGAACTTTGCTCTCACAAACAGTCGGTTTCACGTGTCAGTCTCCCATTTAGTTGACTTGCCCATCTGTGTAGAATTTAGTAATTCTGCTAACATGTACAGCTGCTGTGATCTCAGATGATGTTGTTAAGGAACTTTGCTTGAGTATAGGGGCCTGCATGCATAGGCAGAGTGGGCACAGGATTCCACCCACAATCTAATCTCATTACAAAGCTGCAGTAAAACTAAGTCTCGAATCTCACACTGGTAGCCTAGGAGATGACCCCAAGAAATCCAGTGTTACAGGAAGTAGTACAGGTGACTATGTGCCTCTGGCTGTAGGTCAGTACTAGGAAAAGAAATTGCCATACCAGTTCAGTGGTCCAACTAGTCCAGTAGCTTGTCATGAAGAGTGGCCAGAACAAGGTGCTTCAGAGGAAGGTGCAAGAAACCTTGTAAGGATGACTATAAAATACCCTGTCCATAGGGGATATTTCCTCCCAACCCAAGCCATATTGTGTTTGACTTAGTGAAGCATGAAAGTTTATATATTTTATCCTATCTAATGTAACTGTGGGTGTTCTCATTATCCATCTAATGTCCAATTCTTGTTTGATTCCTACCAAGCACTTGATGTTGATGATGTGCTGAGGCAGGTAGTTCCACAGGTTAATTATGTATTGTGTAAAAAAAAATCCTATTCTTGTATTATGAGAAAGGCTAGGATGTACTCTACTGCTGAAGGTGCCATATGTGTTATGAGTTATTAAACACAGAGCACTGTTTTTACAGAATTAGTTGCTTTTACCCCAGTGTTCTATCCATCTTTGACTTCAGATAGTGCACTGAGCCAAATCCTGCAATCTTTACTCAACCTCCACTCAGGCAAGACTCTCATTAATGTCAATTAGGGTTTTACCTGAATAAAGATTTAATAAGGATGTCAGGATTTGGCCCACTGTTGTTTAGTATTGGTGGCACAGATTAGATGATGTGTTTAATAATCTCAAAAATCACTGTGTTTCAGTAGCAGATGAAATAATCTATACGCTAAACACAGTGAGATCCTGTAAGGTCAAAAATGCAAAATACATATAAGGTTTTATCAGTGTGCTCTTATTATGAAGTTTTATGAGCCCGGAGCCAATGTCTTTAGAAGAAATATATGAGAATTTGTACTTCGGTGGTAAAAAACAAACACAAAAACCCCTGTCAGAATGTTCCTCTTGTCCAATGCAGCATTCAGGTGATCTCTTGTTTCTTGCTGGTAGGTCAAGATAACAGCAGCTCTAAACTGGCACGCCCAAAAGCACATCAAAGTTTTTGTAGGCACATAATTTGGATCTATATATACAAGCTGTTTTCTGTATGCACAAATGGCTGGTTAGGTGCTGAACCTTCACAGCCACCCTCCTTCAACTTTACCTGTGCAAAACCATAGGTGTATACTATTGAGTGTGTACATCGCAGTGTTGAGGTGTTTCAAGTTTTTGCTATCATATCTTTCAACCAGGTTCCAAGGATCTTGGGCTAAGATGCTTAATATTTATCAGGAAACAGTTAGGAAATCAAAAGGATCTTCATGGAAGCTTAGAAACAGCATTTAAATCCTTCCCTTTGGAGTGTGATGCCTTCTCTTTTGGGTCTGATGCCAAGCCATTACTCTGGCTATTAGCTAACCAGTTTATTGTGGCATTGAATGACAGAGCTTTGTCAGGAACCTGATCTTTGGAGGTCATCAAGCCCTGAGGATATGCCTCACCTCATCAAAGAAAACAAAAGGATTTATTTACAGTTGTTGTTACCGTGAGTGTTAGAAGGCAACTTCAAAGAGGTTTAACCAAAATTAGATCATTATGATAATACATCAGTATGTTTCACCACTATTGCAGACCTTTTCTGTGTTCCTTTGCTGTGTTACATAACATCCCCAGGAACGTTACTACTGTTTGGTATTCCTTTTCCAGGATTCAATTTCATGGGCATTTGAACACTTCAGTAGAATGACGTCTAGCACCCTGGGATCCCCCAAATCCATGACAAGGGACCTTTGTGCTATGATACTACGGATCATATGTAATAATAATAATTATTATTAATATTGATAATACAAATTAGAAAGATAAGAAATATAAACTAAAAAGCTTTTTTTTAAATTTCATACTCACATAATAATGCCAAGCAGTATAATCTAGTGATTGGCAAACAACTATATATATAGTATAGTGAAAAGGAGTGAGTGTTTAAAGAGAATGGTCATGTGGTTAAAGTAATGAAGAAGATCTAGGTTTCCTGTCTGCCACAGGCATCCTGTGTGACTTGGAGCATCACATAAATCTCTCTATGCTTCAGTTCCCCCATCTGTGAAAAGGGCATAATAATGCACCCTTATATGGGTGTTGTGAAGCTAAACTCATGAAAGTTTGGTGAGGTGCTCAGGTACGATGATGATGAGCACCGCAGAAAAGCCACAGAATCTCTGAGTGATTTTGCATGGCTAATTATATGATTATCAAGCTTGTATTTCCTCCATCTCTAGTGCTTAGAGGAATCTATGTGGATTTCAAATGGAAACTTTGAGTCATAATTCTCATCAAATCTAGCTGCCTCCTTCCAATAGGGCCCTCACTAGCCTTGTTTATTCCTTATGTTTTACAGCGTGTGATAGATTAATTGATATCCTTTTAAAGGTAAATGGCTCAAATATGGAATAATAATCAGCCTGAAAGTAGGATCAATATAACAGAGAAACGTGTACGAGAATCTGCAAAGAAGTTTGGTGTGTGTAAATACAGTTTATCTGCCATCAAATGGCTCCTGTTTATTAATAAAGAATGGGGACACAGTTTATTGATGATGATTCATTAGGAGTTTATTGCTGATAAAACCAAAGCATGATATTTACATTCGTGTAATCTTTCCTTTCCTAAGGAAAGAAATTATTATTTTATCTTGATGTGTCATTGTGACACTGAAATAGTCCTTTCTGTGGGTTCAACTTCTAAGCCCTAGAATGGCTAGACAGTCATCACATCATAATAAATGAATACAGGATATGAAACTGCAGCTGTAATTTATAAAAAAGAAAATGTGCACAGTGACTGGTTCTCCTTGGAATTGTACCTGTATGTTTAGAATATGTATAGTGAACCTTTTGTCTAAAGGGTCTGATCTTTTATCCCTAGGACAGTTAAATTGTGGATTGTTTAGCTGTGACCCCTCCCTATAACACACGCAGACAGTATACAGATAATGTTGCACATTCTTGTATACTTCACAAATGGATAGTGACACTGGGCCAGATCCAGAGCTAGTGTAATTTGGTGTAGCTTCATTGACTTCACAATTGACTTCACTGAAGCCATGCCAATTTACACCAGCTCAGGATCTGGACTCCTGTTTCTCTTGGTCAGTTATCCCTGCTGGTTCTAGCGTCTAGAACCTTATAAATGTATTTCTTCTACTAATTCAACTGGCTAGAAGCCTCTTTGCAATGGGTATGAATGACAGAAATCTTTCCAGCTCTATTTGATTATTTTTTAGTCCATGTAATTTGTTTTAATGATGGATTTATGTTGCCTGGGCTTGTCCAGATTAGGAAAATAAACTGCATTTAATAAATGTTAACTAGCATGTAAATTAACATGCTTTTAATCAGGATCAGCTTGTTGATAAGCCCTACTGTCTTTGTCTGTAGTAGGTGCTAAGTGTTAAAAAGTTGTTAATTAACACACCTTTGCTTTGAAGAGTTTATCTGCACACCTAGAATTAGGTGGCGCTTTATCCTCCCACCTTTTTAGCAAAGCCCTGATCTGGTCCTGGGAAGTTCTGCTTGCAGGTCTGCACCCTCTTTGAAGATTAGAGGTGAGATTTGGCAATGAAACTGGCACTGTGGCAGGATTTTAGTTGGGTATTTGTCCTGCCGAGTTTGAAGAGCAATCCTTATGAGCTATATTTTGAAAAGCAGGTCTTTATACTTGTGCCTACAATTTTCACATGTACAAATTCAGATGTTGGATTGAGGCAGCTTCAAATATGAGGCTCTATATGTCCGTGAGATTTCGAATGTCATTGTCCCATGAAATGAGCTGGCTTGGTTATCCTTTGGGGGGGGAGGGCAAATCCTGCTCCTGCCCACTAATACTCCTTGAACCTGTTTCTTCTTTGTTGTGGCACAAGGCCCAAAAGACAGTAAAACTGATGTCATTCAGCAGCACAGTGAGGCAGGATGAAAGGATTGGTACAGGTTTCTGCATCTCCTGCCTGTATGCAGAGCTACGCTCTGCAGAGACACCCTCTGTCCCATTGTGCACGAGTGGGCAGAGTGAAGGATGGATCGCCTGGCATGTGTGGATCTGCAGCTCCCCGGGTGGGAGGGGCTGCCTGCAGCAGTCACTAAGCCTACAGTGGCCCTGAGGCTGAAGTAGCAGCCAAGGAGTGGCTCTACTGCCTCTGCATGGCTTGTTGCAAGGATTTTGACCAATCTGTGACCTCCAGGAGAACACCCTTGTGTACAGCCCACATACTGGAGCTGTGCCCTGGGAACAGGGTTTGTCTCTGTACACGCTGAGAATTATCCATAATAGATCGGGTCAGACCATAGGCTTTAGTTACTACCATATTCCTGGGTACTAAGCTAATGGGTGCTCTGTTAATGCCCCAGATGACTGGACAGATAGAGCACGCGGCCATTAATTAATTATAGATAAAAATAGCAATTTTCTAAGGAAACTGTAAAGGGAATCCATATGATTTCTCAATATTGTTGACAGGCTGGGTTGTCTGTTACAAGTGTATCTGTTTTGAACTAGCTCTTAGGTACTCTCATGATCTGTGCTCTAGAGATACAAGACAGAGAAAAAAGAACAGGAGTACTTGTGGCACCTTAGAGACTAAAATTTATTTGAGCATAAGCTTTCGTAGGCTACAGCCCACTTCTTCGGATGCTGTAGCCCACGAAAGCTTATGCTGAAATAAATTTGTTAGTCTCTAAGGTGCCACAAGTACTCCTGTTCTTTTTGCGGATACAGAGTAACACGGCTGCTACTCTGAGAGAGAGAAAGTTGGTTATAATCTTAGCTGGGCATCAAACCTGTGGTCCAGCCTGACATCCCAACCGAGCACCTTTACCTGATTGTTATCAATTGGCCACTTGGGCAATCAAATGTAGGGGATACATTTTCAGGAGGGTGGTCATCTTATTTATTTTTAGGTGCCATTTGCAAATGAATTGCAGACAGAAATCAGGTACCTGGAAGCCATCTCCTCAGATTTGCACCCACAAATCATTTTGCAGGCACAACAATTCAGATGCAGATATTTCAGGCACATATTGCTTTGGTCAAAAGTGGGGGTTGGGCTCAGCTCAAGTGAACATTTATCCCTTCAATTCCAGCTCCTGTGACTGGTGGAAGAGAAATAAAAATCTGACTTGCTCAGAAGCAACATCCCTATGCCGACATTATTACCACACTGCATGTTGTCCCTTGCTGGAGAAATCAGTCTTATGCAATTAAAGGTTTCCAAGGTTTCTGCCTGAGTTAGTTATTGAGGATAAGTTGTGTCTTAGGGGAATTTTTCTGCCAGTTGCACTAATTAGCACGATAATTTGTCATTTCATTAAACACATCTTCCATGGGAAACAACAGCATGTTTTCTTCACAACAAGGAGCAAACATTTTATTTATGGATTGATTTTTCTTTCTTTTTTGATTAAGTTGCTTAGAATTTCCTTGAACGTGGCTAAACGATGGTATTTTTAAAAGCCACAGCTTTCATCTTTTGTTTTGCCATCACTTCTGATTGTGTGCTCGTATGTTACATGCTTTTATTTAAATGGTAGCGCTGAGAGTCATCCCAGTCTGGGCACAAATGTTCTTTTCATCCTACATCTTGCTCTATTTATTTCAAGTCAAGTGCAGGATATATTTTTTTAAGAGTTGAAATGAAAGAGTTATTTAACAACTAAGAGTCCTGTGGCACCTTATAGACTAACAGACATATTGGAGCATAAGCTTTCGTGGGTGAATACCCACTTCATCAGATGCATCTGACAAAGTGGGTATTCACCCACGAAAGCTTATGCTCCAATACGTCTGTTAGTCTATAAGGTGCCACAGGACTCTTTGTCGCTTTTTACAGATCCAGACTAATATGGCTACCCCTCTGATATTTAACAACTAGTTACCAGCCTAAAAGCATGTACTGCGGGAGGGGAAAACATGGCTTGGTAGATGAGGCAAAAAAATTTAGCCAACATTTTTAAAAATAGGAGTCTAAAATTAGCCTCCTGAGTCCATACTTAGGCATCTAAGAATGGAATTTTCAAATGTGCCTGAGTAACTTAGGAGCAGAAGTCTCAAGAATTTATAGCCTCCAGTGTGCCTGTCACCCTAGTTCCACTCTTAGCTACCTAAATATGGATGTAGGAACCTAATATTACACCCCTGTTTTTGAAAATATTGGCCTGAGTCTGGAGATGTGAGTTGTGGCTGGGATTTTGAAAGGCACTCAAGGAGTTTGGCTCCCAATACCCATTAAAAGTAATTGGGAGTGGGACACTTAACTTCTCTTTGTGCCTTTGAAAATCAACCCTTCTGTGCCAGCAAATTTCTGTGTGCCCAGTCCTTGGGCAAGTCATTGAATCTCTGCACTTGTGCCTTAATTTCCCCCTCTCTATGCTGTTGTTTTCAGTGAGAGTTATTTGAGACAGTTATGCAGCAAACACATCTATGTCAAATAAGTGGGATGGGACTACTCTGGGTTAGGTGAATTCAGATAGCTCTAACAGAGCAGTTAAAGCTAATAGCAGCTAATCAATAGGTATCAGACTTGTACTGAATGAGCAGTTACTAATACAGGACTCTTTTGACTTTTTTTTTAGCTTCAGTTAAAACCAAACAGATGGGCAAAAAGGAGCAGAAATTGTTACCTTAGGGAATAGTGCACTCGCACATTTGGGACATCTAACAAGGCAAAATACTTTCTTCTTCTTTCCTTTATATTTTAAAAGATAAATTTTTAGTAATATATTTTAGTGAACACAATGCTCATAAAAAGCATGGGCCCGACAGTCATTGAGAACGAAATCCTCCATCCACTGAACAGGTACAGCAAGCTTCCCCTCCATGTCGCAACCCTCCCTTGCAGTGACCAATGCATGTGGGGAGGGGGGAGTTCATTTCCATTGCCCATTCAGTCCTTGTCCTGTCTGCTGAGATTACCAACAAAGGCCAGAAGTTCTGGTTTGGGTGACCATTCCCTATCCTTGAGGCTGAAGACTACTTGAACATGGCAGCACAATATAATGTTCTTATTAGAGATGCATATCTCCCTCTCTGGCACATGGTATTCATAGCAACAGGAGGATGGAAATTGTTTCCCAACAGAATTGTTTGTCTAAGATTATTCATTCCCTCATAAAACCTTAGTTGCCAGTTGGCCCACATTCTTAAGCAAATCTGAAGGCCAAGCAGTCATTTTAAGATAGAAAACTGCTAAGTTTTGTACAGCATGTTGAACCTGGATCTTCACCTTTCAGAGAAATTATTATTTATTAAACCATGGGGAGAGGTGGGGAGACTTGAATGCCTATTGCGGGTCCATTATCATGAAAAGCATGTCTGCGTCATGCACGTCAGTTTCACTACTGGCCTATCCCAAAACTTCAGGACACACCTGTTAATGGCTAGAGGCAAGCAGATTGGTTGGACATAAAGAATGCACCTGCGCAGGGAGGGGTGAAGAACTACATGTAAGCCGAGCCCTTAGACATTCTCTGTCTCTTCTCAATTCCAGCTTAAACAAGCAATATCGCTCTGGGCTGTGAAGACAATCATGCACATTTGAATCCTTTGCTTTACTTTTTTTTTTTTTTTGCGGGTTTATTTTTATAGTTTAAAACAATTGTACAAGTATTTTGCTTCACTGTGTATGATATTTTTTGTTTTGTTTTTTGTTTTTTTTTTGTTCATTTTGTGAGCATCACGCCAAGAAAACCATACGTTCCAAGTTCGTCTTTGCCAAGACGTGGAAAGATCTGAAGAAAAAAATCCTCGCACGCACTTGCCTGATGATCATTACATCCTTTTTTGTTACCCACTTGAAGGTTGATGATCTTGGTTTGGGAAAAGGTTATTGTGCTTTCAGCACTGAAGTTACTTAAATGTATGTGTTTTCATGGTCCTGTAAGCCATAGTGTCCTGGTATTGTGGTGTAGACAGATCAAACTAGCGCTAAGTATGATTTTGATACTATTTGCAACCGTGTAAATCAAAATTCTCCTTCCTTATGTTTTTTTTAGGAGACTGTCTTTTTTTCTTCTCTCTTTCTCCAAGTAGACTGAAGGGAGGGGGAGGTTGTGTTAAAACTGTATCAGGTTTTGTCTGTTCTAAGTTGGGGGGAGGGGTAAAAGGCACATGAATTCAAATGTTCATTTTACAAGTAGCCAAACCAGTTAGGGCAGGTAAATGAAGAAGCAGGAAATTCAATAGGAGGGAACCAATGGGAAAAAGCCAGTTTCACTAAGTAGCCATGGCGAACTTTGAAAAGAGACACATTTTGGAAAGGTTATTGTGATTGAAATGCAGCATTTAGTATGAACTGAAAAGGAAAATTCAAACATTTCTTGAGTGATCAGATACTGAAAAGAATCAAACACAGCCAGCGTACGTTTTGGTAGCTAGCCCCATTTCTGGTATGAACTTATGTTATGGTCTCCCCCGCAATTTGTTTCATTCATTTACATTTTTCAGTTGGTTTTAATTGGTTTGTATTGTAATATATTTTTAATAATGTCGCAAAGAAACCCATGCTTTTTGTTTTAGATGTACAATTAATTGCTATTAATTATTATTATTATTATTATTATTATTATTTGTTAATTCAAAATAATATTCAAATATTGTACAGGGGATGAAGGAAATTAATTTAGATTTTCCATATGTCATTGCTATTATTTAAACTAAATGGGGGTAAATGAAAGGCCTTTTGTTCCAGCTCAGAGTCATCAGTTTCAGCTTATGGCTTGGAGGAGCCATTTTGGGTTCATTTGTTTATTCTTTTCTTTCCTCAGGCTTTTCTAGTACATGACAAAGTGAGCATAATTGAGTCTCTCTGCTTCTTTCTAATCTTTCACTAATTCACTCAAGTTGAAGTGGAGCGCCTGTGCCATTCCAGACTTGCCTTTACTTGTGCTGTCTAGTTGGACACTAAAAAAAAGAGACATCAGATAAAACAAAATTAGCTGCTTCAGTTTGAAGCATGAAGTCTAACTGTGGATCAAAATGGCATTGGATGGCTAGTCTGCTTTCTCAGTACCTGAATGGGAGAATAGTTGTAAGAGTGAGGCCCCATTTTTTGTCTCGGCTTTGGCCTGACGGCTGTTGGGTGCTGTTGTTGACACAATAAATTGGGTGAGAGTTAGGTGTGTTTTGTAAGCATGGAGACTTTTCTCACAGTTCATTTGTCCACATGCAGGAAGACGCAGGTAGGCTTTGTGGACATTGAGGGAGTCAATGGAAAATGTTTGCTCAGCCTTCCCCTCCACCCCTTATTAAAACTGCCTTCTGGAATGTTCCAGGACAGTATTAAGCAAGGCAGAAACCGTTTTAGACTGTTTAACCTTTTACAAATGCGGAACCTAAATTTGGCCTGATTTAAATGCTCCAAAACGTCCTGGATTTCAGCAGGGGCTGTAGAAGCTCACCTCCAAAAACTATTGTCCTGAAAGGCACAACGCAGGCAATATTACAGGGCTGCCCAGACCATTTTTCACTGAGTCCCATTAATTAAATTTCACCTACATTTTCCTCTCACAATTGGAGGCTTTGTAAATCCAGCTGAATGTAATTTTTTTAAATGATAAGAACAGTGATTTACGAATTATTTTGCTGTATCTGGATTCCCTTTTAAAACAAGACTATTTTATGTTCATTTGAGTCCCACAGAACAGCATTAATATGTAAGTGTTTGAGGGCCCATTTATTTGCAATAATGTACAGGTGGAAATATTTACTCATAAACTAAGTTAGCAGCAGTGCTTACTGGTCAGTTTATTTTGATTCGTGAATTTAGGGATGCTCTTAATCTTAACATAATCTGGATAGTTCTGAAATGTATTTATTGGAAAGTCTGTGTTTCAAATTGCAAATTTTCACATGAGCGCCTAAAGTTAGGGACCTAAATAGGGACATAGGTGCCTAATGGCAAGATTTTCAAAAGTGCCTAAGTGAAAGTCTGTGGGATTTAGCCAGTGCTTAAGTCACTTTTGAAAATGGGACTTAGGTGCATTTGAAAAATTTATTTTACATCAGAATTGAGGTCCCTTAAAACAGATATTTAGGTTGTTACAATCCAGATTCGAGTATCTAATTTTAGGCACCCAAATGTGAAAATTTGACCCCTAGAAGATAGATGTAGTGAAAAAAATCTAATGGAAGCCAGGATCCTTCACAGATTTATGAACATGCTTAACTTTCCCCACTTGAGTAATCCCAGTAAAGGCAATGGGACTAATCACATGAGTAAAGTTAATTGCATTTGTAAGTGTTTGCAGGTTCTAGGCTCGATAAACAAATCATGTTTTTTCCTGAAAGTAAATTTGAAAAAACTCTAAAGGCCTGATTTCCAGAGGTGCTGAGCCCCTCCAGCTCTCGTTGCAGTCAATGGGAACTGTGTCCGATTGGCATTTCTGAAAATCAGACCGTAAACTATAGATAAAATTATGCTATTCTAGATTTCAGATCCTGTGGAAGTTGGGAAGAAATTTGACATTAATTTCCTGTGAAGTCAATGAGTTTAAATGAGTGTAACTGAGAGCAGAATTTGGCCTGGTGCGAGTATTTTGTTTGCACTATTGAAGGCCCTATAAAGATTAAGAGGAGAGTTTTATTTTATTTTTTTAAACAAACAATGCTGATTGCTATTATTTTAGCCAGAGACTAGAGTGAATGAAATTCCAAATTAAAATATGCTTAATTATCCCACATAATATACTAATGAAGTGTCTGCAAATTGCTTCAATATCTTTTTCAGAAAGGAAGTAAATTTCCACTTCAGCATTGTTAGGATCCCTATGCCTTTGAAGGTTTACTCATCTCAGTAATGGTTGGGTTTTTCCTTAAAACGCCCTTAGTCCAAGAGAAATGCAGAAAGGTCACCAAAGTGACAATTTGCTCCATGTCTTATCAAAAGGCAAATAATTAGTTTTAAAATTACAAAAATGCAAATTGGGGATAAAATATGGATGCAATCACATGTTAATTTGTTAGATGTTTTGCTTGCTAAATTATACTGTCCTTTACATATTTTGGGCAGGTGGAAGTGGCCTGAGGAAATTACATATTATAGGTGGGATACACATTTCACTTTAATTAGACCTTTTTTTTTTAATGGCGCTGTCATTAGAAAAAGATATGTTAGCTCACTGTTTTTTAGCCTGGATAAAAAAGAATCTTAAATAGTCAATAAATAGACTGAACTTTAGAAACAGAACTTAGCCTGCATTCAAGCTTTTAGGCTTACAAACAAACCTGCCTGTCCTTTTAGACTCCAGGTATAGCTTATCTGATGAAGCTCAAAGATAAAGGCTTAAGTTTCACATGCTTTGTTCTTTTCATAGTCCCTGACTATTGATTAAGGCTCAACCATACAGGTTAACTAACAAGTTAGTTTTTCACTCTAGAGTCACATTCCTCTCGGAAGCTGCAACTACCTGGGTGCAAACTGGAGACTCCGCATTCTCCTTTGGAGGATAATTGATACCTGATTGTTTTAAAGCTGGTGGAACTTTGCCTGACTGTGTACTTCAGAAAAGAGGAGGGGGAAGGTGAGGGAGTGGAGGAGGGAGGAGAGAATAAAGGTAATGCAGGTACAATAGCTAAATACTAGTGCTGAAAAAAAGGGAGGGGGGAAGGGATTCATTTAAGTTCCTTGTTTTCCGCTCCTCTTCAGCCATTCTTTCCTTTTTCTCAAGGCCTGAGCATTGGTAATAATGGTGATGATTAACTAAATGAAGTCGGTAACCTGGGCGACCATTAGGGTGGGTTTATATTTCATGGGTACCGAATGGCCAGAGAAAGCGCACTATTGAGGACTCAGAAAACTGAAAGATTTTTGGCGTTTTGTGTGTTTTGAATTTTGCTTTGCATTCTTTGCCTTGATCTTTCGCCACGGTAAGGTTACAGCCACTTTCTTATTCCTTGAGGATCCCCTCCCTTTTCTCTTTCTCTCTCATTCCCTCCCTCCTTGCAACTCTGCTGCCTTCACTTCAATCAGAAGGGTCTTTCCTCTGCATGTGGGCCTACCTTAAGGTGGTACCATGTTGGGGTGGATGAGTTGGGGAACAACGATGTATTTCTCCGTGTATTTCCCTTATGCTAGTTTAATCTGTTTTGAAGTTTTTTATTACATGGCTTGGATTTTTACTGCTTCCACCATAGCAATTTTGTGTTATCTTTCCAGGGAGAGTGTTTAATTTTTTGTTAGGGCCATATTTGCATTTAGGACACTACAGGTGAGCTGTATGCTTTGTAGAACAAGAACTTCATCTTGCTTGTTAGACCTTTGCTGGGCATGAATTGCTTATTTCACTGGCAATGGTGAGAATTGTAGTGGAACATTGGTTCAATATTATTTTTGTCCTCTTCAGGACTGATAACTTTATGTGTGCAGCGGGTATTAAAAAATACTGGCTTAAAATAGAGGTACGTAAAAATATGGAGTGAATTCTGTTATCTGTTCAAATAGAAATAACTGTGCTAGCAGTTTTTAAACAGATAGTAAACTGGATACAAGTAAATGCTTGTGGAATTTAATATTATAAAGCTAAAGCAATAGGGTTACTCTTGGGTGTGAAATGGGGATTCATCTCAGTAACACGTATATTAAAAGTGGTGGCTGCTTTCATTTTCTCTCTCCTGCGGGCTGAGTTGGTTAATGGAATCCATAATTCATGTGTATAGTGCTCCATGCCTTTTGGGAAGTTCCCTCTCTTTTACTTTGTCATTGCCATGTTGTGGCTTACAGGACACTATCATATGTTGGTCAGTCAGTATTACCAATATCACTGAGTGACCTTCTTAGGGGACGTTAAGAAGGGCAATATTTCAGTTTGTGTAATTCCTGGCAGCTCTTTTAACAAAGAAAAATGATTGTGACTGTTTAATACAAAAAGACCGTAGTGAGTTACAATGATAATTAAGATACGTTTAATTGTCCAAACAAATACAATAGCATGGCCAAAAAAAATTGCATTTATATATCCAATTTTAGCCAATAATTACAAAAAAATCAGCCAGTGGTTTATAATAATTGCCACTAAACTTGCATTAATTAGTAGATAGACCATGTATGATGAGAATGAAGACGTATCTCTTCAAAGAGGTGTGTGATAAACTTCTAGAGCCATCTTCTAATCTCAGCTGCAGCAGCCTAAATCCCATGTAACCCCATTAACTTTATTGGAGTTACTCTGGATTAACAACAGTGCAGCTGAGATCAGAATGTGGCCTCCAGTCCTTTAACTGCCAACATAAACAATTTAAAAATGGCCACATTTTCATAAGCGATGTACACGTCTTGCAAAACCATGCTAATGTTTTCCTTAAATTCAGTATTTATATTTCACTTTTCAAATCTGCTGTTCCCTATGTGGAATATCTTCTGCATGGTGATTACCAGAATAAGAGAAATTAGAGTGAACAGATACAGTTTTGTGTGAACAAAGACTCAAAAGGCTCTTTCTCTTGCCATGTGCACTACTATTGTCTGCAGCTATGCAAGACCATGCAAGGATTATTATTTGAATGGATTTGTTGTAAAATGGCTACAGCAAGAGATCTGGGAAGAATTTAGGATTCCTCTGAAACCGTATCATGCCTGTTGTCTCTTATAATAGCAGACTATGCAACAGAAATCAGTTTTCATTGCAGAACACTAATGTGCAGACCGCGAGGGACATAAAGAGAAGGAAATTCACCAGCCATTGTGGGGCTGAATAATCATTAACACCACAGCAAGGTGTAAGAAACAGTATGCAGTTAAGAAATAGACACCGTTTTATAACTGCTTGGGCACACTGGCATTTTCCAGCTTACCCTTGAAACTTCTTTGGAAACAGTTTTTTGTTTGTTTTTTTGAAAGTACTAATGCATTCTACTGAATATAGCAGAGTTAGTTAAAGCTCCCTTGTCTGGTTATATTATTGAGCCTACCAGGTGCTGAGTTTCCATTGAAGAGAATGCAGGACAAAGGGGGCCAAAAGGAAGGCTTTTCCTTTGTTTTAGTGGGAATAAGAAACATCATTGAAGCTCTGCTGTCTAACTTACCATTTTATGAAGTAAGAGTTTACATCTCTTTTGAAATGACAGAGGAGCTGCAATGTGCTACATTTAACTTTGTTCCCTCTTACCTTTACTACAGACTCAACTTAGCTCCCATGAACCAATGGGGACAGAATCAAGTCCTATAGTCAAACAAGAGGGAGGTTCCAGAGAAAGATATTTCACACTAAAGGTGATGGAGGCCGTCAGGGAGTATTTGTGGTAACCCCAATCTATATAAGTGACTCCTGTTCTTTCAATAGTATTGACACCAAGCACTAGAAAATGTGCTGTAGCTATAGTGAGGGAGGAACTGAATGATCTAACAGGACTCTTCCCCTAACTTCTCTGATTGCATGAGTTAATATTTTGGAAATGTACATAGAGTGCTGTAGTGTGCTTCCCTTTCATGGCAAATTCTGTTCCCTGTGGCAGACTTGCGCCCCGGATATGCACCTTGTACATTTAATGGCTGTTTGAAGTGGGTATATAATACTATCACGTCAACATTCTCTCTCTGTTCAGATCAGTGGTAGCGTTTTATACTCATTTCAGGCCCAATTAGCACCAGTATGAATGACGAAACAAGAGGCTGAGCTATGGAGAATCAGACTCAGAATCTTAAATATATACAGAAAGGTTTATGAAGTCTAGATATCCATAAATAAAAACAGAGCCCATGTTCTTTCTTTCTTTACTGTGAGGAAGTATGGAAATCACAGGGGATTTGGTAGTGGGATATAGAGCCTTTCATCTCTGGCTAACTGGTATACTCTAGTCTAGGTTGATTGTTAATTGAAATCATTACATTTATTGTCTCTTTGGTGGCCTGTGTGAAATGAGTTGGTAGGTCTAATTTCAGTGCCTAAGGGACAAGTGTTGGCAATTGAAGGAGGGAGGGTAAGAAATGAATGGACATTACATTTAAAATAGGCAGCTAAATTGTCTTCCATCTCCTTGAAATGGTGCCTCTGCACCCTGGTTGAGGCATGTTGGCAGGATACACCTGTTATAGAAATAGAAAGCTGTAGTGCTGATGAAAAATGCCATATTGACCACACTGGAGACCAGATTCCCTGCCGTCATTGTAAAATGCACATAGCTAAAATACCTACAGTACCTCATGAAAAAAATCCTTGGACTCCTAAGCAGTGTTAGCTGAAGTGTATTTCAGATGAGAGGTGGAATTATGCTCAGCAGTTAATTTGAACTCAGATTTTTCCTATCAGGAAATGACGGTCTGAAATACAAAGCCTGCTCTGTTAGGAATTTAAGGCCAATTTCTGATCTTAGTAAAGAAAAGAACAGTGGAAATTTCATTAAATTTTGCCCTTTGGGTTTTACTTTTCTTTGTCTGCAGATCTGGCTAAGGACAGGGATTTCAACTTTGTGCCAGACAGAGCCTGTGCCCAACTACTAGATGCTGTAGAAACCTTCTATACCCTTTTCCTTATATGTCCACCTTGTGTATATTGTTTGCTTTCAGATCTAGAAGGCATTTCCTGATTATTTCTTTATTGGACATAATAATATAACAGTGAATAATAGTTTATGAGGAATAAATTTTGGCTAAATTTTCAGGGCCCAAACATCTTAGTCAACATAAATTATATAAAGTATGACCCAGATATGCAAAATACTGTACAGGTATGAGATAATTGGCCGCAATTTTCATATGTCATTCATTACTTTTAGAATCACAAAGTATAGAGAATCCAGAAAAATGGCAGATCTGACCAATATATATTGCAACAGAATGAACCAAATTTATATATGATGTAACTTCTTTGAAGTCAATGGAGTTACATCAGGCATCAGAGGCAGTGTTGCTGAATGGATAGAGCATTAGTCTGGGACTCAGGAGACTTGGGTTCCACTCCTAAGTCTTCACCAGGCTTGTTGGGTAACCTTGAGCAAGTCACTTCCCCTGTCTGTGCCTCAGTTTCCCCCATCTGTAAAATGGGGATAATGATACTGACCCCCTTCATAAAGCACTTTGAGATCAGCTGATAAACAGCACTATATAAGAGCTAAGTATTATTAATTATTATTCTGAATTTGGGCCATTCTATTTACGCAATATTTTCAGCTGGTTGTATTAGCTGGAACAGGGTATTTGGAGATATGAAGGATGAAGATTGATATGTACTGTATCTATTACCGAGGAAAAAGCTGCATAGATAGTCATGTAAGCCATTCACTGGTTGTACAGATACAAATATATCCCGAGAGTGATGTACACGGTGTACCTGAGATCTAGCTATAAACAAGAGAAGTGTATAAACAAAAACTCAGTTATTGGATACACACCTATGCAGGATTTTACAGAACAATTATCACAACTCTGAATTTCCACAGTAACTTGCATGTGTTAAATTTTTCTATATCTTTCAGATGGTGACACAGAAAAATCTTTTGAATTCCTAGTCTGATCCCCACTCTTATTGACACTGCAGTAAATGAGGAGTAACGCCATTAAAGTCAACAGGCCAGATACTGAATTGGTATAGAATGGCATAGCTATGTTGATTTCAATGGTGCTACGTTGATTTACACCTGCTAAGGATCTGACCCAGCGATGTTACACTGGTGGAAACCAGTGTTAGTGAGATTAGAATCAGGTCTTTTCCTCTTTTGGCCAAAACATTCCTCATTCTGGGACCTCCCCCATCTCAAATGAGCAGATGATGTTCAGGAAATGGTAAAATACTGACAGATCAGTATTTTGGGCCTGTAATCTCTCAAACAGAGAAGTGTCTGGTTGAATCTCAGGGACTGTAGACCTCCAGTCATTCTCTTCATGATACAAGAATCAGAGTTAGTGCCAATGAAATTCAAACTGAAGAAAATGTGTTCATATGCATGTTACAGTTTTGACATGCCCTCTGCTTCAGTGTAGCAGTTGTGGCTATTTGAAAGTGTTCAAAGGTTTCAGCAGTAGAGATCTTTGCCTATAAAAAAGAACCATTGTGTAACAGATGAGTGATCACTGACAGATGCCATAATATACTATAGTATATTGTTTGATTAGTTAAAGTGGTCTTGGATCTCTCTCTAGTATTGTTTTGCTGTCGCAGCTTCAACAGTTAAATCTGCTAGGCCACAATGCCACCAATTGAAATGTTTTTGTCCCAAAGTGAAGTGTTCTCTACAGAGCGAATGGGATTTGAAACAAGGTAGTGGGGCCTGGTGAACTGCCAAACTTGCTGGGCCCAGCCCTACACTATCTAAAAGAAAGTGCAGTTGACTTGGATTCCCCCGACTGTATCTTTGACATGGCATCAGAAGAAGCTTAGTGAGTCCAGAGGCCTTTTGGCTATACCCTTGTGTCTCTAGTTCCCTGGAGGTTGACGTGAACTTGTGATTTATGACAGCACGTTCAAATGTGCATGTACAGCATTGGTGCACCTTGGGTTGTTGTTTCACTAATTAAGTGATTCAAACTAGGTAGTGCAATGTTATGGCTGAAAATGTACATGAATGAAAAGCAGGAGGCTGTTCTCAGCTACAGTGGTCATCATTAAAAAGATCTTGACACTTGCCAACAGTTGTTATACCCCAGTTATTTCCTACTCTAAACTTAAGGGAAAACTGGTCTCTCAGATACCATTGTTTGAGAACTGTTGGCAAATCTCGACTCATGGTGATCTGTGTCGTGTACCAGCTCCCATTAACTGCAGTGGGGGCTGTGAAGTGTATCTAAGGGCCGGAGGTGGCCCTGGAAACTCCATGTTACAGTCCCCACATCAGTTGTATATTGATCACATTGCACATATGCTATTCTGTATGTTTAGGGTCAAATCTTCATGTGCACAAAGCCCAAACTAATGGGTTTTTAGTGACTGACCTATATCAAGGCAGACATGGCTGCATTTTGCAGCTGTTACATCAGTCTGCAGGTTAGAGTGGAAGATGGGGCCCACTGCACGTTTTACATGGGCTGTGGAGATTTTGGTGCTTAGTTTTGCATAGTTTGTGGACCCACAGACCTATCTTCTGTCTATAAGTATTTCTGAGATCCAACCCCGTATGTGGGTATCCAGGGATCAAGTCCTGCCCACAATCTCCAGGCTTCTGTCTGAAGTGTCACTACACAGCCCAGCCCCTTGTGGGACTTGCCTGTGGACTGCTTCTTGGTCACTGTAACTGTGGCAGTTGAGCTGCATCTGGGCCTTTTATGTCAATGCAAAAGAGGGACACAATTTACTAGCAAAGAATTAAAGATAATACTATTTACAGCAATATACAATAGTGAAGTCAAGAAAGTGGCGCCAGGTTACACCACCAGTTAATCTGGCCCATTATGTCTGAGTTATTTAATTTTGATCAGCGCTTTCTGTTCATATAGAGCATCTTCCGAATATTGCAAACAATATCAGTCACGGATTAGGATAAAATTGACACTTCATTGATACTGTAGTGCGGCCAAAGGCCCCGTGTAAAAAAAAAATTTAAAAATCTATTGTCATTTAAGCAGGAGCGCCGCCAGCTTAATCAATGGAAGGCTCCTTTTCAATGCATCTATTTTACTTAGTCACACTGGAATCTTTGCAATATCCCAGGAAAATGCTCAAACCCTACAGAGCCGTATAACCAAGGAAATAAAGGAGAAAAATTGTGAAGCATTTCAGGTTCTAACTCAAAACCACAAACTTGAAGAAGTTCAAACTTTGTGGTGCCACATAACCATTAACTTGCTCTGCTGGGTCTAAGGTCAGCACGTGGATGAGTGAAATCATCCACAGTTCTCAGATCCTTGCGAGACACGGTGTGTTGTAGGCAAAACAGGGTGAAATATCCAAAATCTTAGCTCTTGTTTTTGCCAGTTTATTTAAAATATTTCCTTTTGATTTCAAGTGCAATAAACTGATGCTTATGGTCCAATTATAACAGTATTCCCTGTAATTATTTTAACTGTGGTCTTTCTAGCAAATAATTTTTCTAATAGTATTACGTGGGTAATAGTGCTAGATGCCATGTATCAAAACACTGTTCAGTATACTCTGGGGTTTTTATTATTTCTAAGCCCTCCATAAAAATTACACTTTATTTCAGATGCAACTATCACATTTAAAACCTAGGCTATTTTAGAGAGAGCAACTATTGCCTAACACTCCTTTCAGTTGTCTTTTTAATTCCGTGAATTATTGATGTAAAAAAATGAAACCTCCGTTTGTAGAGGCTAAATGGAACATGTCTATCTGTCAGCTGCTTTTGCTATGCGTTATCTTTTTTGACAGTTACCTAATAGCTAGGATGAGATGGGGTGCAGCATGTTCTAGTAAAAAAGCAGAAGTTCCTCTGCAGTGGACTAGTTAACCATTTGCTGAGTGCCAGCACAAAATGGTGAAAAGAAAACCCAGGCTGCTTTATATCCAAATGAGGATGGAGGGGCGTGCTACACAATTCCAGGCTTTAAAAGTTGCTGGGGAACAGGCACAGAAGTGCTATTTTTTAACGTCTCTTGTAGGGATCAGAATTTAGCGACTGGAATTTTTCCTAATTGAAAATCTTTGTGAACCTTTGAATTTAAATAAAAGGGTTTATTAATCTACCTGCAATATAACGTAACCTACGTACAGAACAGGTTAACTTACATACAGACTAAGTTAGCTTACATACAATACTGTGTACAGGAGTCTTTTGTTTTTTTTGTCTCCCCATCTTCTGTGGTTTGAGCGTTTAACTGAGATTAGTTGCAAAATGGTTTTGATCTTTGTGCCATGATTCCCCTTGGATGTGTCACTTTTGACTTTAGCTCAATCATTCGTATTCAAAAAGGACACTGCCGTTGGGAGAGGTATGGTGGCTGGCTTTTGAATTTGGTACCTAAGCAGATCCTTTCGGGGTTTTGTTGTTGCTGTTGTAAATTAAACCTGTGGATCTTGCATTCACGAATTCACCAACTTTCTACTGATTTGAAGTCAGTTGGAAACAAGTACCGTTTCTTTTCCCTCCTCCTCCAGCTGCAGATTTGACATCCCTGAATGCTTCCTGAGTTAATCCTGGAGGCCATTTTACTGCTTCCGACACAGTCACCGATCAAAATGGTGGGGGCTTGGCAAAGGTCTTAGCAACAGAGCAGGCAACAAGAAAAACAAAAACAAACCCAAAAAACCCTACCACAGCCGGTAGGCTCTGGCAGCATTATCTGTCAGCAGTATCTGGCAAACAGGGATTTCCAGCTGGTTTCAGAATGCGATGGAAGGCATGTTTGTCATTTTACAGGCCTTTACTTTTCAAGAGTGTTAGTGTCAATGTTTAGCCTCTTTGTGCTGAACAAATTGCACTAATTTGTTTAGCTGCTACACAGGTTTTTAAATATTCCAGGTGACCCTGTGTTTTCTGTCTCTCTCTATCTCTCGCTCTTTTTAACCTGGTGATACCACACTAAAAATCCACATTTACAGAATCTTATGATGTTATAGTTGGGGATGTGGAGGGAGAAATACAGTGCTGACAGCTTCAGAATTCTAATCTAATTCCGTGGTATTAAGAATTCCTCTGTGATAAATTTGCACTCAATGTTCTTCTCTTTGAAGTTAAAAGAAAAAATAAACCTGATTTAAAAGATGACTCAAGGAATCAGCAAATATCAGTTGCCTAATACAAGCACAGGTAAAGTTCATATGTAATTGCATGGACATACTTAAAGAGAGGTTGGATCTGTCAGTAGTTTACCTCTTGGAGTTGGGCCTTAGTGTACATTTAACCATAGCTTGAGATCCAATTGCTTACAGGGTTTAGCACTTTGCCTTGTTGCTGTTAACTTACGGCAGCAGTTAGGGTGAATTACATAGGCTGTGATGGTTGGCTGGGCTTAATTTACTATCTTGTTACCTCCATCAGTTCCAAAGACTTGTTGCATTAGGAGCTGTCGGATTAGATATAACCGACATGATCTATCAGTATGAGGGAACAGTAAGGTTTAGGGTAAAGGGAAAGCCCTGGTCCAAAATGATCAGAAACCAAAGTAGGTATATTTTTTTCTGCTAAATTATTAGAAAGTTGTAATTTAGTCCCTTCTCCCAAATAATTATCACAAAAGGTTAACAATTATACGGTGGGATTCTCCCTCTCTTTCTTTCTCTCTCTCTTTCTCTCTCTCTCTATTATTTTTTTCTTCTCCAAGTAATCAGGCTTTCTGGCTGGTGGTTTATCTGCTGCTTGTAGACTGCGACCCTGGGATGCCATTACCATCTTACTGGGCAGCATTGGATGTTTTCTGTGTTTCTAATACTGCCTGGTAATGATGATTATGGTGTCTCGCACACAACGTGGAAAAGTTCAACAGCGAATTTGGAACCAGAGGTTAGTGGCCAATATGGAAACTAATACAAAGAAAAATGGTGCTTGACTGAAGATAATTTTGAAGAACTCCCAAGCATGAGTAAACCTAGAATAAAATGCTTTGGGTGTCTAGATTAGAAGCTAAAAACAAATGTGAGAAAACACTTTTTCTTAGATTACACTTTGAAGATATTATTTAAATGAACATATAAATATAAAACCATGCATACTATATGAAGCTGAACACACTTTTAACAGAACAATGAAATAATAAATAGTTCCAAACAAAAATGTGAAGTTTTGTAGCTGTGAGAATGCTGATTTAATCTTTTCTGTCCATTTTTAAACTTCCAGACAGTGTGTTGTAACTCTACAGAAAATATAATAAGAACAAGTAAATAAGGAATTATTAGCAGTAATATTTTGGATCCCTGCTTTCAAACTTTGCTTCATAATCAAAATGATTTTTTTCCAGCTAGTAAAAACTGATTTAAGAATTCTGACCAGTCATCTTGTTATGAAGTGTCAACTTAAACATCCATAACTTTTTGAGTTTTGCTTTTTGTAGTTTGCTGTCCCTTCTCGCTGCAGCAAATTTCATATATGGTACCTTGCTTCCTTTCTACATTAGTATGTTATAACAGTGGAAATTGTCCAAGAAGGTGTTTTTATTAGCTGTGGGCCAGAACCAAAATCTTGTATCTGGATCAAAACTTTACCACTTAGGTCCATCCACAATGTTTAAAAGACACTCAAACATTTAAAAACAATTTTCTCTAAATATTTCTCCATTATTTGGGAGATGTTTGTAATATAATACATTGGAAGGCGGAAAACATGAAGGGGCCTGATCTCATTTACCCTAAAACTCTTTTGCAGCAATCTGGCAGCATAGAGTAGCTTTAAAGTGGGAATTAATTACACAGCATTACACCTGCTTTAAACCCCCTTTTGCGCTGCTAGAGCAGTGTAAAGGGGTTTTAATGGAAATGAGAACCGGGCCTAAAGAAGTTCCCAGATGCCTTTTGTGTCTTTTGACATTTTACTGAGAACTGAAACAATGCAGGACGTCTGTTCCTTCCTTCAGTTATCAGTTATTAAAGGCACCGTAAATAATGATTTACAAGGATATCCTTGAGAGGGTATAATTGCTGTTAGATATTTTTATCTTACACATGGCATTATGGACAGGTGTTTCAGCACTCCTAGCAGGTGTTAAGCATTACAAAGAGCAGCAAACAACAACAACAACAACAACAAAAAACCATAAGGGTCTCTCACACATATACTGTGTGCTGTTCATTTTAACTATTTGAATTGAAATGTTTGGATATTTCCAGGAAGTTATTCTAAGGTGACACTGTGTAGATTTCATGCAATGCACAATGGGTGGCAGGTTCCCTGCTGGACAGTCAAACATCTGTGACAAGCTTTGTGTTGAAATTAATATTATTATTTATATTACAGTAGTGCCTAGAGACCCCACCTGAGATCAGAGCCCTGTTGTGTTGGACATTGTACAGACATAGTGAGACAGCCCCTGCCCAAAGAGCTTGCAGTCTAAAGAGACAAGACAGACAAAGAACAGGAGGAGAAACAAAGGGAAATGATTCACCCAAGGTCACAGAACAGGTTAGTGGAAGAACCAGGAATAGAATCTAGATCTTTTGAGTAATGGTCTCGTATCCTGTCCACTAGTCCAGTGGTTTTCAACCTGGGGTCCGCGGACCCCCGCAGACTATGTCTAAGATTTCCAAAGGGGTCTGCATCTCCATTCGAATATTTGTAGGGGTCCGCAAATGAAAAAAGGTTGAGAACCACTGCGCTAGCCCATTAAGAACTACATGAAGCTCTGGCCACTGATCAGGAAATGCATGACATGGAGTAACTGTGGACTATAGTACGATCCACCTTGCATATGTTACACAGTATATGCTAATCTTTTATTATAAGGTGAACAAATACATGATCAGTAGGAGAGATACTATCATCTTTGGCATTACTTAGCAGTACGTTAACTACACTGGTGAGTCTACTGTCACTTTTACCCTTGTTTAAGACCCAAATTTACCCTCATCCCATGATCTTAAATTTAGTCTTGTAAACTATTTACATCAGAAATGCCAGCTCAGAAGTTATAGAAAATGTTAAGCTAGCTCTCATTCTTTGAAGCTCCTTCTGTACTAGTTTCTTCGGTATGTCTTTCTACCAGCTGGGAAGATTGAAAACTAGGACTGTTTATTGACCTTCAGAGGATGGGGAAAATGTAACAAAAGGTGCAGTTATTGCTTTTACATCACCGCAAAGTAGCACAAAGAAACTGCCACGTGTTTCTATTTTAGACTATTATTATACCAACTTTTTATTTTTAGATCATCTCCTTGGATACATATTTTTGTTTCCAAAAATACAGATTTTTTTTCCTACTTTCCATTATTGCCAGAAGTTTTTTTCTTCAACTCATCAACTATACAGTAAGCCATTAAAATGGTTGCTTATTTATTTAGGGCAATGTTTATTGAGCTATTTCCATTAGTTTTGATGAGAAGTGAGTTTTCTGAAGACTATGGAAACATTCATGGATGCTCCATTCCTCCGAGTGCTGGACAGACTATGGTCCTCTGTGGACATCTTACTAGACAGTGCTGGATTTTTTGGATCTACTCTAACACTGTCTGGTAACGATGTTTAAAGGGTGAACCAAACCACTACGTTCATCAGAGGAAATGCTTCAGAAACAAGTTTGCACCGTGATTTAGGCGAAAGTGGAACCTTTGGACAAGCGGGGTAAGACATTAGCATTGGTATTAGACTCTGGAAGGTTACAAGTCTTTGAAGATTCAGTAAAAGCCTAATGAATGTCAACAATAGACACAACATCTCTGATTTCTGATTTGAAATAAATATTTCTAACGCTTTGTAGGAAATTATTCCATGCAACAAATTAGAGAAGTTTGTAAAAGAACAAAATTAAACTTCACACTGGTGTTCAGTGTAATAACCCAATGGTTAGAATTAGGGCTTCAGTAGTAGAATGAAGAAAAATGCAATTGTCTCCCACCAGAGACACTATAATGCATTCACAGCTCACAAAAGTGGCAAGGCCTATTACACTACACTTTTCCAGTCCATCATGCTGAAGGGTTTGTTTGTAGCCTGCCATTCTTGACCAGTAACGGTGTGTGTGTGTGTGTGTGTGTGTGTAAGGGCAGGATGCTGCTTGTAAAAGTCTGTCTACCCACAGTTATAGTTCAATTATCTCTGTGGCTGAATCTGCCATGGAGTCCCCTTTGTTCCCACCTGCCCCTGTTAGAGGCCAGAAAAACTTCTGTTGCAGGTGGGTTAATTCCTCCTATCACACCATTTAGAAATGAGTCAGTTTAATCTAACTGAAGAACAATTATTAAACTCTCACATCCACTGTACACAACAAAGTAGAATATAAGGAGCCGCTCCCTCCCAGAAACTCATTTTAATTGTGTAGTGACTCGAACAGAAATATGTTATTGCATTCAACTCAGGGACAGATGAGGTTTCTGATTAGAAGCGGATTCTGGTTTTGTTTAACAAAGGGAATGACCGTTTTGAAATCTGGCTACCATGCTGCTTTATGAGAAAATCAGTTGGGGTTGGAGGGGAGGGGCAGGGGATGCAGGGGAATACTTCTCCTGCTGTAGGATTATACATTCTGAAGGATGACTCATGACACCCCACCTGAGCTGTGTCCTTGCTCACATCTGAAATGGGAGTGGCCCCTCTTTCACTCTCTCTCATGCCTGAGGGATTTGTTTGCTAGCCTAAGCTATGAATAGACTGTGCCCTACCCAGGTGTAGCTGGAGAATGGCTGCTGTTGGCAGTGCTTTAAGTTTGAGCACTGGCAGATCACTCCTGGGAACGTGAATAGCAGCTAAGGACCCTTTTGTCAGAATTCGGACCTCATTAGGTTTGTCTACACAGCATTTTGGAGTGAGCGGGCCTTTTCCAGGGGTGAGTTCATTTGCATTTTCCAACTATTGTTGCCTGCACGATATTTCTTCTGCTGAAAAGGAAAATAAAATGATTGGAGGTCTTCTCTGTGTGCGTCACTATAGCAATAAAGAGACTTTGAAAAACTCACTAGCCAGTGTAACTGGACAGTCAGTGATTCAAAGAATCATCATAGCACCATGAAAATCCACTCCCTTTCCCCAGTGCAGGCCCATTGGCATCAGGGGGAGATGCACGGCTGAAAACATGGTCCAGAAGGTGAAAATATTGCTGAATACACTATGGCCCTGATCCTGGAAACACTTGGACGCTTAAAACACTGAACTAAATGGACTCACTCACATATTTAAAGCTAAGGATGAGTTTAAGGCATGTGCTTGCAGGCCTGGGGTCTAATTAGGGACAACTAGCCTCAGATAGGGGTATGCCCAACTCTCACCGGCTGCAATGGAATCTGCACACATGTAGCTCGAGGGAAAACGTTGGCCCTTCATCTTTATCTGCAACAGTTCTCGGTCCCTGTCTGTCTCCCTGACTTTATTTTCTCCTATAATCCTTGTAATGGAAGTCCATACTTCATACACTTGTGTGCACAGCTCAGAGAGAGTAGAGATCATCAATTAATTACCAGGATTTATATTTCAGAATTCCATGTCACCAAATAGAAGCACTGAGTTTATTGGCCAGATCCTCAGCTAGTGTAAGTCAGAAAGCACCACTGAAGTCTGAAGAAGTGAGGTTTTTTACCCACGAAAGCTTATGCCCAAATAAATCTGTTAGTCTTTAAGGTGCCACCGGACTCCTTGTTGATTTTACTGAAGTCTGTGGAACTATGCCAAATTACCACAGCTGAGGATCTGGCCCTATCTATTAAAATTCACCAATCCCCAGCATTTAGAGTTCCAGCTAACTCCAGTGTTCCACTGGAGCTGCGCGCACACACTGAGAAGAGACTCCATAGTTCACAGCAGAAACTCAAGACCTAGCACTTTCATTTTTAGTGCTTCAATAAACTGGGAAAAATACATTGAAACAGATGTTCTGCCTGAGTCTCTTCTTACACTGAAATTAATAGTTACACTGGTGTCAAATTGGTGTAATGGAGTGGGAAATTGGGCCCACTAAAGACAGAAGGATACCTTATAACTCAGCACATGAAGTTTAGAGACCTGGCGGAATCAAAATCCCAGGTCTGCATCACCTGGGAACTTCGCTTTGGTTTGGCCCATCACAATGATGGAAATTTTGCCAATGGATGTTACCATCCCTAAACTCTGTTGCTGTTCAGTCTAAATGTGAACTTTGTGACTCTGTAGGGGGGGGAGAGAGTTTAGGAGTAAGAAATTCTTATTTGAGGAGGCTCCCAGTCGCAGCTCTGCTCTGCCATTCGCCAAAAGGATGGAATTAACCCAGTATAGAGAGCCAGCCACGAGGCTTACATCCCTTCCCAATAGGTTTGGCACATGACTCCATGCCAAAAACAACCGTTATGGAACACAGGAGCAATGGAAAGTTTTTAATTAAACTTTCTGTTGCTTTTTAAAACATTTGCATGTGTGGCAACGTGAATTCAAACTGATCCAAATTATTATCTGCATAACTTGAAAGCAGCCAATTATGCCTGCTTTAAGCACACCGGTTTAGTCAAGCTGAGGTCTCTTTGTGCTAGAATGAATACTTTGTGCACTGTTTGGTGAAAGGGGTTTCCTTTGCAGGTGTATCACTCTCAGTAAAATAAAATTAAGATGAAGGGGACGAGGGAGAAAGTATCTGTTGGTGATTAGCCACGGTGTTACTTATTAACCAGTTTGAAAGTGATTCAGGAAATGGTGTGAAATGCGAGTGACTCTGCAAATTGGCTTTTAACTAGCATTTAAACAAGATGAATTGTAGAGCAAAGCCACTTTCAATATATCCTCTCTTTTGAAAACACACTCTGAAGGGTGCTGAGCTTCGATTGATGGGACAGTAAATCAAAATGGAGATAACTGTAATCAGGCACCCACTGGAGGTGCACAGAGATGTTCAATTTAAAAGAATGTATTTCTGCATATGACTCAGGTCAATTCCTCAAAGAGATGATTTATACCTAGGAAAGTGGCCATTCATTCTTCTCCTGGGGAGGCCAGTCGAATTTAGAGTGATTTATTGTGAAAGGCCTGGAGAGCCTAAGAAAATTCCTCTCCCCCAAATGGTCTGGGCTTGATTTTTTTCTTGCTTACACCAGTGTATTTCCCTGGGCCTTACTGATTTATAATGGTGTGAAAGCTATCTATGCCCCTTGTCCACAGTAGACTTTTCTTCTGAAAAGATTCCCACCATTACTAGGACTGACAGGAGCACTAGACAAGACGAGGCAATAGCGACCAATGGGATTGCCGCCACCATGATGTGAGAAGAATTATATCATTCAGGCCCAGATCCTCTGTTGAAATCAACTGGAGGTAGGAGCCTAAATACCTCTGAGGATCTGGGCCTCAGTACTCCACAGTAGCACTCTGACTGTAGTTACTGACAGAAAACCTGCACAAGAGTCAGTCATAGTGGGAAATTTCCCAACCAAATGGTTGCTGTGGACACAGCTAATGTCTTGAGGTGAGTTCAGGTCCTTTACATTGTCGTGGGAGTGGTGAAGCCCACATACCAGTAACCTGGAAGCAGTTGGCTTTTATTTAAAAAATGCTCTTTATCAGCAAACAAATCAAAGTTAAATATTTACAAGATAATTACAAACCTACCTGTGGGGCCCTCAGCCCCTCCTCCCTTTGCCTTTATAGTCGTGAATTCTGAAACAACCCCACTAATGTTGATTGCATTTCCTCTAGCCTGAGTGCCTGCTGATTGATGTCTTACCAGACAAAGTTAGATCTAGCTATTTTCGTCTAATACTGTCTGGTAATGCCGTCCATCGCATTGGCTAAATCTTCGCCTTGACAGAAATACAGAGAAAAAGTTTAAGCATGGTTATTTCAGTGCAGCCAGCGAAGTCTGAGCTCTGGGCCTTTGCACTGGAGTTTGGGTGTGTTTTAAAAGCCCATTCAAGTGTATTGGTTCAACGTCTGCCTTTATTACATGTAGGCCTGTGCTGTAAAGCCTGCAGAGATATAAAAAGGCAATAAGGAAAAAGTACAAGTGAGTATGAGCTGGCATGTCCCTATCACATAGGTATGGAAAGGTTATTTTGTTGATTGGATGTTCATCTGCATTGATCCACAAGCCATTTCACTGCATCGAAGAGACGACTGAGATTTTTCATGTAATTCTACAAATGTGCACCACAGCCTGGAAAAATGGGCACACTAGACTGTAATTTTTTATTTTAAATTAGGATGAAAATAATCAGTGCAAGAATTTGATTAAAGAATGTGAAACAAAGGAAGAAAATAACTCATGCTGAAAAAATGTTTGCCGAAGAGACTATTCAGGCCGTATTCTCAGCTAGTATAAATCAGCATAGCATCATTGACTTCAATGGAGCTATGCCTGTTTACACAAGCTCAGGATCTGTCCTGAATTTGTACTGACCTTTTGGTAAAAAGCAAGGTTGGAAACTAAAACAGTCTCCTAAGACAACTACAGCACAGGAGGCTGTCCTCTCTGACCTTAAAATTTTTCCTCCTCTGAAGGACAGACCTGGTTAGACATTTAACAAAAAGAACTCTATTGAGGGCTTTTAAAAACAAGGGAAGCTGTGTTTCCATTTCATTGCCCTGCCTGGTCAAACAAAAATCACTTCTCTGAGTGAACTTGGGCCATTTTGTCATCCGAGATTGTTCATGGTTTCATGTAGCTGCCGTTATTTGGAAATTAGTTGTTAAATCAGCAAAAAAACTTCAAGAGGCCAATGGATTTTGTTACCACATTGTAACTTTAAAGAAGGAGGTATTTTATTTTTAAACTCAACTAGAAAGGTGGTTCAAAAGAACTGCAATTTTTCTTTTTTAAACAAGGGATGGTCTTTGCAGCCTGCAGCTTAGCAGGTCGTATTGCTTTAAAAATCAACGGCGGGATTGTGGAATGTGAAGCCTCATAAAAGACTAGTGGCACTGGTTAGAAAAGCATAGTTAATTTCTATATACGGTTCCTCATGCAGCTCTTCTGAAGCAGACTTCTGACACCGAACTAATCTAATACGTAACACCATGTTCTCCTGTCCACTCATCTCTGGTAACAAATAGACTAGTTGTGCCAAGTTGTGTGGTACTTTTCTGATGCAACAATGAACTGCAGGCACAAAACTTTGCAGGTACCAACATATTTAGGTGTGCAACTACTGTGATTTGTGCCAGCAATTTATTTTCAAGTGTATTTTGGGGATGCAAATTGCACGGCCAGCTGAGAAAAACAACATTAGCACTGGACTGAGATAATCAAGCTCTGTTTCACATGTGACCACAGAAATACTTACGCTGGCTCCCTGTCTGTAAATGAAAAGAGAGTGCATTTACCCACTCTGCCATAAGGCCCACTAGCAGTGATTATTGCTAATTGTTAAGGATAGGCACATAGTAATTGCCATACAAAGAAAGGCAAATGGTCCATTTTATATGGTATCCTGCCTACAAGAGCCAATGCCAGATTATTAACTCCCTAAAACAATATACCTAATTGTGCAATATTATTCAGTGGGCAGGTATGAGGAGGAATTTCTTCCTGACCACAGCTGTGGATCATCTTATGCCCTGAAGTATGAGAACTCTCAATTTTTATATTAATGCAAACTTGCTAAATTGTCATGAACATTTGCCAGGTACAAAATCTATCTAGCCTACAATTGCCATGGTGGTGACAATGATACTGAAAAAAAATATGATATTTTATTTCTCCTTAAAAAATGACTCATTCTGGGTAAGTAGAATTTGCACAGATGTTTTTGTGTAATTGCTGATACTCTTCTTCTGCATATTCGAATCCTTTTTTTATCTTAATAAACTGTTTCTCTCAGTAATATCCCACCAAGAGATTAATTATATGTTGCATAGACTGTTATTTATCCATTTTAAATGTGCTACCTTTGAACTTCATGTGAACTCTTGTCTCTGCCCTCTATACATGCCCCCTGTCTGACCATTCAACCGTCCAGCACTTACCCACTGGATTTCACTCAAGCCAAACCTTCTTTTAATAGGATCCATTCTGTTTCTCTTTCCCTCCGGTCCTGATCTAGCCTCTCAACATTGCACTCAAGCTTCTTTGAAGTAGAAAATGTTCCTTGAATTGAAGCAAATTTGCCATTTCACTGACACAGCTCTTTGCTAATTACCTGTAAGAAACTAACTTGTCTTTCAGCAAAATGTGTTCTTGGGTAAATTACTAGTGAAAAGCATGTTTGGTATCTTGACCAGCCAGTTTAAAGGGTGGGTGCGCAAGAGAAGTACCCTAAGGATTGTGATAAAAGAAGGAAAGGAGAGGAGAGGGAAGGTTTAATTGCAGTCATAAAGCTTAGCTCACCCACTCCGTTACCATTCATTACCCTATTTGCTATGATGGGTTGAGTATTCTAACTGCCAATATTTAGTAACTGTTTTATCACCAAAAACCACATGCTTGGAATAAATGTGTTCTCACAAAGATTGTTTTTCCTGATTCTACCAAGAAAAAGTGATTGCACTGGCTGCTATTATACATGTGCATATTTATTATGTATTTACATTATTGACCTTGCTGTAATGCTGCCTTTTAATGTGGATCCTTATTTCAAAACTTCTCTTTGCATATGTAATAAAAAAAAACAATTGACTCTCCAGCCAGTTCTGAATTGTATTTATTTTTAAGCAACGTGGATTTTGTGCATGACTAAAAGGAAACTTTCTGAAGAAATCTGTGTTCCACTGATATGTAAATTCACTCTGATGAATCCAGGCCAAAGGTGCTTTGACTTGCTGCATCAGGAGGTTCAAGAAATTGAACAGATTCATACAGTTTAAGGCCAAAGGAGACCATCTACTCTGATCTCCTCTATAAAACAGGCCAGTAACATTTCACCCAGTTATCCCTCTATCGAGCCCGATAACTTGTGTTTGACTAATGCATATCTTCCAGAAAGGCTGCCAGTTACTCATTTATGAAAACAAGGCTGAATCCTGGTCCCAGTAGCTGAGATGATATTGAAAATGACAATTCCTTGTCTACACTGAGCATAAAGTTGTGGTCTGCATTGTGTGTTACCTGATTCAATTCTGTAGCGAAAACAGTGCCCATGAGGCCAGATCCAAAGCTGGCTGAAGTCGAGGGAGTATTTCATTGTCTTCAGTTGGCTTTGGATCAGTTCCCTGATGCGAAACATCTCCATACAGGACATAATGTCTGAGGTCCCAAAACCAAACTGATGTTTAACAACACTGCTTTGTGGCTTTGAGGTGGGAGAAAATCTGGAACTCTTAGCTTACTCCTTCAATAGGCAAAACTCCCTGTGAAGCCAGTATTTGTGACTTTAATGCTAGCGTGGAATGAGGAAGGACTGCAGGATTTGATCCACAGCTCCCCGATAGCAGTGAGTTTTTAAGGATGCCTTAGTGGCCGACCGTAGCCGGGGCAGGGCTTTAAGTGGCACAGAGCCAAGTGGTCAGAAACATTTTTGATTCAGAGGAGCGTTCCCTCTGCTTTGCTGAATCTTTCAGCACTGAGTCACAGATAACCCAGCTTCCTTCCCAGAAGCTGCTGTTCCAACCCACAGAATTTACAAGCTCAGCCTTTTGCTCCTGATTGCTTCATGCTCCCTGTCTTTTGACAGCTACATGACTGGACACATACAAGTCCTACAGGAATCCTCCTCTCCAACGGCAGCCATCACCTCACCCAATCAGCAGGCTCAACCGAGTACAAGCACTTCCTGCTTAGGTGGGATTAAAGTACTATGCAGAATGCAGGCCCATGACACAGGATGAGCACTTCTCCACTGATGCCTGAGATAGACATTATTGCCCCCAGGAGTGATGGACCATATAGAAATTAATAGTGGTGTAATGTAGAAAGGCAACTGAGTAAATAATCATGTCATTCAGAATTTAAAGAAATGGGACTGATTGAAAATTCCAGGTGAGCCAACAAATCTTTTCACAGACAAACAATGCTGTAATTCGATGCTCACGTGTGTGTATCTCAGCTTTATGATTGGTCCAAATAAGATGTCCCATTTGGAAAGCTTTTTAATAGAAGCTTTCATTGAAACAAATGTAACTTTGGTGCCATCTGCACTATGAAAAGCTACCAACTTGTATGAGCCAATTATACCAGTGTAGCATCTGCCAGGGTTAAAATGTGGTTTTATAGTACAGATGGGTCAGAACTCTGTTTTAATTGTGTTCCCAAACAGAGTTTAAGAGTGGACTTTTCCAGGTCTTGAGCTTAAAGTAATAGTTCTGTCTTGAAGGGTTCATGGGGCTGAACGGTGACCAAAATCATGCTAATTAGCTGCTTCTGTATTTTAACTGGCTTCTACAAGAAGACAGATTTTCAGAGTGTAGACAGCACCAAGGTACAAAGAAACAACAACATGGTCTTGACAAGCACAGGCAGAGAGATGTTAGTTTATGCAGCTTTATCTGTTTAAACTCAAGTCTGTAGCGACATCAAAGTAATGTCACTTTGACTTATAAATACAGCTTTACACCCGGAGGACCAACTTTTGTGTAGTCACTGCCAATCTGTGCCCCATCCGTTTTCACCTGGATTCATCAAATGCACATGACAGAGAAGGGTAGGACTGATGGGGGTGAGGTGCGGAGGGAGAGGATGCAAATGATACATTAAAATGTAGTCGGTGCTGGGCTCTGGGGCTTTGCAAGTTTATTTGCCTAAAGAGTAAAATCCCCTAGATTTTTTCTAATGAAATAGATACTGCAGTTTACAAGCTGCAGATTTGTATAATAATTCCAGCAAAGAGAGAAAAGCTTTGCACCGAAAAAACACCCCTAACACTCTTTACCAGGAGCATACGAACACCACTGGCCACTCCCCTTATAACCTTCCAGCACATATTTTTTTCTTATACCCTGCAGCATAATCATTATGGCTCCTGTTTCTGCAATCAGGAATAAGTCAAGGGGAGTGTTGCTTGAGTGATAAATGCAGTATCGTAGGAGATAAAAGTATATTCGTCACTCAGTCCAGTCAAAGAAATCTCCTTCTGAAAGAAAGGCTTCCGCCTTTCAGCAAAACATCTCGTTTCTCTTGATTGATAGGTGAGACAGAGGAAGCAAACACAGTCCCACCAGATGGGTTATCTGAGTTTGAATAGCAGACGGTGGGAAGGTGGAGCTCCGTTAGAACAGCCTGTGCCCACACAAGGAACGAACTGAAGTCATCTGAGTTTCTCGCTGGTGTAATTATACCTTACATTGTTGCTCAAGGACTTATTGCAAGGAAACAGCAGGTAAAATAAGCTGCTGTTTATGCCCACGTTTTCCATCTCACTTAACAGGAGACAGAAACCATTCTGAAATGTGCAGCTGCATCAAAAGGGCTTGTTGTTTTAGAAGGAAAATCTTAAAGATCCTTCCTATTGACCCTGTTCATTGTTGCTGAAACTCACCTACGTTCAATGGGCATTATAGCAGGGCTGGCTTTGCCCCCTCGCTTTGATTGCCTCTGTATTCTGGCTATGGTAGCAAATGTGATTCTTCTTTTTGAGCCAGCAAACGTATCATTATCCACACACACTGGGGTCTAACAGGTCCTCTCGTCAAGCTTGTAGTTTTGAGTTGTATTTGTAGCTCCAATCAAACGTGTCCTATTTTCTGCCTCGTCTCTTCTGCCATCCCCCACTCCAAGGCCTAGCACCGCTGTGAACATTTCTGCATCTGATGTACTCTGAATCCTGTGACAGTCAGAAAACAACCTCCTGTAATGCTTCTTGCTATAAACTCTCCAGATGCATTACAGGCCTTCAGAAACAAACTGCAGTTAGCGGTTAATCTGGTGGAGGAATGCTATTTGAAACCCCCTATTGTCAAATGCATCCTCCTATATAACTTCTAACAGACCTAGGGTTTGGCCCCATTGAAGTCAATGTCAAAAGTCTCATTAACTTCAATGGGGCCAGGATTTCACTTCTAATGTTTTCAAATCATAAACCATAACCTGCTGGAGATATCCTACCTGTGATATTTGTCCTGCCAATTTATAGGGGCCTCTCCTGAGGTGAATTGAGCATCTGCAACTCCTAGTGACAGAGACGGGGCAGAGTAGACATGGCAAAGATAAATTGTTTGGCTACAAGTATCAGAGGGGTAGCCGTGTTAGTCTGGATCTGTAAAAGCAGCAGAGAATCCTGTGGCACCTTATAGACTAACAGAGGTTTTGCAGCATGAGCTTTCGTGGGTGAATACCCACTTCTTCGGATTCACCCACAAAAGCTCATGCTGCAAAACCTCTGTTAGTCTATAAGGTGCCACAGGATTCTTTGCTGTTTGGCTACAGTGAAAGTTGTAGGTGCAGGATCTCAAATTCTATCAGGATGTCAAATTCTTAGTTGCTGGGTAAAAATTCTTGTTTCCTGATTGAGCGCACTCGTGGAAATTGTTTTTTTATGAAAATATTTTTTCAACAAAAAATGGCTTTCCTCACCAAAATGACATTTTTGTGGAATATTTTCATTTTGATCAAAGGTTTTGTTTTGCTTTGGTTTGGTTTGGTTTTTTGACAATAAACTGAAACCTGAACATTTGTCAGTAAAAAAAATGTTTTAGTTA
>QXTE01000014.1:7575818-7592698 GCA_003942145.1 Platysternon megacephalum | reverse complement strand
ATTATAGACTCGAAGCACCATCTCATGCTCCTTGCGAGGATCCTGAATGTGGACACGGCAGGTAAAACGCAGCTGATGCTCCCCAAGACCCAGTTCCTTTAGGGCCTGCTCGGGAGAGACCAAGCGGAAGCTCTGTCAAGGGAAGGGAGAAATCCATTAATCGCAGGCTGCCGTTCACATTGCTCCAGAGTCCTTCTTTCATTATTAGGTAGCTCTTTAGAGAGCTAAAGGACAAACACACAGATTTCCTTGGGGCGTGGACCCTGCCTTTTTAAATGGCCAAGCACACTGTGGACAATGCCACAAACAGCAGCAGCTAGCTAGATGTGTGTGTACACAGATTTATTTATATAAACACCTCTATCTGTTATACATTCCCTGTTTTCCAAACCTGCCTTCAAGCACAGCTGCTCTGTGGATAAAAGTTGGCACAACCCACCTGTATGACAAGAGTGAGTTAGACTACAACCACGAGGCTAAGGATAAGATCTCTTGACCTGGACCAGAAGGTAAATGCATCCAGTGTGGCAGCAGGAGTCAAGAGCATGACAAAAAGCAGAACGTTATTGGAAGCGGCTCTGTGGATTGGTTAGCTATGTCCCCAGTGTCCTCTTCCAGAGACAGAGTGCCGCGCCTCTGGGTTGGCCTGATCTCTACCAACCTTGGCAGTTGAGAGGCTGGGAATTCTCATACACCTGGATTTCCTGCACAGCCCCACGACACTTTAGAGTGGTCACTGCTGAGCTGCTTCCAAGAAGCTAGGACTGAGCACACCACCTTTACTGTTCGCTGACACTAACACAGAGGGCACAAGACAAGTACTAGAGCAGTGGTTCTCAAANTAACACCATTATAAATGCTGGAGGTGAAGCAGGGTTTGGGGTGGAGGCAGGCAGCTCGCAACCCCCCCATGTAATAACCTCGTGACCCCATGAGGGGTCCCGACTCCCAGTTTCAGAATCCCTGTACTAGAGTAATCTCCTTTTCACTTACGTTATCCTTCATGATTAACGTGCCATGCATGAGCTTTGGCTTCTTGGAATCCGGTACAAGACCTAGAGTGGGACCAACAGAAAAGAAGGGCAAAGTCATTAATGGTCTTGTGCTTATCTAACACCTTTCATACAAACATAGTAAAACACTTTGGGATCTAACAGACTGCACGGCCATGGTGAGAAGAGGGGCTGAACTGCCAGCCCCTCAACTGAAATGCAGTAGGTCTAGTCTATGGGTAGAGACCCTTTACAAACAAACAGCGTTCTTAAACCAGTTAGCAACTCCATGGGGATGGGGCAAATCACTCTCAGCAACATTGACTTTCTCTTCTCGATCTTGCAGCACACGTCGCTTCCTTGCTTTAGATAGAAGTTTGGGGGGTGTGGGGGGGTAAAACCAGGTTATCTTGTAATTCCAATGGGGGCGGAACTGGCCCACTGAAGTATGATTTTTATCCATTAAACAAACTGACATGTAATCTCTCTGCAGGGTGCATTAGTGATGAATAGCACCGCAGCCCCATTCTGTGTCTCTCTGACTTTCCTGCATGGGGCTTTTAAAAAAAACAGTGAATACGCTCTGAATGGGGATAAATTGGCAGGTGAAATCCACGTCATCCCACTGGAAGCCTCTTTCAACCAATGACTAGTTATGAAGCTCCATTATATGGGAGATCACATAAATGTGTCTATAACATCCCCAACTCACACATCCATGCATAATCTTACATTCAGCAGTGAAAACATAAGATGTACTAGAATTGCAGTGCCTGAAAGGGGAGAGTCATTGTTAACTGGTGTATTACCTATGGCACTCTCTCTCTTCAACAATCCAAGGGAAATGTCCACTGGTATATTGGGGCTGGTGAACAATGTAGTGGTTTCTCCATTTGCAGGCATGTAACAGTTCACATCTGTATTAAAAGCAAACAATACTGGAGACACATCCATATAGAGCTTCTAATCCCAAAGGACTTTTTATACGGGAACTATCATTGCACCCATGGCTAGAGTGGAACATGGCAGGTGTTTAACAGCAACCCTTTACAACAATTTGGGNCTCCATGGGGATGGGGCAAATCACTCTCAGCAACATTGACTTTCTCTTCTCGATCTTGCAGCACACGTCGCTTCCTTGCTTTAGATAGAAGTTTGGGGGGTGTGGGGGGGTAAAACCAGGTTATCTTGTAATTCCAATGGGGGCGGAACTGGCCCACTGAAGTATGATTTTTATCCATTAAACAAACTGACATGTAATCTCTCTGCAGGGTGCATTAGTGATGAATAGCACCGCAGCCCCATTCTGTGTCTCTCTGACTTTCCTGCATGGGGCTTTTAAAAAAAACAGTGAATACGCTCTGAATGGGGATAAATTGGCAGGTGAAATCCACGTCATCCCACTGGAAGCCTCTTTCAACCAATGACTAGTTATGAAGCTCCATTATATGGGAGATCACATAAATGTGTCTATAACATCCCCAACTCACACATCCATGCATAATCTTACATTCAGCAGTGAAAACATAAGATGTACTAGAATTGCAGTGCCTGAAAGGGGAGAGTGATTGTTAACTGGTGTATTACCTATGGCACTCTCTCTCTTCAACAATCCAAGGGAAATGTCCACTGGTATATTGGGGCTGGTGAACAATGTAGTGGTTTCTCCATTTGCAGGCATGTAACAGTTCACATCTGTATTAAAAGCAAACAATACTGGAGACACATCCATATAGAGCTTCTAATCCCAAAGGACTTTTTATACGGGAACTATCATTGCACCCATGGCTAGAGTGGAACATGGCAGGTGTTTAACAGCAACCCTTTACAACAATTTGGGACAGGGACTAAGAACATTATAGTCAATTGAAACTTGAAGGGGTAATTCAAATAGCCAGTATAGTTGTTCTAAAGGGAATCTTGCCAGGAGACCAGAGTTAACACCCCTAATCGTGATAAATTCCATGGGATTGTTAGTCACAAGTAGCCACGGCTTTTTTTTTTTTTTTTTTTTTTACTTTTCCCATGGAGGACAGCACAGATTCCCACAAAGGGAACAACACTACTTATTGAATCACCAGCAACACTTCATGCAGCAGCATGTGTTTCTTCCTTTGGAGAACTCCCACCCAACCTGAGGCTTGGAGAATATGTGAGAGCTGAAACGATCACAGGCTGCAGCAGAACTTACATCCATGATAAAAACAAGTTAATGCAAAAGTCACCTGAAACTATTGGGAAAATGCACCCAATGAATAAGCATCCAGAGAGTGATACACAATGGTCTCTTTGCTGATCATTCTCCACCTAGCCTTAAAGTCAGCTGCTTGCAAAAAAGATTTTTATTTTTCCTCTACTCTTGTTCACTGTAACTTAAGTCCGTAGTATAGAATTATAAACATGAAAGAACTTTTCCACACCAGTCTCTGTTGGTTTTAGGAGTCCAAGAGACACCGCTTACAGAACTAACTCCCTATTTATACATGCACACATGCAATAACTCTCCATTTCTTCGACTGCACTGCATCTGATTGGTCCCCAGAGATCATTAAACCTGCAGCAGGGGCTCACTGCAAACCATGCCATCTGGAGAGTCAGCCTACCCATTTGCTTCCAGCACAGGGACTTTTCAGTACTTGAGCCAATCAAAACATGTTATTCGACTAGATTTCAAGTCCTGGCCAAAGTACATGAACTATAAAAATAATTAATCCTTCCCCCTTCCACTACTAATCCTCCCCCCACCCTCCAGATCCCAACACCTTACATACGAAATTCCTGTTCAATTTTCTGCTTCAGGAACTCCATCTTCTTTGCTTCCCCGTGAACCAGAAGAACACTGCGTGGCTCGGCCTGGCGAATCAGCTGCATTATTCCTTTGGCATCAGCATGGGCACTAAAGGACATGTATTCTACCTGCATCTTCACCTCCAGCTGCAGGGAGCAAGGGGAGAAGCAAACACAGACCATCCCCCATCACTACTTGCTTTGCCTGTTCACAACTTACAAGCCACGCAGTAACTAAACCAGAGCTCTCAGCATCCGCGTGTAACTGGAGTGAGCAAGACACCTACATCGGAAAGTGGGACAATTGAGACAGCCAGATCCTTAACTTCAGGGGCAGTTGACAGAAGTCAACACCATACAAGGAAAGCAGTTAGTACCTTGCAGGATCAGACTTTATAATTCTGGATACATTTCCTGTCTCAGCTTTGCCCAAGGAAAATCACCTTGTAAGGATTGTGATTACCAGCTGCAATGTCCCTTTCAGCAGGAATCTATGTGACAGTTACCTCACTGGGTACAGGTGATTTATGTACTTTTCCATATAGAAGCAAACACTCATTAAAGTCTCTGGGCCCATCTACAATGATTTCAGCAGGGTAAGAGATTTATGGGGCAATTGTTCAGCCACTGCCCACGTAGCCAAACTCCCACTGACTGTAGTTGTGGGTCCACATGTGGAAGGATGGCAGCAGAATGCAAATCATTGTCAGCGCAACCAAAGGAACTAATTCAATCACTTTGGCTAAAATGGTGTATCAACACAGGGAGAGATTTTCACCGACACAGGGCAGTGCAATGTGCAAGTCCCCCTGAAAGTCAGTGGTGCCCTTTCAAAATTAACTTACTATTTGTCTTCCTTCCATTTCTAGCTTCCGCTGCCCACTCAGGATCTTATGGCCCACAGTTCCTTGCACACAGTAACCTGGCATAATGACCTGGAAGGAATCCAGACAAATACGTAGCATTTGGACACTGAATGGAGCTAGAGTAAACTGTTCTCTTGGGACAGAGCTAGCCACACATCCGCCTGTATAACGCTGATGGCAAGTTTCCATGGTTCCTGACATGTATACCACAGCTCTTTGTTTAGAAGCTACTGAATCTATTCTGTTCAATTATGCCCCTCGGCATCTTGCATGATAAAGACCTGAGTATGGCACAAGCATGAAGATTAAATTAAAAAGGCGGCTTCTGTTAAAATCCGCATGCTATTAAATAAGGGTTATTACTAGTCACGGGTAAACAGACAGGTTTGAACAGATAAGCATAGCTGAAAATACATTTCCATAACATAAAATCTTGCACCACTCATCCTTTCCGAGTCTACTGCCAACAATGCAACTTTTTAATAGTCACAAAAACTCGAGCTAACAGAACTGTACCGTGTCAATTCCTCAGGGAATCCCTCTCTCCCCGACTATAAAGGCCTGGTTATCATTCAGTTTCATGGGATTCCTTCGAAAGTAAGGCTTCTTTAAAAGACCTTCAAAATATTCAGTAAAAAAAATTAAAAAATGGTTCCACAGTCTCAAACCTTAAATGTGTCACCTTATGGGTTTCAAAGGTCACGGCCAGCCTTTGTGCACAAAACCTCTCTCAATGGGATATCGATATCCTTATCAAGACCACCAGAGCAGGCTGGGCTTTCAGAGCGTGACTCAGTGCGAAACGCTCAGAGTTCCACAGCTATTCACCATCGACGGTTTTCATAGCCAGTGTTCCCTTCGTAAAAGTTGACCCACATGGATACTTGATAAGGTGGCCCCACTGAAATAAATGGACCAATGCATCCCCACGCATGGATCACAGGCAGCATGTAAGGAGTTAATATTAATCTCCCCCCCCCCTAATTGAAGCACAATGTGGTATCTAACATAGGTCGACTGAAGTCTGGAATGTAGACATGCCATCAGAACTGAATGCGTCATGTTCGTGCACAGTAATTAAACCTTGATTTTGTCATCAAGCTGTATCTGTCCCCCAAAGACACAATGGGTGAATCCTTGTCCAACAGAGACAAATCCTGGCCCCAGTGAAGCCAATGGCTAAACATCCACAAATTTCAGAGCCCAGAGTTGGTCCAAATGCAATGTGCCAGTCATAAAAAGCATTTTTTAATCATGCTTGAATTAAATAAGGTCAGTCAGTCAGCGGTTATTCCTAACTGACGACTCGTTTAGGTAACAGCTGATAAAGGAAAGATGCATTCCAAAGACTCTCCTGCCAATATAGGCAGAGTTTATTTCTAAAATGACTGGACTGTAGCCCCACACATCAATATGAGGCATCATTCAAGGTCACAGAATTTCTTACCATGTTCTTTTCATTCCCTGCCCATTTCCTGAAGATCTGGAGGGACTGTCCGGCATGAAGCATACCTGGGGTTGCAAATACAACCTAGGTTTCAAAAGAAGAGTGTTAGGAGGTGCCACACAGAGATTCATTTTTCCTAATGATTAGAAAACAGGTGTCCCAGATTATGGAGAGAGCACGTAAGAATAGAAGCAGGAAAGTTCCATCCATGAATCTATATAGTACCAATTAATATACAATACAGTTTATACTCATTACAGCTGTGGGGTTTTGGGGGGGAAGAAAGGGGAGGCAGAGGAAATTTTTTCAAACTGTGCCTTATTTTCATACAAGATCTTCATCATTTTCCATAAAACAAAATACTTCAAAATTCACATTTCCTAATAAACCCTTCAAGAGTTTTTATTAGCCGGCAGTACCATGATGGTTTCTGAGTGATCTACTGGGAGGTAACTAGAAAGGAATCTGTCGAAATCAATAGCAAGAAAACAACATTTTTTTTAAAGGGTCACTTCCATGAGTTTAATTTAAAGGGATTGGTTATAAGAACTATAGATTGGATCAATGCAGAGGAATGCATTTAACATTCGCCATTTTTAGATTAATTTTCTAATACTTTTTAACTTTAATGCACTGGAAGGTAGTTCTTGTAATATGTTTATTCCTTTTATTATGTTTAAGACAAAAGTTTCATTATTGCTGCATATGATTGGATTTATTAGTGCAAAAAAAAAAAATGTATATTCAACAGGGATTTGGGCTTAGAGTCCCAGGTCTGCCACAGGCTTCCTATGTGACGTTAGGCAAATTACTTAATCTCTTTGGGCCTCAGTTTCCCCTCTGTAAAATGAGGATAACAGTAATTCACTATCTCAGAGAGGTGTTGTGAAAAATACATTGACAATTGCGAGGAGCTCGGATATTCTGTAAATTGTGCACTTTCCTTAACCCAGGCAAAAAACAGCACTAAAACAGCTCCTGTCCATGCACATCAATCCTATCACGTTCTTAACCTCCCCGTACCATTGGCCCAGGGTTATCGGCAAAGGCCCTGTCAAACGCCTTGATGTGTTTGAATTCAAACATGTTTCTCTGGACAAAAGTTTTCCGGATCTTCTGATTAGTCCATGTGATGAAGAGTTTGTAGTAGTGATTGGCCTTCTCAGTCAGTCCCATGGAGAAGTAAATTGGGGCCTTCAAGTTCATTCTTTCCCTTTGGGGGGAGAGAGAAGAGTCAGTCAGTCAGTTGTGGTTGCTTAAGTGGGATCCTGGCAAAAACCTCTCAGGCGCTCCCCTTTGTGTGCTCAAGAATCAGTCTAGGGACTTAAGATTTCTATGCATACACTTACCTGGGGAAATAAGAAGTCAATATCACCGCTATGTCACATTAATGTTAGAGAATCCAATTCTCCTTGTCAGCTGGTCCAGACTTATCTAATCAATTATGAATGTTAAACATGATGCTACGGGGTATAATTAAGAGTGAGGCAGCTTTAGATTATCATGTACATGTTCCAACCCAGACACAGCCTCTCCTTTCTGATCCTTACCATGACAATGTTCATGAAAAAGACTCAATATTTTATTCGGCCATCCAAAAAAAGTTACTTATCCTGAGCATGGAGAGTTTTGCAAGGCCAGAGGGATGGTATGAAATAAAGGGAAAATTTAGACTGAGTGTCTGGGGGCAGGGTGAGGCACGACTCAAAAGAGCAAGTTATTTTAGAGTAGTGTCCAAGTGGTGGAGGGACAAAAGCACTAGAAAATATACTACAGGGAGCAATCCTACACTAGCCAGCATGGGCAGATACAGACTAGGGACAGAACGATGAATATGACTGTCCATGACAAACAGACACCACAGAATCCTGGAAAAAATGAGCACTAAGTGTATGGGGGGAGGGGAATAGATACGTGTTTTAAATGGAAAAGTTGAGGCTGTTCTTACCAGAAAGTTTCCAGTAAGATGCAGAGTTCCTGGGCACGTCCCAGAGCAAAAACCGGGATAAGAACCTGCAATTAAAGTGCAGAGTTAGACTCTACTACTGCCAAACACCATGCAAAGATTACGTGCCCCCCGGTGCCCACAAACACCTGCACTTGCTCACAATGGGGGCACATTCCATTTTGCAGACGAACTCCATGTGCCCTCGTTTCCAAACTCTCCCCACAGAGGGCCGATCTTCCTGATGCTGCTTTTTATTTCCCTATTCATCATTTGTTCTTAAGGAGAGGAGACATTGCACATTTACTGAAAGCAACAGCCTAGGCTCCCTGGATTCTTGCAATATAACAGGGAACATGCTTTATGGAGACTTAGGGAATCACATTGTTCTGTTTAGCACTGCAAGGAAGTTTCCAATAAAATACTGTAAATAAAAACAAAACCACATTTCTGGCATTGTCTATGGAAAATTATATTGTGCCAAGCACTTTTCATCTTGACTGCCTAGGCCGCACTGGAGCAGTTACGTCCTAGCAGTAACTTTTTTAGCCCTCCAGGGGACAAGGAGCGTGAGAGTCGAACATAGAACGTACACACTGCTGCCTCCTTGGAGAGTTTTCACACACGTCGTTTCATATCTCTAATATTTTCTTCTGTCAGACTGTTCACTGATTCTTGCTGCCAACTGGCAGGACCTTACATTACACTGATTGGTTTTCCAGATTCAGTGACAACTTCATAGAAATCATCAGCTAGTTCTAAGATGAGTCTCTAGGTGGGAGATCTATGTGTATGCCACCTCTGTTCTCAGAGGACTCACTTTTCCCTTCCATAAGCAGTTCCAGATTTCTCCCTCACTGGGAACAGAATAAATGAATGAAGTATATGACCAAAGTCACTAGGGATGAACTAATGTACCTTTTAACCAAGACAACACCATTAAAACTGTAAACATGCGATTGCCATACAGACTGCACCTCCCATTTTATCAGCAATTAATTTAATCCAAACCTCAGGAACTAAGGGACACATCCTCATGCAAATTAGCATAGTTCCATTATTTGAGAATCCAGTGACTTAACCGTTGGGATCTGGCTCTAAATTATTTGTTTTAATGCAGATACAACATCCACCTTTAAGTAGGACTGCTTTTAGGCACATTTTATTGGGAAAATTCTCTCACTAGCTACAGAAAGCTGTCTTATTAACAGAGGGAGGCAATGACCAAAATTCTGAATGAGCAAGAAACAAACAAGTGCCTAAGGAAGACCCACAAAATCACAAAAGCCAACTACAGTTAAAAGTTGCATTAAGATGTTATTGACATTATAAGCACCGCTATGTGCCATGTGCTTTGGTGGTCATGTAGAGAACAAGACCAGTTGTTTATTTCAAATTGACATTATTAGAAAAGATCTGAACAAATAAAAGGGGGAAGCTACATGCAGTGTCTGCAAACATTTTTAAAATGTTTCAGAAGGGGATGTAGGTACCTCTTTGTACGTTAATACTTTCCATATATTTGGGGTTTTACAGCAATAATCTGCTAAGGGTCTAATCGTGGGGCACGGAATACTGAGATGAGAGCCCTAGAAATTATTGGTTAAGAGTAAAGATTTTGACAGTCATCTAAATTTAGAAACTGAGACTAAGACTAGTTTAGAGCACAAAATGCATATGCCTGTGCCTCAGGCACTACTTTCTCTGTAACTGAACTACAGAGAGTTAAGATTGTAACCTTGGCATTTCCCTTCCACTAGAAAAACAAAAGTACACACTTAATACCCTGCCCTTTCTACCATAGGTTAGCAATAAAACCAACCACCAGCTTTGCTTGGTGGAGCAACAGCGCTGTCATCAGGCTGTGTAAGAAGTCAGTTCAAATATTAGCAATAATACAGCCCTACTGACCCACCGGATGCCCATGCTTTCTACAGATTGGAAAATGCCCCAATTAGCTTATGCCACATACCATACCTTCCCTCCTCTCTCTACACTTTCATGGACCTTCTTCAGGAAGTCCCTCTCTCTGCAGCGTTTGGAGTCTCTGATCGTTGTGGCATAGGTGGATTCGCTGATTAATAAATCCGGACGACACTTATCAATCCAGGCAGCTCTAAAACAAAACAGAGAGAGACCATCTAATACATAATATATAGCACTTTAATATAGGGATAATGATGTTCCTTATCCATCTTTTATAGATGGGGAAACTGAGGCCCAGAAATCACAGAATCATAGGACTGGAAGGGACCTCGAGAGATCATCTAGTCCAGTCCCCTGCACTCATGGCAGGACTAAGTATTATCTAGACCATTCCTGACAGGTGTTTGTCGAACCTGCTCTTAAAAATCTCCAACAATGGAGATTCCACAACCTCACTAAGCAATTTATTCCAGTGCTTAACTACCCTGACAGTTAGGAAGTTTTTCCTAATGTCCAATCTAAACCTCCCTTGCTGCAACGTAAGTCCATTGCTTCTTGTCCTATCCTCTGAGGTTAAGAAAAACAATTTTTCTCCCTCCTCCTTGTAACAACCTTTTATGTACTTGAAAACTGTTATGTGCCCTCTCAGTTTTCTCTTTTCCAGACTAAACAAACCCAATTTTTTCAATCTTCCTTCATAGGTCATGCTTTCTAGACCTTCAATCATTTTTGTTGCTCTTCTCTGGACTCTCTCCAATTTGTCCATGTTTCCTGAAATGTGGCACCCAGAACTGGACACAATACTCCAGTTGAGGCCTAATCAGCGTGGAGTAGAGCGGAAGAATTATTTCTTGTGTCTTGCTTACAACACTCCTGATAATACATCCCAGAATGATAGTTCGCTTTTTTTGCAACAGCGTTACACTGTTGACTCATTTAGCTTGTGGTCCACTATGACCCCCAGATCCCTTTCCGCAGTACTCCTTCATAGGCAGTCATTTCCCATTTTGTATGTGTGCAACTGATTGTTCCTTCCTAAATGGAATACTTTGCATTTGCCCTTATTCAATTTCATCCTATTTACTTCAGACCATTTCTCCAGTTTGTCCAGATCACTGTGCAGTGACTTGCTCAAGGTCACACAGGAAGTCAGTAGCAGAGCCAAGAATCCTAACTTCATTGGACCACACTGTAACTGTGTCTTGCTAAATAAATCCAGTCCACAATATGGAGACTAACACTACAGATTTTTGAGACACAAGTTGTCATTTACTTGCTGAAGACTAATTTAAGAGGTTACATTTTATTAAAGATCACCAACATTTAAAATCTTTCATACACATTAATAACCTTCTCCTTTAGCACCAATACAACATTTATTATTGCAAGTAATAAAACAAAACATGCCTCACTGCAAATGTATAGCATTTGATCTGAACTATGTTAGAAGGCTAACTCCTATAATAGATGCTATGACAGGAAAATATATGGAACATTTAAACCCAATTATTGTGCAGTCTTAAAAAGGATATTAACATGACCGTACACCAGAGAGAAGAATAATACTGCAGAAGTGCATTCAGAGTCTATCTTGAGGAATTATTTTATACCTATTTAGTTCCATAATTGAAAACTTCATTTATCTTCCCAACAGAGAAGGCACTAAGTGACAGTCTCTTATCCAAGAACAAAGAATCAACACTAATAAACTCCCAAACATTAACAGGAGTTGCAGGTTAAGATCTCCCATGTATGGATCACACACATTAAAATTCACAGTCTCTCTGCCTCCTACTTACCCTAAGTGTCTGTCTGGCGTCATGTTATAATCACCCTAATGGAAGAAAAGAAAACCCATTTACTACCTGAAAGATAACTGGACACATACCATACAAAGGAGATGTATAGGTCTATAAATATTTATCTGTATACTTACAGTATATACCACAGACTCAGAACCAACTTTAATCTGGAACATGGCTGCTCCCAGCACATGGCCAGCATAGTACGCCTTGATTTCCAGCTCATCATCTACCTACATAGACAAAACCATATAGCCAATTTTAGACATCTCTCTCAGTGGCTAAAGAGAATTCATGAATTGGGAATTATGAGCACTGATGGCAGCTGATTTTATTACTCTGTTTCTTCACTGCTAATTTTCTGATCCCTTCCCAAATACAACTGTTCTCTTCCCACCCTCTGTGTTTGAGAGGCAGCATCCTCTATACCAAAAGTCACACTCCTGCTAGAGGAAACCATAGGGCAGAACCAACTTCCAGTGCAGTACTACCCTGAACAAATAAGGGATTTGATTACCCCCAAAGTGCCTCAGAAAACACAGACTGCAAGACAAATGCACTAGCTCCTGAGATGCTTCCATAGCAGCCGCTAAAAAGGACTCTGGGTAATCTTTGTCTCACCTTCTTCCTATTTTGTATTGTGTTTCTGCCTCCCTGCTTTCTTGTTTCTGCCCCTCCACCCTGGTTTCTTGCTTGTTTTTCTTTTTCCTTTTATATGCACTTTGTTTTTTCCACCTATTTTTGGTCTTTGCTAGGTGAGGAACAACCACCCTCCACCCCCTTTATACATGGAAGGGCTGCAGAGGAAATTGACTAGGATTAGTCCTTTTCCTTCTGTATCAAGCTCCTTAGAGCACATAGCTGGCTGCAAAGGGAAACTGACAAAAAACACAATATCTTACAAGTTTAAAGTGAAAGTGCTTCTTAGCTGGGGCAGGAGTATGAGGGGAGGGGATTAAGATTCCTGGGCTCCTTTCCCTGCCCCGCCACTGACTCACTGTCTGACCTTGGGCACTTCACTTAACCTTTCTGTATCTCAGGCACTACAGAAGTGTAGCAATGGAAGACCCTGTTCCCTCCTCTTCAACAGTCCAATTGATTTATTCTGAGAGTTCCCCGGGGTGAGTCATTTTACCTGGACTGTCTGGTGAAGGTGGACAGCTACCACCTTTTTCATACAATCTTTAATCATTTGGGAAGTGAAAAAGTTGGTCTCCCCTTTCTTATCCACAGTAATTTTCCTGTAATCCTCCAGCAGGATGGGGCAGATGGCCTTGGTGGGGTGCGTCATGTATATGGGTCCATCATAGCCAACCATTTCGCTGAAATACGGTAAAGCTCCACAGTGGTCCAAATGAAAGTGGCTGTGAAGGAACATCCAGAATGAAAGATACGACCCACAGGCACTTAGCTAGATGTTTATAGCTGTCACCTAACACACAGATCTTGTGAATGTGCATTAGTTCATGTAAAACACAGAGATCCTTGCATGAAACAGAAGTGCAATCTAATCTTTGCGGTATAGAACTGCAAGCCATTAAGGGTGACTAGTTTATTAATGTAGGAGGGGAAAGTGGAAGAATTATTTTCCAGTGCTTTCCTCTTCTGCATCTGAATTATAAGACGGCAGGACGTTTTCTTACCTGATGATTACACAGTCTAGAAAGTCAGTTAGTCTTCCATTCTGGGTAATGTATGAAAAATCAGGAAAGCGTCTCTAAAAGACACAAAAGCAGGTTATCAAATATTAAACAAAGCTGGTTACTGAAGTCAAAACATGACATTAAACAAATGTCAGCCGCCCATGTAGCATTAGGAATGCACTGTGATCTTATTACAGGGCAGAACTCCAGCGGGACAACAGGGAATGCTGGTGTCACCAATAAGGTGGATCGCTACAGGCTAAACCCCATAAAAGAGATGAATACAGAGAGTGCCAAGAAGAAGGAGGAGAAAACTGCCAATGAGAGGGTTTATTTTGACATTGCAAATAAGTAATTAAGTTATCATCAAAGAAGAAAGATAGCTAATCCATTTTATCTTCACCATAATTCTCATTTGTAGGTTTCAGACCTCTTCATAGAGTTCTGCTAAAGCTGGTAGTTTGCTTTGTACTGTGTTTTATGAGTTTTGTTATCTGCACACAGGAATTAAGCTTACTCCTCTCTCTATTAGAAGCCAACAACGTTCAGGTATCGTGAGCCAAAACAACAGTGTCGGGGGGAAAACCACCACATTGCCTCAGTCTATATCCAGCAAAGCGTACATGCTGCAGGTCTTGACTTGGGTCCCATCATCAATTAACTGGCTGGTAACAAAGCTCATCCCAGTACCAAACTAATGATGGGTTTTACATTTTAAGTGCACAGGAAGCCTCCTGCCACATAAAGCAGGGGTTCTCAAACTGGGGGTCGGGATCCCTCAGGGGGTCGCGAGGTTATTACATGGGGGGGTCAGCCTCCACCCCAAACCCCGCTTTGCCTCCAGCATTTATAATGGTGTTAAATATATCAAGAAGTGTTTTTAATGTATTGGGGCAGGGGGGTGTTGCACTCAGAGGCTTGGTATGTGAAAGGGGTCACCAGTACAAAAGTTTGAGAACCCCTGACAAAGTGAAATGACGCTGAAATGCAGCATCCATTGCCCTGCTGAGCCTCCTTTTAAGGTTTTCAGGCAGCCCACACACCACCTGGGGCTGGTAGGTGGAACTACAGAACACAAACATCTATGGGGAAGAGGGGAGTCCCTACACAGGAACTCAGAATTTGCCAGAGGGGATATTAGTCCATCAAGTGTGGGACTATAACTCCAGCAGCGGTTAATACCGAAGGTTTCAGAGGAAAGTGAGCCCTCACCTAAGAGTGCACCAAAACGTTGTGCTGGATTTTTCAAACAATTTCTAAATGAAGCTTGGTACGGCTGGCCAAGTAGGTTATGTAGCTAAGGCACCCATAGAACCAGAAGCAATACTGGAAAAGGCTGGGCAGATAAACCTGAAAGAATCTGCACACAGTATTCGGTCTTTCTGCCATACTTACATCATCATTATAGCCCATGTGCATCCCGCAGTCTAGCATGACATTTTTCCCTGCAATAGACACAAGAATGCAGCTCCGGCCCACATCCTGGCCGGCCCCTGGAGCAAGAGACAAACAAAGGCAGCTGCATCACACATCTATATAAACCTCAAACCTTTATAAGGATATAAACATTTGAAGCTCTGGGAAAACACTGGCTAGATAAACTTCAACACCCCTATTAAATAGGCAAGTATCATTATCCTCATTTTAGAAAGGAGGAAATTCAGGCTCAGACAGGAGAAATGACTTGCCCAATGGCACACAGTAAATCATTGGCAGAGCTGGATTAGAAATCTAAACCCTCTCCTATAGTCACTCCTCTATGCCACAATGTCTCATCTTTTGGTAAAAGTGCAGCTCTCCATTTAGCACCTGGCTTGTCAGTTTCAGACCAAAAGACACCTTAGCAAAAAGCATTTCTGCTGATATATTTAAGGAGATACCATCAAACAGTTTATCACTAAAACTGCTATCATCTTTCAGGAACATCCTCTGTATGCAGACTGCACATAGAAACATAGCTATACAAAGTAACAGCAGCCATTTTTGAATTTGTGTACCCCACAGAACAGTCCCCCATTGGTTCTACAGCAATGTTAAATAAGCTAACATTGTGCTAATATGTATGCTGAAGCAAAACCACGAAGGAAACAAGAGGCTCACAGCATAATCCAGCTTCAGTAAAAACATTTTTGGGGTGGGCAGAAAACAGTGTTTGCCAAATTCAAAAGGACAAGAGGAAATAATAATATTTTGCACTTATCCAGCTATTTCTATGTGCTAGCTTATAAATATTAATTAATTAATTAATCCTTTCAACATCCGAAAGCAAGGTTAGCAACATCTCTTTCCGTCTTCATGTTTGCAAAGCAAGATTAAGATCACCTAAAGCAAGGAGTCAAATCTGAATGTTGCATGCTAGTTACATAAATGTAACATAGTAACCTGTAAGTGCAAGTATAAGACCATAACAAGCTATTCTATGCTAAAACATGGAAAGAGGCATGAATCTCTTGCTATGCGTATTGTAGTTATTTCTAACTAATTTTAATCCCTTTAGGGCTCTGTCACAGCATCCAAACCTTTTCTACCTATTTCAGCTCCATCTTGTGGTTTGAACTTACCCAAGGGAGTGACTTTTATTTCAGGCATTTTAAGCCAAGAAGAACTTTTTGAACCTTAGCCGTATAGCAGGCTATTTCAGAGATACCATAACTGGGTACTGAAAACAAGAGAAGATCCAGCCTTTCTTCAAACCACTGATCTGTTTATTTACTAACATCACAGAGAAGAGTTCAGCTGGGGCCCCATGGCTTCCTAGAGGGAGACAAGAATACAGACAAGAGAAGGGTCAGCTAACTCAGCACATTATTAGTGTCATCTAAAAATGCATGCCTGTTCCCAATATAGTCAAGGCTTAGGTTCCGCAAAAACAAACTGGTTTCCTTGACCCTAACATTATTACAGTGTTTTATAATCACTCAGTCCAGGACTGATTGGGCCATGGACTCGGTCCTTAGAGGGATTTTGCCCAGGTGAGAGGGGATGCACATTGGCATGGCTGTATGTGGGAAGCCTGACTGCTGCTGATCCTGCCGGACAGAGTGAGGTCTTCAGCCTCCTGGACTCTAAGTTCATTAATTTATTAACAAATTGCAGACAAACTCCCTATTCCAGCCTTGATTTTGCAGTGTGAGTTAGTTTACAAAAAATTAGGACTGTCATCCTCTGCATCCCTGTCCCAATGCAAATTGCTATTAGATCAAAGATGAGAATGAATTTAGTTCAATTAACTTCTAAGCCTGGAAATAACAAAACACCTTAAATTGTCTGAATGCAATTAGCACATTCTTTAGCTCTGCTTCTGGGATTCCAGAGCAGTCCGCATTTTATAAATCATTACGGGAAGTTTTGAGGTTGCATTATCACCACCGCCGATGGGAAAATTTTCATCACAACAACAACAACAAAATGTTATGTAAGTCAAAATCAAAATATTTACAAAAAGTTGTCATTTTTGACATTTAAAAAAAAA